>ML777072.1:378757-396449 GCA_009831015.1 Picea engelmannii | reverse complement strand
ACTCCAACACCCCCCCTGAACATCACTATGGTGAAAATAAATATTGGGTCCCGACAATGAGGCCATGTTAGGTACCCAAGTACAAAAGATACACTAAAAAAAAAGTGAGGAAAGAGGGAAAACCTCATGGGAAAACCCCCCCCTCAAGGTACAATGTATGTAAAAAGAAGAACTACAGTTGCTAGGTAACTGTGTCCTTCACTCCAAGACGACCTCGCAAAGAATGGAATTTATGCTTAGTGAAGGTCTTGGTGAAACTGTCTGTCGTCTATTCTGCTGAAGGACAGAACTGTAATTCGATGATCCCCTCATGTACTAAGTCCCGGATGTAGTGCATGTGGATCTTGATGTGCTTCGTCCACTTCCTATGAAATGGATCTCTGCAGAACTTCAGAGTGCTCTGGTTGTCCAACCAGATGACGATCGACCGATGAAACTGAATGCCCAACTCAGTGAGAAAATGTTGTAGCCACATAGCCTGAATGGTTATGTTAACTACCCCTCTGTACTCTAGCTTGGCTGAAGATAGAGCAATGGCAGCTTGCTTCTTGCTCGACCAACAGATAGGCCCGGAACTAAGACTAAGTGAGTAACCAGATGTGGACTTGCGATCAATGTTATCGCTAGCCCAATCGGAATCAGTAAACCCAATGAGATCTAATGTAGAGTCTGTTGCATAATGAATCCCAAAGGTGATGGTTCCCTGTACGTATCGAAGGATACGCTTTCCAGCTTTCCAATGTAGCTCATGCGACTCTTGAATGAACCTGGAAACTGCACTAACTGCATCTGAGAGGTCTGGTATAGAGTGTGTGAGATACAACAAGCTCCCCACTAGTTGTTTGTACAGTGTGTTGTCAACCAATGGAGTCTCCCCACCATCCTCAAGTTTGACTCCTGATAGGAAAGGATTCGAAGTAGACTTGCAGTCTATCATGTGAAATCTCTCAAGGAGATCTCGTGCATACTTGGCTTGAGACACTTTGATGCCTGATGCATCCTAACTGATCTCAAGTCCAAGGAAGAATTGTAGCGGACCCATGTCTGTCATCAAAAACCTATCATGAAGAATCCTCTTAACTACAGCTATCACTGAAGTCGAGCAACCGGTGATCAACAAATCATCGACATACAGAACTAAAAGTAGAAGTGAATCAGTTGTCCTAGGCATGTATACATTTGGGTCTGATTTACAACGTACAAACTTCTGTGACAATAGGTAGGAGTCCATCTTGGCATACCATGCCCTCAGATCCTACTTGAGGCCATAAAGTGACTTCTTCAATCGACAGACAAAAGATGAGTCCTGCATAAATACTTGGAGCTGCTCCATGTAGATCTCCTTAGAGAGATCACCATGAAGAAATGCATTCTTCACGTCCATCTAATGGACTTCCCATCCCTTAGCTGCCGTAATGGCAAGGGACAATCGAATGGAATCTGATGCAGGAGCATCGTCAACATCAAGCGAGCGTGGTTTTCAAGCGCCACACATTTTGAGCATATGTTAAATTGTTTAAAAACTTTTGAAGAGTGGATGCGCCAAACTTAAAAGTGATAGTTAAGGAAAGGTGTACTTATGCATTGTATAGGACCTTGAGCGATCCGCTCTCGTCCATAGTAGGTAGAAGGCATTTATGTAAGTACGTAGAATTGAATATCAGATTAAACAGTTTTAGAAGGAGTGGAGGGAAAACGGATATAGACACCCTCATTGCATGTTGTAACATAGTTAGAAGCATTGGAGCATAGAAGAGAAGCAGAGAGCTGTGTAAGAACAACCATGTACTGATATTTGGATTAATAGAAAGAGGTTGATTCAAATTCATGGCTTTGTGTTTATTCTCTGTTTATTGATGCTGAATGATATGCTCATGAATGTTTGCTTCATGGTATACATTTTATTTTATATGTTGTGTATGTGATTTCATGGTTTGAGTTTGAAGTCTGGAAGGAAGAAGGAATGAGTTTCAATTGTTTCTCTGTCTGAGCAAGATTCCTGCAAGGAGTGCAGTTGAATTGTTCACAAGGAGTGCATCGATAAGGAGTTCAGAGGGTTGTCTCTGAAAGCTCAGGAGAGGTAGCGGTTGTTCTAATTTCCTCAGAGTGCAGTAGGGCACAGGTGCCATGAAAGGAGTGTGCAGGCCAAGGAGAGTCTCAGGGTTACGGACCTGAGCCAAATATCAAAGGACTACTGTTGTATGTGTGCGCAGAGTCAAGTATTTGACATTTGAAGGTGTCTGAAGGTTGCGTAAGGAGCGCGTGCAAGGATCCTCTTCGAGGCTTGAAGTTGTGAGAAGCTCAGGAGGAGTAAAGTCTTTGAACCATTGAAGGCAGCATAGGAGAGGGATGTATTTTAGTGATTAGAAGGTTTTTGGAATTCGTTGTGCAAGCGGATAAGTCCAGGGAAGAGCCCTTGGTTTCATTCATAGGAATCGTCAAAGGGAAGAAATAGATGGTCAGAAATTTGTGGAGAGGATTAGCGAAATCCCACCAGCCGTCATATCTGCTAGAGAAGCGAGGAGGTTATGGCTGTGTCCGGAGTTCAAGCTCAGGAGATTATGGACCGTAGGATCTTCACAAAAATACCCGTCATTCGTTGGATTGACCAGGAGTTTCATGGAGTTTAAGCTTCGTGAACGGGAGGAGGAAAGTTCCGACGAGAGGCATGGCCATCGGAACTTCGTCATTCACGAAATCGGGAGTCACGAGGACGAGTGATCGGGAATTTTCATAGTGAAAATCCCAGAATCAATCTGAGTTGTCCATCTTGAGGAGACAGGTGGCAATCATTGAGAGCCCGTCGGCGTTTTAGCGATCGAGGTTCTAATTTGACAAAGGAATTGTGACATCGGGCATCGAAAGTCTCGAAATCCCGAGGTTGAATCAGAACCGTCCATATTGAGAGGACACGTGGTGAAGATCTAAGATCTCGGGAAAAGTCCCGAAAGGGAAGACTCCATCGGAGTTTCAGGATTCGGCAAATTGAAATTTCTGAGGGCAAAGGATCAAGAAAATCCATGTTGGAAACCCCGTAGATGATCGGAGCCGTCCATCAGTTGGGACATGTGGGCGAGATCGGAAGCCCATCGGTGTTTCGGTCATCGGGACTCGCACAAGTAAGTGTTTTGGCTTTGCATTTGGTGAAACCCCGAGGGTAAATCTGAACCGTCCATCCACTTGGGACGCATGTCAGAAAATCCAAAGGAAGTCAGGGATCATCATTTCGTGATTCCTGAGGACAAGGGGGACTTGCATTTCGAAATCGTGAAGTTCGATTTTTCGAAAGGAGGAGAGTTTTGTGTGGGGCCCAGCTGACGTCATCTCGTCAGAATGAGGCATCGAGAATTTGAAGTCACAGAGACCCCGAGAGAAAATCAGAGTCGTTCATCTCTAGAGGACGCATGGCGACAACTGAGGCTATCGGGGGAAATCCCGACAAGGAATCCAAATCGGCATATCGGGATTTGGCGTTTCGCGAACCCTGAAGACAAGGTAACTGGAGCATTTGAAATCGTGAATTTCAAAATAGCGAGGGGCAGCGAGGACCGTCCATCCTTGAGGACGCGTGGCCAAGATCGAAGCCTTCGGGAAATTCCCCGAAAGGAAAAGTCATTCATCGAAAATTCGAGCATTGGGAAATCGGGGATTCCGTGGACAAGAGGTCTAGTGCATTTTGACATTCGAAACCCCGAATCCCAATAAAAGGTATGATTGTGGTCATATAAGGCAGGTTCGTGTGGACCGAGAGCATAGCCAGGAGGGGCTAAAGCACAAAGGGATCATATCGGGAAAGCGGAGATCGGGAAATCGGGAACCAAAGGGTCATGACATCGGGATTTTGAAAACCCTGAAACCTGATTGTTAGTTTCTGTGGAGAACAGAGAAGCACTCAAGCCTAAGGGCTGTAACGAGCAGGACAGACCTGTGGGTCAAATCTTAATAAGGCTTCCAGGGGAGAATCAAGGGAGCCACTCCAGATCGAGGGTAATTTAGAACGATCCTTAAGACCGGGAGGTCAGGCGCAGGACCTGCTAAGGTAGGTGCCTGGGTGGACGCCATCAAGTGGTATCAGAGCTTAGAAAAGCTTCTTTGCTTTCTGTAGCAAGAAGAAGGAAGATTCACTATTCCGCCAAGAAGGAGAGATAGACAATCACCCGATCCAGAGGAGGAAAGGGAGACGTCTAGAGGAAGGGGTAGACAGGTGCAGAACCCAGAAGTAGAAAGAGATCTACATAACATACGATCCAGACTTGTGGACGTGGAGATAAGACAAAAACGCACAGCTGATGTAGGAGATATCAGTGAGTCTGAAAATGAAGATGACGCTGGACGTGGAGAAGAAGAAATCATAGCAGAGGATGTAGCAAATGAGCGCTTACTTAAAGCTATTGCTAGAATGGGTGCAAAGGCGAAGATGGACATTCCAGTTTATGAGGGAAATCTGGATGTAGAAGAGCTTCTAGACTGGATTAGAGCTCTAGACACATATTTTGACTATGAAGATGTCGAAGAGGACAAGAAGGTCAAGCATGCCATCACGAGATTAAAAGGACATGCAACATTGTGGTGGGATGAACTACAAGCGGACAGGCGTTTCCAAGGCAAGCAGAAAATTAAGAGCTGGGATAGGATGATTGCAAATATGAAGGAAAAATTCATCCCCAAGGACTACCATATTACTCTGTTCAGGAGAATGCAGAACCTGAGACAGAAGCTGATGTCAGTAAAGGAATATACTGAGGAATTTTACAGGTTGAATATCAGGGCAGGTCATCGTGAAAGCAATGATGAAAAAGTAGCCAGGTATATGAATGGCCTGAGATATGAGATTCAGGATGAGATGAGCATGGTAACCATCCGGATGGTGGAAGATTCTTATCAGATGGCTCTGAGAGCAGAAGAGAAGCTGAGCCGAAAGCAGAGTCAAAGAGGCCAAGGCAGAAGTCAACTTAGAGTCAAATCTGTTGTCTAGGAAAGAAACCAGAAGCCCAAGGAAGACTGGAAGAAACCTTAGACTCGAACACAGAGAGGTGGAAGCTCACAATGAGGGCAATATGATGAACAGAGGGGATAGCATGCTGAGCAGAGAGGAGGGTATGTTGATAATAATACTTTTCCTCGTACTAGAGGTAGAGGAAGAGGAAGAGGTGGAGTAATAAAATGATTCACATGTGGAAAGAATGGGCACAAGTCTTATGAGTGTCCTGATAAAAAGAAAGAGGGTGGAGAGACTCACATCGCCGAAGCACAGGGGAGAAATGTTGAGGCAGAGGATGCTGAAGGTGGAAGATCACTGATGATACGGAAAGTTCTTTTGACACCCGAAAGGGAGGTGGAGAGTTCATTCCAAAGGACTAGACTTTTTCGGACTGCTTGCAAAACCAAGGACAGAGTGTGCAAGGTCATTGTGGACAGTGGTAGCACAGATAATCTCGTTTCAACCGAGATGGTAGAAAAATTGGAGCTGGAGACGATTGAACATCCGAACCCATACAAAGTTTCATGGCTACAAAAAGGACATCAGGTAAATGTCACTAAACAATGTTTAGTTGAATTTAAGATAGGGGGATATAATGATAAGATCTTGTGTGATGTTATTCCCATGGATGTTTGTCATATATTGTTGGGTAGACCATGGCAATATGACAGAAATGTGATTCATGATGGGAGGATGAACACATACACCTTAGAGAAGAATGGGAGGACACACATGTTGCTTCCAATTAAGGATAAGGAGGTGAAGCCGGAAGTGAGAAAAACAGTACTTCTCATGAGTGGGAAGGAACTTCTTATAGAGGTTAATAGGAACAAGGATCCACAGTTCATTGTGGTCAGAAAACCAAAGATTGTTCTGACTAGCACAAGAGTGGATGATTTTCCAGAAGAAGTTCAGGAACTGCTGGGAGAGTTCGCTGATATAGTAGTGGACGAATTACCTCGTTCGTTGCCACCGATCAGAAGTGTGAGCCATCATATTGATCTCATACCAGGAGCCAATTTTCCAAATAAAGCCGCGTACAGATTGACGCCGCAAGAAAGTGAAGAGGTTAAGAGGCAAGTCCAGGAGTTGTTGGACAAAGGTTTGGTTTGGGAGAGCTTGAGTCTGTGTGTTGTTCCAACAGTACTCAGTCCGAAGAAAGACGGAGGCTGGAGGATGTGCACTGATTCAAGATCCATTAACAAAATAACCATCAGGTACAAATTTCCATTGTCGAGGATGGATGATCTGATGGATTGCTTGAGTGGAGCAAAGTATTTTTCAAAGATTGATTTGAAAAGTGGATATCACCAGATTCGCATGAGAGAGGGTGATGAGTGGAAGACAGCATTCAAAACAAACAAAGGGTTGTATGAATGGCTTGTTATGCCGTTTGGCTTAACAAATGTGACAAGTACCTTCATGAGGTTGATGAACAAATTCCTGAAGGAGTTCATCGGAATTTTTTTTATCATATATCTAGATGATATACTGATTTTCAATAAAATAGAGGTTGAACATCTGAAGCATTTGTCCATTGTGATGAAGAGATTACAGCAAGAGAAGCTGTTGATAAACATGAAGAAATCCTCATTCATGAAGACAAAGCTCAGTTATTTGGGATTTGTTATTTCTGCAGATGAGTTGAGGATGGATCCAGATAAAGTGGAGGTAATCAAAAATTGGCCATCGCCGAAGAATATCTTCGAGGTGAGAAGTTTTCATGGATTGGCTAGTTTCTACTGAAAGTTCATCAGGAATTTCAGTGGAATCAGCGCAGCGATGATGGATACAGTGAAGAAAAGACATAAATATTTTCACTGGACAGAAGAGGCTGAGAAGAGTTTTAACGTGTTGAAAAGGAAAATTACGGAACAACCAATTCTAGTGTTGTCGGATTTACAGAAAACATTTCAGGTGAAATGCGATGCAAGCGGGTTTGCAATAGGGGAAGTCTTAAGTCAAGAAGACAGGCCGATAGCATACTTCAGCGAGAAGCTGAATGAAGCAAAGGTGAAGTATTCCACATATGATAAGGAGTTTTATGCTATCATACAGGCGTTGAAGAAGTGGAGGCATTATTTAATTCCGAAATAATTTATTCTATGCAGTGACAACCATGCACTGCAGTTTGTGACTCAACAGGAGAATTTGAATCAGAGACACATCAAATGGGTAGAATATATGCAGAATTTCACTTTTGTGATTAAACATATTTCTGGTACTGCTAACAAATTTGTTGATGCTTTGAGCAGGAAGTGTTTGTTGTTGCAGGAGTTCCGAGTCAAAACGTTGGGTTTTGATGATCTCAGGGACATGTACGCAGATGACCCAGACTTTAAGGAAGCGTATGAAGCAGCTGAGAATCCAGTTCTCATAGATAGAAGCAAATGGGTCGAATACATGATCCAGGAAGGATTGTTGTTTAAGGGCAATCAGCTATGTATTCCGAATTGCTCCATGAGGGACAATCTGTTGAAGGAGAAACACAGTGGAGGATTGGCCGGACACTTCAGTTATGATAAAACATTTGCAAAGCTGAGCGAATCATACTTTTGGCCAGGGATGTGAGCAGAGGTCAAGAGATTCGTGGACCGATGCAGAATTTGCCATCATTCGAAGGGAAGGAAGCAAAATGTAGATTTTTATCAACCATTACACATACCTGAGAAGCCGTGGGATGAAATTAGTATGGATTTCATATTGGGGTTGCCAAGGACGCAAAGAGGCTTTGATTCGATCTTTGTGGTGGTGGATAGATTTTCCAAGATGGCACACTTTATTCCATGTAAAAAAAATAGTGACGCGACTCACATCACGAACCTGCTTTTCAAAGAAGTCATTCGACTTCACGGCTTACCAAGGAGTATAGTTTCGGATAGAGATACGAAGTTCATAGGGCACTTCTGGAGGACCTTATGGAAGAAGCTGGGAACTAACTTGTCTTTTAGTTCAGCTTATCATCCTCAGACGGATGGACAGACAAAAGTAGTGAACAGAAGTCTAGGAGATTTGCTGAGAAGCTTGGTGATAGAGCACCATAGCAGTTGGGACAATATATTTCCGCAGGAAGAGTTCGCTTATAACGGCTCAGTGAACAGAAGTACGGGACAAAGTCCATTTCAGATTTTTTATGGCATACAGCCGAGGGGAATTTCTGAATTGAGGGATTCAGAACATAATGCAACTAGGAGCGCTAGTGCAGAAGATTTCGCAGAAGCGATGAAGGAACTTCACAGCCGAGTGAAGGAGTGGTTGCAGAATTCAAATCAGGAGTACAAGCGTAGAGAAGATCAAAACAGAAGGCAACTTCAGTTTGAAGTTGGTGATTTGATTCTAGCACATTTGAGAAAGGAAAGGTTCCCAAGAGGAACGTATAATAAATTGAAGATGAAGAAGATCGGACCATGTAAGGTCTTGAAGAAAATTGGAGAAAATGCTTATGAGATTGAATTACCCGATGGGATCAGAATTTCTCCGATATTCAATATCTCATATTTGTACCCATACAAAGCTGAGGAAGAAGGAACAAATGATGAACAGTCAGAGGTTCAGTGGCGAAAGCAGATGCCAGTTGTAGATAGGCCACAGATGGAGCGGATACTGGATAAACGAATGGGTAAGAAGACCAGAAGAAAGCAGTACTTTGAATATTTGGTCAAGTGGAAGGGCCATCCAATTGAAGATGTCAGCTGGGAGACTGAAGCGGAGATTTAGAAGCATGGACAGACCATGCAAGAGCTCATGGACAGGAGCCCATGAAAATTTTCAAGCGAGGGAGTATGATGCAGGAGCATCGTCAACATCAAGCGAGCATGGGGGCAAGCACCACACATTTTGAGCATATGTTAAATTGTTTAAAAAATTTTGAAGAGTGGATGCGCCAAACTTAAATGTGATAGTTAAGGAGAGGCGTACGTATGCATTGTATAGGACCTTGAGAAATCCGCTCTCGTCCATAGTAGGTAGAAGGCATTTATGTAAGTAAGTAGAATTGGATATCCGATTATACAGTTTTAGAAGGAGTGGAGGGAAAACGGATATAGACACCCTCATTGTGTGTTGTAACATAGTTAGAAGCATTGGAGCATAGAAGAGAAGCAGAGAGTTGTGTAAGAACACCCATGTACTAATATTTGGATTAATAGAAAGAGGTTGATTCAAATTCATGACTTTGTGTTTATTCTTTGTGTATTGATGTTGAATGATATGCCCATGAATGTTTGCTTCCTGGTATACATTTGCTTTTATATGTTGTGTATGTGATTTCATGGTTTGAGTTTGAAGTCTGGAAGGAAGAAGGAATGAGTTTCAATTGTTTCTCTGTCTGAGCAAGATTCCTGCAAGGAGTGCAGTTGAATTGTCCACAAGGAGTCCGTCGATAAGGAGTTTGGAGGGTTGTCTCTGAAAGCGCAGGAGAGGTAGCGGTTGTTCTCATTTCCTCAGAGTGCAGTAGGGCATAGGTGTCGTGCAAGGAGTACGCAGGCCAAGGAGAGTCTCAAGGTTGCGGACCTGAGCCAAATATCGAAGGACTACTGCTGCAAGTGTGTGCAGAGTCAAGTATTTGACATTTGAAGGTGTCTGAAGGCTGCGTAAGGAGCGCGTGCAAGGATCCTCTTCAAGGCTTGAAGTTGTGAGAAGCTCAGGAGGAGTAAAGTCTTTGAACCATTGAAGACAACATAGGAGAGGGATGTATTTGAGTGATTATAAGGTATCCATAATTCGTTGTGCAAGAGGATAAGTCCAGGGAAGAGCCCTTGGTTTCATTCATAGAAATCTTCAAAGGGAAGAAATCGACGGACAAAAATTTGTGGAGAGGATTAGCGAAATATTGCCAGCCGTCAGATCTGCCAGAGAAGTGAGGAGGTTACGACTACGTACGGAGTTCAAGCTCGGGAAATTGTGGACCGTAGGATCTTCACAAAAATACCCATCAGCCGTTGGATTGACCAGGAGTTGCACAGAGTTTAAGCTTCGTGAACGGGAGGAGGAAAGTTTCGACGAGAGGCGTGGCCATCGAAACTTCGGCATTCGTGAAATCGGGAGTCACGAGGACGAGTGATCGGGAATTTTCATAGTGAAAATCCTGGAATCAATCTGAGCCGTCCATCTTGAGGAGACAGGTGGCAATCATCGAGATCCCGTCAGCGTTTCGGCGATCGGGGTTCTAAGTTGACAAAGAAATTATGACATCGGGCATCGAAAGTCTCGAAATCCCGAGGTTGAATCAGAACCGTCCATCTTGAGAGGACATGTGGTGAAGATCTAAGATCTCAGGAAAAGTCCCGAAAGGGAAGACTCCATCGGAGTTTCGGGATTCGAAAAATTGGAAGTTCCGAGGGAAAAGAATCAGGAAAATCCATGTTGGAAACCCCATAGACGATCGGAGTCGTCCATCAGTTGGGACACGTGGGTGAGATCGGAAGCCCATCGGTGTTTCGGTCATCGGGACTCGCACAAGTAAGTGTTTTGGCTTTGCAGTTGGCGAAACCCCGAGGGTAAATCTGAACCGTCCATCCACTTGGGATGCGTCTCAAAAAATATGAAGGAAGTCAGGGATCGGCATTTCATGAGTCCTGAGGACAAGGGGGACTTGCATTTCGAAATCATGAAGTCCAATTTTCCGAAAGGAGGAGAGTTCCATGTGGGGCCCAGCTGACGTCATCTCATCAGAATGAGGCATCGAGAATTTGAAGTCACAGAGACCCTGAGAGAAAATCAGGGTCGTTCATCTCTAGAGGATGCGTGGCGACAACCGAGGCTATCGAGGGAAATCCCGACAGGGAATCCAAATCGGCATATCAGGATTCGGCATTTCGCGAACCCTGAAGACAAGGTAACCGGAGCATTTGAAATCGTGAATTGTGAAATAGTGAGGGGCAGGGAGGACCGTCCATCCTTGAGGACGCGTGGCCGAGATAGAAGCCTTCGGGAAATTCCCCAAAAGGAAAAGTCATTCATCGGAAATTTGAGCATCGAGAAATCGGGGATTCCGTGGAAAAGAGATCTAGTGCATTTTGACATTCGAAACCCCGAATCCTGATAAAAGGTATGATATTGGTCATATAAGGCAGGGTCGTGTGGACTGGGAGCATAGCCAGGAGGGGCTAAATCTCAAAGGGAGCATATCGGGAAAGCGGAGATCGAGAAATCGGGAACCAAAGGGTCATGACATCTGGATTTTGAAAACCCCGAAACCCGATTGTTAGTTTCTATGGAGAACGGAGAAGTGCTCAAGCCTAAAGGCTGTAACAAGTAGGACAGACCTGTGGGTCAAATCTTAATAACGTTTCCAGGGGAGAATCAAGGGAGCCACTCCAGCTCGAGGGTAATTTAGAACGATCCTTAAGACCAGGAGGTCAGGTGCAGGACCTGCTGACGGAGGTGCCTGGGTGGACGCCATCAGAATCCATCTTCGCTACTGAAGCGAAGGTCTCATCATAGTCAATACCATGAACCTACTTAAAGCCTTTGGCAACAAGCCTGGCTTTGTATCTACTGATATGTCCATCTGTTGCGCTCTTGGTCCTATAGACCCATCTGAATCTGACAAGTTTCCTCCCATAAGGAAGGGGAACCAGATCCCAAGTCTGGTTCTCGAGGAGGGAGTTGTACTCCTCCTGCATGGCGGATTCCCAAAAGGGATTTCCAGCAACCTCGCCATAAGACTGTGGATCTGAAGACTGAACCAAGAAAAGATGCTTGGAAGGAAATGGTTCAGTGGCAGTGAGTGCAATAGGAGGCTCCTTGAAATCAGATCAAGTCCTCCTAGTATCGGTTGGATCACCAACGAGATCCCCTACATCCTGAAGAGTAGTTTGTGCCCACTTGGGCCTCTACTCTGGCTCTGCAAATGCATCTGGATGCTCTGACTCTGCATCTGACTGTACTGACTCTGAATCTGAATCATTTGATTCCTCTGAATCAGAACTCTCATCTAAAGAAGAGTCAGCATGTGCATGCTCATCATCTCAGACAGGTGGAAGAGTGAAGGTCTCTGCATGTGACTGCTGAGGTACATGCGAGACACTTTCCTCGAATTGGACACTACGCTCAATGGTGAGTCGGTCTAAGGAAATATCAATAAGACGATATACATTCACACCATTGGGGTATCCAAAAAAAATTCACTCAGTTCTCTGTGGATCAAGTGCCTTCCTCTTTTCAGAGGGAATCTGGGCCCATGCACATGAAACAAAAATGCGAAAGTGGGCCACTTCCAATTTGAGGCCGCTCCAAGCCTCGTAGGGGGTCTTATCCTTGACAAATCTATGAGGACATCTTTTTTGGATGTATGTTTCACAGTTAAGTGCTTCGGCCCATAGTCTCTATGGTAGTGACTTTCCATGCAACATGCAAGATGCCATCTCCTTTAGAGATCTGTTTTTCCACTCAGCAACTCCATTTTGTTGTGGACTGTAGGGAACTGAATGTTTCAACTGAATCCCTACCTCATTGCAAATATTATGAATCTCATTATTCACATACTCTCCCCCGTTATCATTTTGGAGGACTTTGATCTTCTTTCCAGACTGTGTCTCAACCAAAGCTTTGAAATCTTTGAGGTGTTGAAAGACCTCGGATTTTTGCCTGAGAAAGTAAATCCAAGTAAAACGTGAGAAATCATCAACAAAAATGAGAACAAACCTCACTTTGTTGATCGATGGATGCAGAAAAGGACCCATGAGGTCACTGTGGATCATATCTAAAGGTGTGGAAGCTCGCTAAGACTTTCCTTTGTCGAATTTCTCTTGAGGGTGTTTTCCGAGAACACATCCCTCACATACTCCCTTGGAGAAATGGATGTCTGGTAGACCATCAACTAATATGTTCTTTCTAAGTTGTTGCATGTATATAAAATTCAAATGTACAAACCTTTCATGCCATATCCTACTACTTTAATCAGCATGAGTAAGCAGTAAAGAAGAATCAGGTTCAATGAATTCAGAAAATGTATACAATCTAGACTGATGATTTACCTCACCGGTAGCAACCTTGGAGTTGGTTTGCATGTCTTAGATGTCCATGGAATTTGGTGTGAATACGACTTTCTTTCTGGTGCCGGAAATCTTCATTTGATACACAGAGAGAAGGTTGAAAGAAATCTTGGGAACATGCAACACATTCTCGAAGCTTCCGTTGGTGAGTTCAATCCTTCCTTTGTCGGTGACTTCGAAAGAAGAGTTTTCCCCCATCAGAATAGGAGGACCTTTGCATGCATCCAAAGAAGAATAGACTGCTTCTGAGGTAGTCATGTGATGTGATGCTCCTGAGTCTACGATCCAAGCATCGAGAGAGGAGTTGATTGCAATCAAGGCATGGCTAGAATTACCTTTCTTGGAATTCGTATCTTCTAGCTTCTTCTTATTTGCACCCTCGGCGATGTGATCTCCAAGGTTGTTTTGTTGAAGTATCTGAGTCATCAGATCTATTTTTTTTTGCATGCATGTGGATTCCAAATGGAATCCTTTGTGACAGTACATGCATTTCTCTCCTTTTCTTCCCTTTTCTCCTTTGGATCCGGAGGCATCAGTGAAGGGTTTTGTGTACCCTTCCTTCTTCGTATGTGCATGAGATTTCCGCTTATCTTTATCTTTAGATTTCTAATATTTGTGGCTGCCATCATGCACAGTGAGTGCATGCACCCTTGTGCCTTTGATTGTGCCCATGTTGATGAGCTTGGTTTGCTCTTGTGTCAGGGATTCGATAAATTCCTCAAGCGAAGGCATCTTCCAGGTGGCTCCATAGGAGAATCTAATAGTATGGAACGTAGATACGAATACTGATAATTCATGACCAAGCTTGAAGAGAATGGTTAGAACCATTTGTTTCTCCTCCTTAGATTTATCAACCCCGCAAGCTTTGAGTTGCGACAGTAAATCCTTGAATTTTGTAAATAAATCTTGGATATTCTCGAAGATTTTTGGATCCAATGTGAGCAGCTCCACCTCCAGCATGTGTCCCCTCATCTAATCTTGTTTTCCAAAGAGCCCTTCCAATATGGTCTAGGCTTCATTGGGAATCTTATAGGAAGATATATGAAAAAGGAGATTGGGAGAAATAAGACTGCAAATTGTTCCGAGTGCCTCATCCATGTGATTTAAGTACTTGGATTTTTCTATGGATGATGTCGGTTATGTATCTGTATTCATGGTTAACCTATACAACCCTCTGGATCAGAGATGTATGGCTATTTTCTCCTTCCATGCAAAATAGTTGTAAGGTGTAAGAATGAACTCTTTTTGGAATTCCATCTTTTCGCTGTCTTCGATCTTTTGTACCTGCAAAAAAATTTTGGTGTAGCTTTTGCTTAGTAGTCCGTCAACTCTGATACCATGTAAATGTGTTGACCTGCACAGAATAGATCTATCTAAATAATGATACACACATTTGCAGAGAGAATTGGAAAAGAAGAAGAAGGAGAGAAAGAATGGAAAAAATTCTCATTAACCAATAATGAATAATTTACACATGATATACTCTGTATAACTCAATGAGTTCGACTTGAGGTGAACCAAGTCACCATAGTGGTGATATAGAGTGATTTGGACACACACTAGCAGTTACGGGAGTGAACTGCCACCTATTCTAGTCTCTCAAGTAGTTACGGGAGTGAACTGCCACCTAGTTGAGTTAACTAGTCAACTAGTCTTCAGTTAACTGATTGAACAAAAAGTAGTGAGGAGTTAACTCAAGGAATCAAGGCTAATGCGCCACTTTGGTGATGATACCAAGGAAAGGTCGAATTAGCATGGTGATGATCCTAATGTTGCATGGTGATGATCCCAATGCAACATCTAAACTCAACTCAACTAGTCAAACTGAAGTGTGAACTGAAAGAGAATATTCTCCAGGTGGAATATTCTCTCCTAAAATATAGGAGACTGGATAATGACTAATTATGACTAATAAACAAATAAAAACCTTAGGAAAAATAAATCCTAGTTGTGTGTGAAGTAACTCCAATAGAAGTGTCACAGAGAATTTATGCAATAAGAAATAACTCCAAAATCAAAGAATTCCTAGATTAGCAATTCAAGAGGGAAAATGCCTTCTTAAAGGAAAATAATGAAAAACAACGAATTAAAGAAATAAATGTTGATGAAGAAGAGGATGAGCAATCCAAAACTGAAACAAAAAATCACCATAATGTTTCCATATATGAAACACAGTTGGAAAAACACAATCAGTAGGGCAAAGCCACAAAAGGATAGGAATAGAACCAAGTAGAAACAAACACTCCTAAGAAAACCCCCAAGGTAAATGTAGAGCCTAGTAAAAAAACAGGTACTGAAAATGTACACTTAGATGTTGTTCCCATAGTTCATGTCATTGATACTACCCTCATAACTTCCATTCCTGGAAGAATAGTTCCAATTTCCGTTGATCTCGACAGTCTTCAACCTATCCAGAAATTGTTCTATCATTGGATAATTACAACTTTGATGATAATACAAAGACCATTGTCAAGAGAAGGACTAAAATGAGAAATACTACTCACCATGAGGAGGTTACACATGAAAAAATTCAACTCTGGGATGTTGCACATTTAAATGATGAAGAATTTATAGAGGAAAGTGTTGATGCTTTAGGGGCATTTTCCAGTGCAAACAAATGGTCTGTAAGTAAATTGTCTTCTCAATTAAAAAGAGAAAAGAAAATATTAGAAGAGTTACAAGAGCATTTGAATTCACAAGAAGCCAATTGGTCAGAGGAACATGAAACTCAGATGAAGTAGCTTGTAGAAGAAAATAGAATCTCTCTGGATACCATTGTACAATTAACAACTAAAATAGATGAGATCGTAGTTGAACATGATAGACATATAGTTTGTTTCTTGATGAGAAAGAGAAATTGAACAAACATTATAAGATTCAAGTGGACACTTTGATTTTTCAATTAGATGAAATGAAAATAAAAATTCAAAATTTAAAATCCTTAAAGAAATAAGCAATGGAGCTGAGCAATAAACTAGCTTATTTACAAGACTCACTTTACACTAAGTTATATGTCATAAAAGAACAACATGAAAAAGTGCTTCATCTCACTAGATAATATCAAACGTGGTTTGAGAAACAACAAGAAGATCAAATATTATTTGATGATTTAAAAGCATGGGAAACAAAGGAAACTAATTTTCCTCAGAGTTACTTTGTATTCTCTGAAGAGGAAAAAATACAAATACAAGAATCACTTGACTCTTAGCAAATCAATTGCTTATTCTCACGAGATTTAATCAAGGAAACAATCAAGAGGTTCTCATACTTCTGGGATATATATCTAGATATAATTGAGGATTATGATATGCATCATGTGCATTTTCTTGGCTAATCGGTACCCTTATCAGATTGTCTTGCAGATGTGCATTAGCAAATTAGCTCAGGAATGGATGGGATCACTCAACTCGGTTTCTGGAATGTGGATAGTGTCAGAAAATTCATCACTCGACCTGTAGAATGTTCCAAATCCATTGATAATTTCTTATTTATATGCAAATTAGGACATGAAAAAATCGCTAAAAAGATATATGGATGTAAGTTGAACGAACAAATTCCCCAGTCGACATTAATTTCCCTAATGTCAAATAAATTTACCTTATGGAAAAATCGCATGTAGATGCAAGGAGGACAAGTCATAAAGGAAGTTGTTACTACTAAGGAGAATAATCCTCCTTAATATCAACCATCAAATCAAATCGATATCTGGATCAATCAATTGGAACAAAATGTGGAATCAATTATGTGTTCTAGGATCTTCTATTTCTATTTATTGTAATAATTTATATAGAACAACGGGTTGAAAGCTTTGGAAATTGGCTAAGTACACTAGTATAAAAGACAAATTTTGTGAATTTGAAGACCTAAAGTGGCAGTACCTACATGGTGTTTCAGTTTTTTTGGTACTTTTATTCAAAGCCAATTAAATACAGATTTTGAAAGCCATTATCATCTTTCTTTCAGATTTATTGATGAATGAATGTTTATGTTCTCTATTTCTGCACTATTGTTAGAAGATTTGAGAAATTATTATGCCATTTCATTCCTGGTTGAATTTGATGGGAAAGATAATAAATTAAAATATGAGTATGCATGTTGATGATCTCTTGGTAACTATTTACTAAATAAATTATTGATACGTATTTGTTTTAATGGTTGTTAGACTATGTGAACTGTTTCCATAATATGCCAACTTACCTTTGTCTCATATTTAATTCATGTTATTCATCTATACTGAGTGTGATTATATGTGTGTGTGTGTGTGTGTTCTTTTCTCAGTAACCATTTACTAAGTTAAAGCTAATATGTATTTGTTTTAAATAGTTATCAGGTTATATGAGCTATTTCTGTAGCTTGATAGCTTATCTTTATCTCATGCTTAATATATTTAATTTTTCTTGCTCCTAACTAGAGTACCATGACCTAATTCTACTACCCCAGTTAGGATAGTGTAGCTTTAGAATAGATTTAGATTAGCTCTTTATTTTTTTTGTATATTATCTTAAAAGAGTTTCAAGGAAAGTCTCTTTTTCAAGGAGAAAATCTCCCTTAGAGGAAATCGAGCCCACATACTGGTGAGGATTTCCATCCCAAATGATTATAGGCCTAATTGGGGCCTTGATTGAATAATTTATCCATGTTTATTTCCAATAGTTTTTCTAGGAATCAACGGAGGGATAGAGAGGAAGACAAAGAGGGGGAGTAGAGAGAGAGT
>ML777072.1:359467-377326 GCA_009831015.1 Picea engelmannii | reverse complement strand
AGAGGAAGACATAGAGGGTGGGTAGAGATAGAGTGTGTGAGAGTGTGAGGGGGGGAATTGTCTAAAGATTCAATGTGTAGTACAAGGCACTACCATGGGTTATAGGTGGTGGCTTATTTTTCCATCATTTATTTGTTATCTTGTAGTCTACATCCTGAGTATGATGCATATATCCTTAGTTGTGTCCTTTATTTCATATTCATACTCATATTGTAATTTATTTCACAATGAGAGTGAGAGGAAGGGAGGGAGATAGAGGGGAAGATGTAGGGGAGAGAGGGAAAGAGGGAGAGAATGGAAGGGAGGGAGAAATACAACAAGAGAATAAGAGAGGCTGAATGTTAGATGGAGAGAGGGAGGGAGGGGTTAGAGAGTGTGTGTGTTTATTTTATGGTAGACTGATGCATTTTTAATTTTCTTACTGTTTAGCATAAACTGAACCATAACTACTATAGCAAACCAAGATCACATTAAGAATAACCATGCACAAGAAAACAAGAAGTATCCTAGGAAACCCTTCTCAACAAGGAAAGAAAACACAGTCAATCCTTTGTTATATTCTCAAGAGAAAGAACTCCCACACCATCACAAAACCTTAGCACACAAGAGGGTGTTGTAATTCTCGCAATTTCATACCACAACTTCATTCCACATTCCATATTCATCTCAGAGAGGAACCACACACCCAACTCATGGGATTACTCACCCCACACAAGGTCACACAACATTCCTTCTCCGTCTCAGAGAGGAACCACACACCTAGATCATAGGCACATACAACTCAATGGATTTCTCTCAGGTTTTCTTACTTAGTCTGTGTCCTGGAGGATGTCTCACACAGCTGTAATCATCAACACTCCCTCTGAGCTAGGGATAAATTCTCCACCAGGCCAAGTCTCCCATGGAAGTACTCGAACTTCATCTTGGTTGTAACCATCAACACTCCCTCTCAGCTAGGGAGGTAATCTTCATCAAGCTAGTTTCTCACGGAAGTACTCGAACTTGGTATTGGTAAGTGGTTTGGTGAAGATATCTGCAATCTTCTCATGTGTAGGAAGGTACTGCACATGTACCTATTTCCTCTGCAACATGTCTCTGATATAATGATGTTTTATCTCAATGTGTTTCAATCTATCATGAAACACAGGGTTCTCAGAGAGCTTCACACAGCTCTGGTTATCACAAATAATAATAGGATCCATCTCATGAATAAATATGTTAGAAGCTTGTGAAGCCACACTACTTCATATATTGCCACACTTGATGTTATATACTCTGCTTCTGTGGTACTCAAGGCCACAGAGCTTTGTTTCCTACTGCACTAGGAAACCATGGAAAACTCCAAGATAAAACAACAATCAGATGTGTTCTTCTGGTCCATTGTATTTTTTTCTCAATCTGTATCGAAATATCCCTGCAAAATCAAGTTCACACTGGAGGCATATCTTAGGCCATATCCAACTATGCCTCATATGTATCTCAATACATGCTTTACTGCTATCCAGTGAGTCTGTCTCGACTGACTCATGAATTGACTAAGAACATTCACTGCATAGCATATATCAGGTTTGGTGTTAACCAGATACATATATGATCCAATCAGCTATCAGTACATATGTGGATCAGTCTCGTCTGAATCATCGTCATTTATTTTTCATCAAATCCATCACCATCAATGTAGTCATGGATTTTCATTCTGTCATATTGTACTTCTTTAATATCCCCACTGTATATTTTCCTTGACTTAGGAAAAGTCTAATTGGTCCTCTGTCATACTTCTTGTTCCAAGAAGTAGTGTATCATACCTAGATCCTTCATCTCGAAATCCAAAGTCAAATCTTACTTGTATCCAACAACAAGGATTTCTGAATAAGTCACCAAAATCAAGCTCTTGTCACCGACACTATAATAATATAGGTTTGGATTAGCAAAAATCTTGTTGAAACCCAAACTCATCAAGAATCCATCCATCTTATGTAGTTTCCAACTCATGGATTGTAGCATGGATGAAAATTTATAGGGATTACTGGATGAAATATCCCATCATAGACAACTCCCTCTATTTGTGGGAATCTTATGGCTACAAATCTCGCTTTATATTTCTCAACACTTCCATCAACTACATGCTTGATCATATAGATCCACTTGGAAGTCACTACATACTTCTTTTGGTCTCAGAACAATATCCCATACATCATTCTTCAAGATAGACTGATATTCTTTTGTCATGGCATATTGCCATACTTGCTCACCTGTAGCTTCTCTATGATAGGAAGGCTTAGAATCAATGATGTGGGTCATGGATGAAAAGTATCTTGAAGGTATCTTTGGTCTCTCTTGCTCTCTCGGAATGTTCCTTGAGGAGTTTCAAGTCCCTCTTCCCTTTGCAGATTGTTTTGAGCCTAGATAGGCTTTTCATGACCTATTGCAATGTCTTTAGGAATATCAACTGGAGCAACTGGATCAACAAATGTCTCACTCTGAACTACTGAAGGGCAGAAGGTATTGTATTTTCCTTCTTCTCAAATATTTTTGACTCCCTCTGAGTCAAGTGACTCCCTCTAAATTCTGAAGGAAAACATCTTCCTTTGTTGTTAACCTACCTAGAATAAGGAAACAAACGAAAGGAAACAAGACAAGAATATCTCCTAGATGAGATTCATGAGTACACCTCTAGAATCAAAACAATTTAAGGATTGTTATCACAGCTACAACACCTACTTGTAATGTAGCAACCTTATAAATGTAGGTTAAAGGCATGATAATTAAAAAAAACAAACCTAGAGTCTTCACTTCCAGTTGTTGTTCCTCTGAATGCATTGAGATCCCTCTGGATCCATGATTGCAGTGAGGATTCCTTCCTCCTTCAAGTACCCTCATGAAAATGATGCAAATAATATATACAAGTGCATACCTGAGAGTGTACACCAATGGAGATTCTTCTTGCTTGTCAATGTCATGATGAGCAATGATATTCCTTGCTTGTTTACCATGGACTAGAATACAATGTGTGTTGTTGTAGCTTCTTGTGGCCACCTGCCACATAACCTCAAGGAGAACTTGTTCAAGAACAGTTTTGAATATTTCTTAGTGTGCTTCTTGTGGTTGCGAAAGCCCTGGAGGGGCCACTCTCTGTTGTGGATGCCTTACCATATTTGTGGCTATGGCTAGGCTTGCTCCCCAAGCCTGCAGCCACTCTTAAAGCCTCACCATAAGTGATGACCCTCTCTTTATGCTAGTGAAAGGGTTATGAAATACCTCCTTTCCTTGTACCATCCCTCATACAACCTTAACATAGCCCTTATCACAGGTTTGATACAACTTACTGCAAGATTCCATAGATTGTCCTCAAGTCTACTCAAAACATTATTGTACAAGGTGGTTTTAACAACCCTCTTATATGTCTGTTACATACTTGTAATAGCACTCAAATAGCCCTCAAAATTGCCCCTAAGAAATATCATGTTGTACTCGAAGTTAGAGCCATAATAACAACCCTTTATATTGTTGTTAAGGTGGTTGTAACAACCCCCAATACTGTCCAAATTTCCTAGAAATTTCGAGCAAACTTTGGCCTCCCTAGGGCTACCTCATGAACCTCCAAAAACACCCATCCACAGTCCGCTACTAGCAGGAATAGCCTCTTAAATTCAACGATTACTTTTTTCAGGCCTCTCGCAGCCTTATCTCCCTAGGTCGAACCTCCTGTAGGTTGTGGCTAGCCTCTCCTAAGCTGGTTGATTTTTTGTGGCAACCCTTTAGGCACTGATAGCAACCCTCGACACAGGTATAGCCATGTGGATACTCTCCTTTTCATAGTACCTTATCCAAAACCAAGAAAAAAATGAACTGGAAGCTTCACCCAATCCCTCTTTATGGTTGGACTAAACTCACCAAAAGTTGAAATGGGATCACAAAAACTCCACAGAAAAATAAGGAGGGGTCCAACCTTCCTTCTTTTCCTTAAATCAGTTATAATAGTTTAGCAGCCTTTCTTCAATTGTGCAACAGTATTCTTCAGGACCTACTCTGATTCCATGTTGATTTTATGGTAGGTTGATGCATTTTTAATTTTCTTACTGTTTATCATAAACTGAACCATAACTACTACAGCAAACCAAGATCACATGAAGAATAACCATGCACAAGACCATAAGAAATATCCTAGGAAACCCTTCTCAACAAGGGAAGAAAACACAGTCAATCCTTTGTTATATTCTCAAGAGAAAGACCTCCCACACCATCACAAAACATTAGCACAAAAGAGGGTGTTGTAGTTCTCATAATTTCAGACCACAACTTCTGAAATCATGAGATGACACAATTTTGAGTGTGTTTCCTCGATGGGGATTCACCTTTATTTATATAAGACTTATCACATAAAATGATGTGTCTATTGGCACAATAGGGCCGACCTAAATAACTCAAAATATAATTAATAATTACCATATTAATTATCTTTTACATTATGGTGGGGCCGACCTATACCCTTTACATCACAAATAGGGTTACAGGTAAGTCTGACTCTTGGACAATATAGCAAGGGATCTCATACACCCACTAGTGCTCAACCAGTAGGGGCACATCCATCTATGCTCAGCCACAGGGATGTCCACATCTCTATCTTATTGTGTCTCATAAGAGAACCACACTCACTAGTGCTCATCCACTAGGATCACGTTCACCTGTGCTCAGCCATAGGCATGTCCAACTCAACGGATATTCTTTCTCACTGTGTTACATAGTATAATCATATGGAGTATCATCTCAAATCTCTGCACAGAGGAGGCTAATACATTGTTTTATCTTTGTCTCAGAATGATGCACCCAACTCATGGGATTTTCCACACGTTCACATGTGCTCAGCCACAAGCACATCCAACTCAGTAGGTCTTCTTTCTCACTATGTTACACATGAGAATCATCTGGAGTATCATCTCAACTCTTTTCACATAGGAGCACTGTAAACCCATCACATGGGCTCCTTCACCCCTCACAGGGGTACACAATATTCCATCTACGTCTCAAAGAGGAACCACACACCCAAATCATGGGCTTCTTCACCCCACACAAGGGCACACAACATTCCTTCTCCGTCTCATAGAGGAACCACACACCCATCTCATGGGAACATCCAACTCATGGGCTTTCTCTCAGGTTGTCTTACTCAGTCTGTGTCTTGGAGGATGTCTCACGGAGCTGTAATCACCAACAAAGAGGGGGGGAGGTAGAATGAGGGGCAAAGAGAAAGAGATGGGGAGAGAGAAAGAGGGGTAGAGAGAGAGATATAGTCTGACAACGAGGAGAGAGAGGGGGGCATCGAGGGAGGGAGGGATAAAGGGGCAGAGAGAAGGAGGGGGAG
Organism: Picea engelmannii; assembly: GCA_009831015.1. Taxonomy (NCBI): domain Eukaryota; kingdom Viridiplantae; phylum Streptophyta; class Pinopsida; order Pinales; family Pinaceae; genus Picea; species Picea engelmannii. Next base: position 371,964 of record ML777072.1, on the reverse strand, counting down.
AGAGAGAGAGAGAGGAAGAAAGGAGAGAAATAAATGAAGGGAGAGAGGGAGGGAGATAATGGAAGAGGGGGGAGATAGAGAGGGAGTGGGAGAGAAGGGGAAATATCAAACAAGAGTGAGATAGGGGGATAGGGAGTGGTGAGAGAGAGGGGTATATGCGGGAGAGAAAGAGCAGAGAGGGGGAGATGGTAGAGAGAGAGGGGGGGTTAGAGAGAGAGAGTGAGAGGAAGGGGGGAGAGAGAGGGAGGGGGATACAGAGTGAGGGGGAGAAAGTGGTAGATGCAGGAGAGAGAAAGAGAGAGAGGGGTTGTATATAGGGAGAGAGGGACAGAGGGAGGGGATGAAGGAATTAGCAAAGTTCATGAGGTGAAGGGTAGATGGGTAGGGGAGAGAGGGGTGGGGGTATAGAAAGAGAAACAAAAACAAATGCATAAGAGTGTGTGTGCATTCCAGGAACATGTATTTGTTCTTAGAGTGCGTGTGTGTTCTTAGGAGCGTGTGTGTGTTCTTAGGAGCATTTGTGCATTCTTAGGAGCGGAGCGTATGCACATTATTTCTAATTCAATTTTTTTGGGGGCATGAATGACAACTCTAGGGTACGTGTATAGTGAGTTGGTTTCTTCGTATTTAGGTTGCCTCATATTTAGGTTTGGGATGACAAACCTAGTGGTTTAGTCTGCAAATACATAATCATCCATTTTTATAAATACCTCTCTATATCTTTGTTTCTAACGTTATTTTTCTATAGGTTACACAAATTAATATATTGTTTACTATTTTTAATCTATTTTTGACTTGACATATATCAGAATAATAAAATACATACCTCTTTTATTTATATTATAAGCAGCACTAAAAGAGAGAAAAATATAAAATTAACATTATAAATTTTGAAAAAATATACTCCACTAGAAGTAAGGGTTCTCTACAATTAAATACACATATTTCAAATAATTATTCACAATTTCTATAAATAAAAATTATATATTCATAAATCTAATTCAATTTCTTACATTTCATCTTTTTACACCGTATTCAAATTCATTGTAAAAGTACCTTAATAATCCCTCCAACTTAACACATTGTTATTTTTCCATATTAGCATTGCCACTAACCTCTCATTAGAGACCATCATTAACATCATTAACTTTCACATACCCTACACTCTAATGACTCAATTGCTTAGAAGTTTTCTATAGCCCAATCTAAAAAGATTTGTAATTCAAATAAAATATTTTAATATACAACTTATATAAAATAATTTTATATCAACTTTTTATAGAAAAATAAAATAATTAAAAATAAAAAATAAAATATTTATTTTTTATAGTTAAAGTATTTTAATGTTCTGTTGCTCATTATAAACTAGATATCTAATTCCTTCTCTTTTCTAAATGGATTTGAGAAATGAAGCAAACGGGCTGTCAACCAGAATACAAAGGAAATTAGTGTTGAATTATGTGAAAATGTTCACAAAGAATGAGGAAAATCGAGTTTTATGGTTTGTGAGGATGTAGAAGTTCCTCTCAAAGAACACAAATGATTTTTTAATTAAGTAATGAGGAAAATTGAGTTTTATGGTTTGTGAGGATGTAGAAGTTCCTGTCAAAGAACACAAATAATTTTTTTATTTTATTTTATTATATATATATATATATATATATATATATATATATATATATATATATATATATATATATTACATAGATCAAATAAATTTTATTTTAAATAAATATTATAAATCAAATAACTTCCTATTTATTTAATAAATTAATGCACCAACCATGTCTAATGTAGTTGTACTGCTATATATAATGGGATAATGGATGATTTCACTCCTCTCTCTTATACTAAGCATTAATAATAATTTTGAAAACAATGACTTTTCTTTTGATCAAATCTGAACTTTCTTTATGTAAAAAAAATTACAATTTTGAAAATAATGGCTTTTCTTTTGGTCAAATCTGAACTTTCTTTATGTAAAAAAACAGATTGCATCATGAGCATTGCTAAAGCATTCTTTGCAAATAAGGAGGTTGATTAGAAGTCCCAAATAAGGAGGTTGATTAGAAGTTCCAAGGATAGTTCAATTGACAAGACGTAGCACACTCTCCCATTTTGGGGAGAGTTCACGAGTTCGATCCTAGCTATGAGTCCATGAACTACTGCTTTCCACTCCCATATCATCCACTATGTAAAAAAATATCGAGATGAATTCCTAGCAAGTTAATTTCTCCTTATATATTGATACTTAAATTTTGTTATAATGTCTAAGAGCTTGTATAATATCTTTGTATTACATTTATTCCTACATTTCATAATAACTCATATATTTACATACATATATGTAGATTGAAATATCTGACAACATTTTTTTCACTATGAATTGTTAATCCGAAAAAGGAATATGTAGTGCAGATTTGAAAACATAATCTGCTAACAGAGTTTTCCGCACGTTTTATTTAAAAGAGTATACAAAGTCTTTTTACTCATAATATAATTTTGTAGCTTAACATTAAGAAACATATTGATATCCCATTTACTTCACGGGAAAACATACGAATCGATCTGCATCTGCGTGTTGTGTTATGCATAAAATGTTATTTGATTGCAGGCACCTGTTGGTCCCATTTAATTCACGGGAGAACATACGAGCCAGAAATTCAATGGATATGTACATGGTGGCTACCTTGCAGGTAAATCAATCCCGGTCTGTTCTTGCGGGTTGATAATTATTTGTCCATCTTAATATTAATTTGATATGTTTGTCTATGTAAACATCCTGCATTATTGATCTTATCAAAGTTGCATTCATAATCTTTTAAGTTTGGAATGAACAAGCATTGATACAACCAATATGGTGGTAGGGATCGTCAAAGAAAAGAATAAGCGGAACGAGGAAAAGGGTTTATGCTGCAGAACTATCTCGATCAAGATTCAGTGCCCGATATTATATATTCGGACACCATGCATGGGTATATTGACAGTAGTGAGGCATCCGACGGGTCTCTGTGGCGAGATGATATTTGGCTGTTGATTGAAGAACCAGTCATTCAAAATGATTTTATATCGCCACAACAAGAAGAATTTGGAATTAGTGAAGGGAAATTTAACTTGTGACCGCCAATGGGAAATGATAGTAATTGTAATGTATTGAGCAGAACGTTTGCCTCGAATTGTATGTTACTTGTAGTGTTTTGAAGTTGTTTTCTTTGAACTGGCATAGGTTTGAAGCAGTCTGTCACGGATCACTCAAAATTGTATTTTATAAGACGAAGGCCAACGCCGAACCTTCGTTTTCATTTAGCTGGACTTATAATTTAGGGTTGTTTAATAACTTTTATCTTTTCACAAAACATTCTCGCAATTTTGTATACATTTTTTCAAAACATTTTCGCTAAAATAATTAAACACTAATTAATTATAAAAGTGGGTCAAAGTTCCTGATATATCACATCGGTTCAAAGTTCAATACTTTTTCAAAATAATAGTGTGCTTCTAAATATGCTCTGTACTATATACGCTCGGTATTATGTAAAAAGAAACAAGGTTGTGTATATAATACGCTCTATATTATATTATAAGGTTGTGTATAGATTTAAATTATATACGCTATGTATTATATAACAAGATTGTGTATATACGTTGTGTATTATATAACAAGGCTGTGTATAGTTTTCAATTATATACGTCCTGTATAGCTTTAAATAATAATACAGAGTGTATTATAATATATAATATAAGGATGGGTATAGCTTTAAATTATATTATGTATATATTTCACATCCGTATTATTATAAGCTTTCTCAAAATTTATATTTAATTATTTTTCAAAGCTAAACTTTGGATATATTTATAAATTTATAAACTTTTTTATAATTATAAAAGTGTTTCTTATGTAACTTCATCTCTAACTAGTCCAATAGTATAATTAATATATTAATAGATTAATATATTAATAATATAATGTATTAAAAGTTAAATTAATATATTAATAGTTCAATTGGTTCATTAAATGTATTAATATATTTTAAAATTTATTAAGTAGTCAAAAACATTTATAAGTGTCCTTTGAACAAGTATAAATTTAACTTTCCTTTTTATAAATGTCCTTTGAACAACTATAAATTTAACTTTTCTTTTTATATCAAATTTGAAATTGGTTCAATAGATTAATATATTAATAGTGTAATGTATTAATAGTTCAATTAATATATTAACAGTTCAATTGGTTCAATTAATATATTAATAGTGAAATTGGTTCAATTAAATGTATTAATATATTCTAAAATTTATTAAGTAGCCAAAAAAAATTTCAAATAAGATAGATTTATAATTCCAAGTTTATAATGTTTATATATTTATTTTCCCCACTTTTATTATATTATATATATTTATTTTTTCAAATTTGAAATTGGTTCAATTGATTAATATATATTAATAGTGTAATGTATTAATAGTTAAATTAATATATTAATAGTTCAATTGGTTCAATTAATATATTAATAGTTCAATTGGTTAAATTAATATATTAATAGTGAAATTGGTTCAATTAATAGTGTAATGTATTAATATATTTTTAAATTTATTAAGTAGCCAAAATAATTTAAAAAATAAATAGATTAAGATAGATTTATAATTCCAAGTTTATAATGTCTATACATTTATTTTCTCCACTTCTATTATATTATATAGATTTATTTTTTCAAATTTAAAATTGGTTCAATTCATTAATATATATTAATAGTGTAATGTATTAATAGTTCAATTAAAATATTAATAGTTCAATTGGTTCAATTAATATATTAATAGTGAAATAGCTTCAATTATTAGTGTAATGTATTAATATAGTTTTAAATTTATTAAATAGCCAAAATAATTTAAAAAATAAATAGATTAAGATAGATTTATAATTCCAAGATAAATTTTTAATGTCTATATAATTTTTATTTGCCCACTTCTAATATATTATATAGATTTAGTTTTTCAAATTTATTTATAATAAATTAAAACTAATTATGCATCTATTTCATATAAGGTTGTAAAGCATGTACTTTCTCTATAAAGTTGTAAAGCATGTATTGTTGGTTATGTCTCAGTTAGGGTGTTAATAATATTATGTAGGCTTTAATGGGGAGATGTGATTTATGAATCCACCAATCAACTTTTATGAAATTGTTTTTACTAATTTTTATTTTTAACATACATTTTCTGGAAAAGTATAAATCATTTTATACAAAGTAAAAGATGATTCCATACATCTCATTCTGACTAACATTTCCCAACATCGCACTGTGATGATCATTTCCCAATGTCGCCATGTGACGAACTTTTTTGAACGTCGCAGTTTGACAAAAAATGATTGACGCCACATTAGAACGACCATTTTCACAACGTCGCAAAAGTAAAAGATGATTCTACACTGTGTCAAGTGTTTCCAAACATTGCATTATGATGAACATTTCCCTACATCACATTGTGACGAACATTTCCCAACATTGCAATGTGACGACCATTTCCCAATGTCGCATTGTGACAAACGTTTCCCATCGTCACAATGTGATGAACATTTCCCTTTTGTTTTTTTTTAACTGCAACTGTTGGATAGATTAAATATAGTCTGGAAAATTAGCTTATGGGGACTGTGCTACACTGGAAGATTCTTTGAACAAGACAGAATGCTCTATCATTAGTGGCAGAGTCCATTGAACATAGAACAGTGTTGACGGATTCCATTCTTTCTGAGGAGCTTTCCCAGTGATTGTCAAAGTGACCAGAGCCGATGGCGCGCAGCCAAAGATCAGGGTAACTCACCTGAGAAGAAGATCGGATGGCTTGTCTTAAAGGAGTCCCAATCTGTACACATGGGACACGAGCTTCACTAGTTTCACAAAGGTCAGTGTTACACTGAGTGCATAGATTACACAAGCCACGTTCAACCCTGGCAAAGTCACAGGATGTTACAGTTGGAGGCGATTCCATTGACAGAGATGGTGCTCCTGCTCAGGAGCGAAGCATAGTTGGCCTCATGATCAGCTTGCTTGTTAAGATGTCGAAGCACATGGAAGAAGCTTATGGTTTGAAACTTGCCAGCTAAGATCATTATTTTCTGGTAGATCCGATTCGTTTGGAGGCTAGATGGTCTAGTCTTCGTGCGCATGGCCTGCACCACCAGTTTAGAATCCCCAAAGGCTGAGATAGCTTGAATGTTTAGATTGAGTGCTTGCCGGAGACCTTGCCACAAGGCAAAAAATTCAGCAGAGTTATTAGATTGAACTCCCAGCCCCCAGGCAAAGGTGGATCGAGTGGAGCTTGAGGGCGCGAGGATCACTCCTCCTCCACCCGATGGGCCTCGATTTCCCTTAGAGGCGCCATCGAAAAACAAACAGTGAGCCTTCTGCATGAGTCTCCATTTTATAAATTCCTCTTCGCTCATTCGAATTTCCCATACAGCTAGAGTTGGAGGCCTGGCAGAGGGAGATGCTTGAGCACTTGAGGTTAGAGTTGTAATCCAGGTAGTTTCCCTATCATCTAACGGTTGAACCTTCCAAAGAGCAGGTTTGTAATCCAGGGTCTCTCCAAGGAGAACTTTGGCATTAATTGCCACCTTTGAGGGAGGGCTCTCCACACTTCTGAAAAGGTGATTGTTCCTTTCAAGCCACAGTTTCCAGAAAACAAACTTAGGAAGCATCATCCAAACTGTTTTGAGCAGATCTTTTTTGACAAGATGGAAGGGAGAGGAGTCAGCCCAATTGGAAAGGAGATCAGCAGTTATAGCGGCCAGATCAAAGTTGGGAGTATCCGTGGGAAGGACTTCTTGCCATACCTCTCTTGAGAAAGGACAGGAAAGCAGTAAGTGGTCAATGTTTTCTTCATAGTTCTTACAAAGGGAACATCTTGAGGGGCCTTCGAGGCCTCTTTTCCTTAGATTCTCGGCAGTGAGGATACTTCTGTGCACTATATTCCAGCAGAAAAGGTCAACTTTCGGGATGGACAAAGTGGACCAGACGAACTTCCAGTGGATAGGATTTGGGGCAACATAAGGGATCGCCATTAAAGATTGATAGCCTTCAACAGTAGTGAAACTTCCATATTTTGTACCCCAACCTCTCTTGTCCCTGGCAGCTTGGTTCAGTGGGGCTTTGCCCTGCAGAAGGTTGGACAGAAGCTTTGCCTCCTCTTCAAGCCTGGAGGGATGGTCGCCTAAATTCCAATCAGTCTAGTTGTTTTCATTATCCCAGGCAGAGAGGTCCCATAGGGTGAAGACATGCTGCTCCTGAAGCCACTGTTTTATATTCTAAATTCCAAGATTTTGCCCCAAAGGCTCTTCCCCAAGGATTGAGTCTTCCCACACTTTGATTCTTTTCCCATTACCAGGTATCCAGTACAATAAAGATCTGAAGTGATCCAGTGCTTTGAGACAGAGTTTAAAGATAGGGGATCCTTTTTTATTGGGAGTATTTTTATCTAAGCACCGTTGTCTCTGCCCTGTGAAGTATTTTTTCCACAAAACCTTCTTGCTCCAGCTAGTTCTTCCGGACACCAGTTTCCAAAGGAGTTTGGATCCCATAGCTAAATTCTAAGCATGAATACTTCTAACGTGGAGGCCTCCTTCTCTGTAAGGTCTTTGGATTTTGTCCCAACTGACCAGATGTAACTTTTTCAGGTTTCCTTTCCCTCCTTCCCACAGAAATTTTTTGAAGAGACTTTCAATCTTACCGATGACTGTAATGGGGGCTAGGAGAATAGAAGATTGATAAATAGGAATATTGTAAAGAACAAATTTCAGCAATACTAGTTTTCCTGCTAGGGTAATCCAGCCGGCCCCCCACTTCTGAATCTTTGCTTTTAACTTGTCAATGATGGGGCTCCAGTTCGCTGAGTTGATGGAAAATTTAAAGATCGGGACACCCAGGTAGGTGAAAGAGTCCCAATTCTGCGAGCATTCCATTTCCAGAACTCTGGAGATTCTTCCAATTTCTGTTCCTGGGCAGTTCCAGCAATAAATTTTGCTTTTTTGCAGGTTGATTTTACTTCCTGAGACCTGGTTGTAGATTTCAAGCTCTTTCTTGAAGCTCCTTGCAGAATGGATTCCGATGCCTCCCAACAGCAGAGTGTCATTTGCAAATTGGGCATGATTAATGTCCTTTACATTTGGAGCCATGCAGAGACCAGGGAGAGAAAGATCTTGCTGACAGTTGTTTAGCTGGAAAATGAGCACAGAGGCTTGAATGGCATAGAGGAGCTGAGACAGGGGACATCCCTGACGCAGCCCTCTTGAGGCCTGGAAAAAAAAATTCGATCTCCCATTGACCAAAGGAGCTATCCAAGGGGAACAAATGCATCCTTTAATCCAGCCAATGAGCTCAGGGGAAAACCCGAAATTCTCCATCACCATGAAGAGATAGTCATGTCTTACTCTGTTAAATGCATTGGCGAGATCTAGTTTCACAACCATTCCTTTCTCTTTTCGGTGGACGCTAGAATGGATGGCTTCTTGAACAAGAATGACATTGTCTAGAATTTTCCTTCCCATTATGAAACCTCCTTGATTTTCGGGAATGATCCTCGGCATAATTGTTTTGAGCCTATTGGCTATAATCTTGGTAACCAGCTTGTATCCTGTGTTGTAGAGGGAGATGGGTCTGAACCTGGCGAAATTAGAGGCCCCTTGCTCCTTTGGGATCAAGGCCAAGAAAGAGGAGTTTGTGCTCCCTCCCAACTTGTGGTGGCTTTGAGAATTCCTTACCATCCGGAGAAGATCATATTTGATTATATCCCAGCAATTAGAATAAAATCTGGTTGTGAATCCATCTGGTCCAGGGACGCTGTCCAGATTCATATGGGACAGAGCAGATTTGAGTTCTTTCATAGTAATAGGGGCTACAAGAGAGGCATTATCAGAGGCTTGAATCACTTTGGGAATTAGCGAGAGGGGGTAAGCATAAGGGACTAAGGGTTCAGCAGGGGGGGCTGTATAAAGGTCTTGGAAGTGGGAAAAGGCAGCCTGTTTAATGCATTCAAAATCTTTCACCAGATTGTCTTGATGGAAAATTTCTTTCACTGTTTGGAAATTTTTTCTAGATTCAGCTTGTTTGTGAAAATAAGATGTGTTTTTGTCACCACTCGCTAACCAAAGGCTTCTAGATTTTTGACGCCAATGCTCTTCTTCGACTCTGTAAGCTTTGTAAAAGGCTTTCTGGAGGTTACTTTCTGTCCGAGAAATGCTTTCAGTGATGGGAACAGAATCCATGAGAGCTTGATGGTTTTCCAAGGCAACTTGAGCGTCTTTCCTGCAAGAAACCGAGGAGGAATGAAGCTTGGACCAGTTCTTAAGATCATGTTTTAGTCGTCTGAGCTTCTCTTCCCAAATATAGGACGGGTTTCCAGTAACCTTTTTACTCCAAGAGTTAGAGACAATGTGACTAAATCCATCTTGATGGACCCACAGGGGACTAAACCTAAAGGGGATGGGGCCTAGGTTTTTTTTCAACGAAGAGATCAAGGAGGATAGGCTTGTGGTCGGAGACATAATTGGGAAGGATTTTGGATGAGCCATGTAGCCCCAGGGTGAGGAAGGTGGAATGGACCAGAAACCTGTCTAGGCGGGCCGCGATGTGCCCTGGCCCTAGCCTTTTATTAGTCCAGGTAAAGTTTCCATTGGAGGGTTTTATGTCAACAAGATCCCATCCTAAGATGGTGTCTTCAACCCATTCCCGAGAGGGATCTCTGAAAATGGAGCCCCCTTTTTTCTCATTTACATCAAGGGTGACATTCAAATCCCCTGCAATGATTAAATTTTCAGGCCTATGGAGGCTGAGGAACGCTTCAATTGAGTCCCAGCAATCTTTTTTTTCAGCTAACAAAATAAGAACAGAGAGGTTGAACAAACTTACTTGATGGCCCGAAACTTTGTGAGTGAGTTTGGTGTAGATCCAGTGCATGGTTCTGTGAACATCAAGTAATTCATATATGGAGGAATCCCAGAAGGTGGCTAGACCTCCTGAGGCCCCCCCTGGAGCTGACAGCTTCCCCTGATCTTTTTTTCCAGAATGTATTTCCTGCATGGACGGCAGATTCATCCTCCATTTTTGTCTCCTGAACTAGCAGGATCTGAGGCCTATTAATTCTTACTAAGTCTCTCATTGCTTCGACTTTCTGTGGGCTACCTAGACCTCTGCAGTTCCAGGAGATGTACCGCATTATTTACTTTTAGAGGGGACAGCCCCTTTAGAGGCCTGGCCTTGCTTGGATCTTGTATTCATCATACCTTTAAGAGTTTTCTGGGAGCCTTGAAGAATATCTGCGTAAGAGAATTCTTCCCTTTTCTTTTTATTTGGTTTTCGGCCCCTTGGGTTCTTGGATGGAGTTGCATGCGAGCTTCTAGACTCCGTGGATCCTTCATCAGTGTCTCCTCCTGGATCAGAGTCCTCTTCCACTTCTCCGCGAGTAGGAGAGCTTCCAGATAAAGGAATTGTCGATTCAGGTTGGATTTCCCCTAGCTCCAATGAGGTGGCACCTTGGGTGTCTTGCGTCTCAACAGGGATAATGAGACCTGGGGGAGTGGATTCCCGAATGATAATAATCGAAGGTGCTTCTAGGGCATTCACCACCGAGTAACTTGCGCCTAGGGCCGCGGTGACTGGCTGCTGAATCATGGCTTGAGATTGGACGGGTTCCTTCGACGGGGCTTTAGGATCTGACTTCTGTGCATTGCTTGAAGCTCTTTTTTGGTTTGGCTTGGAGGTGGCCTTTCCTCTTTTGACCCTTTTCCATCCCTCGCCTTCTTCTTCCGGCTGGCCTTTTGGACAATTGCGTTGGAATGACCATGTTCATGGCAGAGCCGACACTTAAAAGGAAGTTGTTCATAATCAAGTTTCTGGAAATGAGACCAAGAGCCTAAAGAGAGTTTGATGGCCTCTGGAAGACCTGCCTCCAGATCAACTTCAACACAAATCCTCACGCAGGAGTATTGGCCTTTATGATCTGCTTTGTCAATGAAGCGTCCTAGGGTATTCCCTATTTTTTCCAGGGCTTGAGTATTCCAGCAATGGATCGGAAGATTAGGGAGTCGTACTCAGACCGATACCTCTTTGGGTACATCAACTGTTGGATCAAAGTCCGGAGACCACCGGTTCAGATAGATTCCTTGCATGCCCATAAAATAGGGGCCACTTCGGAAGATGAGATCGCGGTCCTCTTTTGAGATAAATTCGAATACAAAGAATCCTCTCCCCACCGGGTAGCAGGTGACACTATGCTTCAGGTAGGGCCTCCAGTTACGCTGAATCCAATCATATGTGGTTTTGGCTGAGGGCCAAAGCCCCATGAATTGGCCAACCAAACCTCTTTCAGCAAGAGCCAGGGTGATTTTAATGGAGTGCTCCTCTGGCAATGTGATTTTTGGTATTGTGTCAAGCTTCTTGATGAATTTTGGGGCCTCTTTGGCCGCTAGTTTCTTCTCGGACGATGCTAATAGCCTACGAAATGCCTCTTTGGCAAAGATCGGGGAGGAGGGAGGGGGATTCCCTCCCCCTGGCATGGCCATGGCGGTGGCCTGGAGCTGCGCGGTCAGGATCCAACCCTAGAGGAGGGCAGCGATCGCTTCCAGCGCTCGAGAACAAACCATTTCCCTTTTGTTATCAATGTCCTTAGGAAAATATAAACCATTGTCTAAAAATTAAAGCACAATTCCATACATCTCATTATGACTAACATTGCATTATGATGAACATTTCCCTACGTCGCATTGTGACGAAGATTTCCCAATGTCGCAATGTGACGACCATTTCTTAATGTCGCATTGTGATGAACATTTCCCATCATCACAATGTGACAAACATTTCCCTTTTGTTATCAATGTCCTTAGGAAATATATAAATCATTGTCTAAAAAGTAAAACACGATTCCATACATCTCATTCTGACTAACATTTCCATTGCATTGTGACTAACATTGCATTATGATGAACATTTCCCTACGCCGCATTGTGATGAACATTTTCCAACGTTGCAATGTGAGGACCATTTCCCAATGTCGCATTGTGCCGAACGTTTCCCATCGTCACAATGTGACGAACATTTCCCTTTTGTTATCAATGTCCTTAGGGAAAATATAAATCATTGTCTAAAAAGTAAAACATGATTCCATACATCTCATTGTGACTAACATTTCGATTGCATTATGATGAACATTTCCATTGCATTGTGAATAACATTGCATTATGATGAACATTTTCCTATGTTGCAATGTGACGACCATTTCTCAATGTCACAATGTGACGACCATTTCTCAATGTCACATTGTGACGAACGTTTCCCATCGTCACAATGTGACGAACATTTCCCTTTTGTTATCAATGTCCTTAGGAAAAATATAAATCATTGTCTAAAAATTAAAACATGATTTCATACATCTCATTGTGACTAACATTTTTATTGCATTATGATGAACATTTCCATTGCATTGTGACTAACATTGCATTATGATGAACATTT
>ML777072.1:328710-358640 GCA_009831015.1 Picea engelmannii | reverse complement strand
ATGTAATAATGTATTATTAATGTATTTGTACTTTATTACTTCAATGTATTAATGTACTATTATAAATTAAATATATTTTTTAATGTTTTAATGCTTTATTAATGTTTTAATGCTTTATTAATGTTTTAATACTTTATTAATGTATTATGTGTTATTTCATAATGTATAAATATTTTATTGATTTATTAGTTAAAAATATATAAATATATTAACTATAATATATTTAAACACAATAATAATGACTTAATATACTATTATAATTTAGTACTTGATGTATTTGTTAGTGCTTTATTAATACATTAATTAGTAATCTATAAATATGTTATTTATAAAATATTTTAACATTATAATAATGAGTTAATACATTATTATAATATATTAATTTGGGTGATATATTATTAAAGTATTGATGTATCCTTATTTTATTAATGTATCATTATCTTATTAATTAATGTATTACTTTATTATTGTATAATAATGTATTAATAATAATAATATATTATTATTTTATAATAATGTATTCCTTTAACATTAATACAGTAAGATATTAATAATACATTACTAAAATATGAGTTTATATACTATTATAATTTATTAGATAATGTATTTGTTAGAGTTTTATTAATACATTTATAATAATGAGTTAATACATTATTATAATGTATTATTAATATATTAATATTTTAATAATGTATTGATACTTTTTTAATGTATTATTAATATTAATGTTGTAATACCAATATTTATGTTTTTATTTATAAAATATTTAATACATTAATATATTTAATGTATTTAATATATTAATGTATTGCATTGATGTATTAATATATTAATAATACTTTAGTAAATGTATTAATAATGCTTTACTAATATATTAATGTATTAAAAATGCTTTACTAATGTATTAATGTATTAATACATTAATAATATTTTACTAATATATTAATGTATTTGTTAGTGTTTTATTAATACATTAATGTATTGAATAATCTTTTAATACATTAGTGTATTTAATAGTGTTTTAATACATTAATGTATTTAATAGTGTTTTAATATAATAATGTATTTAATACATTATTAATATTGTATTAATACATTAATAAGGTAAAATATTAATAATATATTATTAAAATATGAATTAATATACTATTATAATTTATTAGGTAATGTATTTGTTAGTATTTTATTAATACATTTATAATAATGAGTTAATACATTATTATAATGTATTATTAATATATTAATATTTTAATAATGTATTTATACTTTTTAATGTATTAATTCTCTAATATTTATGTTTTAATATCAATATTTATGTTTTTTTTTTTATAAAATATTTAATACATTAATATATTTAATGTTTTTAATATATTAATACATTAATGTATTAATAATGCTTTACTAATGTATTAATGTATTAATACATTAATAATGTTTTACTAAATTACTTTACTAATATATTAATAATACTTTACTAATATCTTAATATATTAATAATACTTTATTAATATATTAACTTATTAATACATTAATAATGCTTTACTAAATGTATTAATGTATTAATACATTAATGTATTCATGTATTAATAATGCATTAATGCATTAATGTATTTGATACATTAAATACATTAATATATTAATGTATTAATACATTAATGTATTTAATATATTAATGAATTTAATATATAAGGTATTTAATACATTAATGTATTAATGTTATTTCAGGCATGTCAACAGTCAACTAGCAACAACCACTTTTATGTAAAAAGTGGTTGATATATGTCGATCGGCGCCATTTTCCATCTTTTCCAATTAATGGCGTCGATCGGCGTATATCAATCACTTTTTACATAAAAATGGTTGTTGCTAGTTTAATATTCATGTCTCCTAAATTTTGGCATATCAATAATAAAAAAGTGATGATTACATAATTTAAAAAAACAAACCTTTTCAAAATAATGTTCATGTCATGTTAAACAAACCTTTTCAAAATAATGTTCATGTCATGTCTCTTAAGTTTTTTTTTGCATATCAATAACAGAAAAGTGATGATTATAGAATTCAAAAAAAAATTACCTTTTCAAAATAATGCTCATGTCTCCTAAGTTAGTTTTGGCATATAATAATAAAATCAAAGTCATCGGAGTTATATTGGTAAATACAATGAAGGGCATCTACTTTGATATCTCCATATTGATTCATCAGAAAACTTAAGATTGTGGATGTTATTAAAAAAGTTTGACACAATTAATAATAATAATACTCTGTATTATTTATCTTAAGTTTACTTTTTTATTTATAAAAGTTCAAAGATATTTAAACCAGTGTAATTTTATTTTTAAATATTTTTCTTATATCGATCTTTTGAATATTGTGCATTTTGTGTGTAGTTCAATATGAGGTGTTGTTTTATCTGTGTGCATTTGCCTTTGTCTTTGTGGGAAATTGTTAATATTTACTTGGTATAGCTTAAAGTCCATCCTCCTTGTGCACAGCTTGATTTATTCAATGTTCCAGATCCCAAATTCTTCTTGTTTGCACAATGTGACTGGTTATATAATTTTTTTAGTTATTAGTGAGGATGTTTCCATACCACTATGTAGTTAATTGTTG
Source organism: Picea engelmannii (assembly GCA_009831015.1). Taxonomy (NCBI): domain Eukaryota; kingdom Viridiplantae; phylum Streptophyta; class Pinopsida; order Pinales; family Pinaceae; genus Picea; species Picea engelmannii. The sequence goes on along the minus strand of ML777072.1, from coordinate 356,027 downwards.
TCTTTGTTTACTTATATAATAATGATTATTATTCCTCTTAAATCTGATCAGAAATTTAGAAAATTGTAGATTTTAGTGTGTGAGATTATATATTCAAAGTGTTTAGGTTTTTTTTTTTTTTGAGAATGTTGAATTTATTTATACATTCAAAAATAAAATTATTTAAGCAATGTAAAGTTGTCATTTATCCATCAATTACGTTACCAAATAGTAATAGTTATTGAAAAATAAAAAAATAAAACTTTTAGACTATGCCCAAAATATATGTAAAACTTGCTAACTATATCCATATCTAATGTATATAACAGGTTGATGGGAAGAACAAGAATCCCTCATGGGAAGCTATTGGTTATTGTGGACCAGATCCAGAGGTTACTAAAAACATGAAAGATGTTGATGGTCCACTACATGATAAGGTAATTGATCTAGATCTTCCAGGTGACCACATAGTCAATACACTGCGTAAAGTTGGTTGTAATGTTACAGAAGAGAGTTGTGAGATTGTTTTCGAGTCTCATAGCAACTATGGAATACTCTTAAGAAGTTCTTGGAGACGTGAGCTATTTTTCTGTATGAATTTCTTGGAGACTGAGCCAAAAATTGCACTATTTTTCTTTAAATTTACAAACTAGGCAGGGACTAGCTGCTTTACAGCTATTTCCCTTGTTAAATAATTACACGAAGTGGATGTTATTAACCTATAACACTTGTTATATAAAAAAAAGGATACATATCGATATGAAAATTCCCCTTATTTTTCTTTAAATTTACAAACTAGGCAGGGACTAGCTGCTTTACAGCTATTTCCCTTGTTAAATAATTACACGAAGTGGATGTTATTAACCTATAACACTTGTTATATAAAAAAAGGATACATATCGATATGAAAATATCCCTTATTAAAGTAAGAGGATGCTATTATACTTGAAATAAGGTTTCCCCTTATTAAATAATTACAGGATGTTATTATACTTGCAACCTGCATCACTTGTTATATAAAATAATATATATCAATATGAAGATTCCCCTTATCAAATAATTCTACCAAGTGGATGTTATTATACCTTCCACTATAGGTTATATAGCATTCCATATGTTTTTGACGACATATTAGTTACTTTTTTATCATAAATTTGTGCAAGTTTTTCAATTTTTTTTTTAAATGGATATTATTACTCCTTGCGGAATGTGTAGAGGGACTATAGTGATCAATAATTTGTTGACTTCATATTAATATGTCCTTTGACTATAAATTTTCACATCATCTCTATTGTTCGTACTATAGAAGTAAAAACATTATTTTTTATATAATAAAAAAAAACTTATATGTCATCATCTCATTGGAGAATATATTGGAGGTCTTAATGCCAACTTCATTGTTCTCAATGTTGTAAATGTTTAGATATCCAAAGTTTTGAGCTTAGACGCTCTTTTTTAATTTTTATTACATTTTTACTGAAATGTATACATACTGAAAGTTCTGAGCATCGACATTGTTTTTTAATGTTTTTATTATTATTAGTCCCTGTAGAAGGCGTAGAGGGACTATAGCGATCGATAATTCGTTCACTTCATATTAATATGCCATTTTATTATTATTTCTATTTGTATTGAAATGTTTACATACCGAAGGTTTAGAGCATTGACACTTTTTTTGAGGTGCTTGAATAGGCCTGACAACTTAAATGTTTACATAGCGCAAGGTCCTTAAACATGTCTGACAGCTTAAATGTTTGCATACCGCGAAGCCCTTAAACATTATGGCAGCCTTAAATGTTTACCTAAATAGGCTTCTCAGAGTACATTTTTCCTCGAATTTTTCCATACAATGTTACAGTGAATTTGGACAATATTGTTGTCCACCGCCAGTTGCATAGCCATTGTATGTTTCATACTTTTTCTATGCTTGGAATGCAATTTGGTAATCGTTGAAGATACATACATTGTTTACTGGTTAAGTGGGTGCTTCTTGTTCATTGGTTCGTCGGTTGTTGCTTGTTGTTGCTTGGTTCAACTTTTCAAGGTTGAGGACCTATGCCTACAGTTGGACTTGTTGGTGCTTGTTGGTTTCTTTTGTTTACTTCGACTTTGCAGGGTTGGGGTCCTACATGTGCAGTTGGAGCTATTTTTTTTTTACTTTTCGGAGTCCAGGTGCTACACCCACAATTCGACCTGCGCTTCTGTCGTTCATCGTTTCAGAGTAAGTTTCAATGCCATAATTTCATTTCTATTCGTTCTTTGTTGTTCATTGTTTGCAGTTTGCAAGTAAGAATGTTTGATTATTTCTACTAGCATGCTCGTCATATGTTTCGGGTTCCTTCTGTGCTTGGACTGCAATTTGGTAATCATTTGAAATACATATGTTGTTTACTGGTTCAGTGGTTGTTGCTTGTTCACTGGTTCATTGGTTCATCGATTGCTTCTTACTGTTGTTTGGCTCAAGTTAGTAAGTTTGAGGTCCTGGGGCTGTAATTGGGTTTGTTTGTGTTTTTTCACTGGCTTGTTTCTTACTATTTTCTTTTGTTTACATTGGCTTTGCAGGGTTGGGGTCCTGCGCTAAAAGTTGGAGATTTTTGTTTTGCACTTTGCAGTGTTCAGGTCCTGCACCCGCAAGTGGGCCTGCAATTCTATCATTTGTCGTGTATGGCGAAGTCGAGATCTAATGCCTATTCCGTACCCACCTATCCTTCTCTTAAATTTTGCTCCAATTCTTTTTCCTAGCTCTGGACCATACCTACATGCCTTTGCAAAATGTTCTTGTAGAAGAAAAGGATACTGAGATGGTGCTAGCAAGAGTGGTGTTATGTGGATTGTAAATTGCAATATTCAGTTTCTATGTTGTTTGGTGTGCAACATTGATAGCATAATGAATGTGTTCTCAAATGCATCACAACATTTACATTTGGACGAATCCATTATCATTCTAGGATACTTTAGTGTTGACATGATACAAAAAAGTGGCATAACAAATAATTGGACAACTACATGTGCAATTACAATGTCTGTTGTATTTTTGTTAAGATAAAACATGTGCAAAACGCACTTATTAACCATATATGGTGAAATGTGCCCATATCACAATACAACCTCTTTATCCTGTACACAGACTGGTGTGACCACGATACAATTTGTCTTGTACTTGAAATATGAGATGTACACCAAAGATACTACAAAATTATATTTCCATGTCTCAAAGCATATCTGGATACTTTGCTGCAAAAAACCAAAATCATTCAACTATGAACATGCAATTTCTTAATATTTTCTGGCTTGTAATACATTTTGGGTAGGAAAAACTTTATATAATTGCAACCATGGATAAAGAAAAGAAAAGTTTCATGTTTCTAACTATCTTTTATTCTATTCGTTGATTCTCATTTAATGTATGTACATATTATTTTTTTCTCCCTTGCATACCAACTTCTATTCATATTCATTGTATTTTGTGCATTCCCACATTGAAACAAACAGAATAGATGGAGAAAACAAAGGAGTCTTTACTGCAAGTGCAGAAGAGGAGATACAAAGGTACATGCTTGTACAGTTATTTCATATTCCATTTTTTTGTATTTCATTTATTGTTTGTATATGTGTTCACCTAATTTATTGTATGTAGATATTGTGTATCTTCCTACATAATAACTTATATTCATGTCCTTTGTATTTTATGTGCCGCTACATTGAAATAAATCGAACTCTGTTTATTTTTTTTACACGTCTTCCTCCATACCAAATTCCTTTATGTCCATTGTATTTTTCTGCATTGCTACATTTAAACAAACAAAGTGGCTGAAGAAGACGATGGACTTTTTGCCGCGAATGTAGAGGAGGAGTTACAAAGGTGCATGTCTCTACTCTTATTTCATATTCCAGTGTTTAGTATTTCATTTAATGTCTGTATATTTGTTCTACTTGTTCTACTTCTTTGCACCTATTTTATTGTATGTAGATACTACATATATTTCTACATAATAACTTATCCTCATGTGAATTGTATTCTCTTTGCTGCTACATTGAAATAAATAGAATTGTATTTCTTTCTTTTACATGTCTTTCTGCATACTAACTTACCTTCATGTCCACTGTATGTTCGGCATTTCTAAATTGAAAGAAACAAATTGGTTGGATAGGAAGATGATCTTATATGCTACAGCAGAGGGGCTGAAGTACAATCTTTGAAAAGGTATACCAATTGTGCTAGTAAATCAAACACACAAAACGGTTGTGTGCATATAATATTGGACTAGAAAACGATGATTTGGCAACAATGGGCCTTTGTTGAGACTTCCCGCTTCCAAACATTTCCCTCCCCATTTATAATTTTTCCACTTTCTATTATCCCTTTTTTTTCCCTCTTCTATACTTAACTGAATTCCCCTTCGTTTTTCTCGTCTACTTTCTCTTTTTGGTTTTTTTTCTTAGTCATCTTTCTGAAAATTTCTAGGTGCATGGGTTGGAGGACTCACAAGTTCACATTTATACTCATGCTTCTATATCACGACTTTGATCGACGGTTTTCTCATTCCATACTTAGCCACTTTTTCGATTGCAGGTTCCCGGGCTGGTGGGTTCAATATTATGCCTCTAGCTCCAGAGGTTCCGCGATATACAGATTGGTCATAGAACCCCCCATCATGCCCTATTCCCTGTTACACATTTTTGCAGTCAAAAAATATGAGGCATACAATTTGACCGTCGGGTCCTCATGTTTCATGAGTATCCCTTGACACCCTATTTCATATTCCATCTCCTTCAACCTTGTATGTGACATTCAAAACAATTATGGACAATATAGAATGCATATGCGTCCTTCTGATGTTCATCTACACATGCTTGCATTAGAAAAAGTTGGACTAGTGACATGGCCATGAGCAGTCAATCATCGCAAACATCAACAAACCTACAAGGCCAAAGGTAAAGATGCATACATTGTGTTTCTCATATGTTTACCAAACAAATATCCTCAACTATTTGTTCATCTATGCCATGGTAAATATGTTTATGTCATCTACAACACATACTTTACAATTCACAAGAAGTATCAATGAGTGCAAGTGAGACGCTAAACATAGCACAAGTTCCGCAGACTAAGAGGTCTGGTTGCAAAAATATGGCTCCATACTTCATCCAAGTTGTGCGTCTACTTGTACATTTATGCCAGGAAAAAAGAAAACAAAAAAATAATGTAGACTACCATTCACATTACTTTTCCTATTCAAAAAATGTCACCAGGTATAAATTTATAACACCCAAAATATTATCAATAGAGGGATTGAACAGCCGCCAAACTGGACAAGTGTTTGTCGGGGACATAAAGGTCATCTATAACACCTACTTGGACAAGGCAAACAAAACTATATCCATTATGTGTGCTGACATGACAAACAATGAAGCCTTGATGACAGTCACACTGACTATTCCCACACAACTTGTCCAGAAACATACAGAAAAGATATTTCCGGGTAATGGGATATCCATTACAAATTTTAATATATTTCCCAAAACATTATATGACCGTGGTGATTGTGATCGGATTATATCACTCAACAAAACAAGTATTGTGAAAAAATTCTCGTTGTTTGTTCAGAATATATTTTCATCCCAGACACAACTATCAGCCAACTTGCACAGAGAAATGACACTTACCCAATCAGAACCATTCGTGCAACTGTCACACTCACGAGAAAACTTGGCTTGCAACACATTATGCATATAAAATATGGAGAGTCAGACAATGACAAGGCAATGGTACCGTTCTTCATATCCAGTTTTGTCATTTACTTTCACATGTCCATGTATCTCAGTTATGTTACACAACTATTGCACTGTTCCACGTTGCAGCTACAATTGTTAGACACCTATTCAAATTTGTTTTCCTCAATGGAACAACAATTTCATAAAGATAAATTTTCACTTATGCTCTTCAAAAATATAACAAAGAAAAGAGATGTTAAAGAAAGGATCTTTCACACAACCCAAGCAACATTTGTAACAGAATTGTGAATAGACATAGTACAATATCTCAAGAAAATAACTATCTCTACAACTGTTGTGTGTATACATCTACAATTTCATCCTCACTTTGTTCATACAAATTGCCTTCACCAATTTTCTGCAGTTTTTCTTTTTTTGTTGTGCAGTTGTATATTATATTGTTCAATATATTAACTACTATGCTCACGTGCCCAGGTTGACGGTATTTTGGTTGCATCAAATGCATACTCGACCCCCTTCAAGCCTGTATGTGCCAAATGCAAATCTCATGCTTCTGCTTCTGCTTTCATAAATGATGATACAATTGATTGTCTACGATGCAGTAAAAAATTCCCTTACATATATAGACATTGCCTCAATGCTGCCATCCGAACCCTGGGCAACACAATCATACATTGTACAATTAGACAGCCTATGTTACAAGATGTGCTTCCTGGGTTAGCAGAATTTCCATATGAAGTATACCTACAAAAAAAGGCAAACAGTGTCTACATGTTGGGCGACTTTCAGATGCATAGCAAATTTACCTTGAATGAGGACAATGCAATATTGCATATTGCCTGAAATATATATATATATATATATATATATATATATATATATATATATCAAGCTTTGGCAGGAAACGAAAAAATATCATCTGTGTCTGTAATTTTTCTTCAATACCCAAATGAATGTTTGTCAGACTCGATTTCTTCGGAGTTTACATTTATGGTTGTAAAATTTTCTTTCCAGAGATTTTGTCTCTTTTTGTGCACTTGAAAAAACAAGGAGAATCTAACTACAAATCAAATCACTATTGTTATTTTGATGTTTTTTTGCATCTCCCAGTAATAATTTTTCATATTTGTTGGGGTGTCCAAATGAAAAAAAAAATGGTGGGTAGTTGTAGATTTGTTGGAGGAGTCTGCACCTTTTTGGGTGCCCAAGTCGAAAAAATGTTTTCCAACTATATAGCCATGGTAGGATTTCTGCATTTTTTGGGTACCCACATAAAAAAGAAGATGATCTCCAACTATACATTTATGGTATGATATCTGTATTTTCTCGATGCTTTAATTGAAAAAAAGGGGATCAACATGGATTGAATCATGAGCTTGAGATCTTTAGAACTCACTATAGAGATTGGAGAGTTCGACCATTGGAATGCATACAAGCAGGTGCATTTATTGTTGATGTACAAGCACATAAGATTGTTCAGTCCAGAAATGGGAAGCATGAGGACAAACCCCATACAAAGTATCCAACTGTGAATAACTCAGGCCCATCCTTTGAACCGTCGAAATGGCTTGCTCCTCTGGGAAGACCCATCAGGTATTTCCAATAATATTGGAAATTTGGCATTGTTAAAACTGGTAGTGATAGAGCATGGCACTATCAGAAGCAAATGTTCATAGTGATCTTACTTCATGGTAAAATATTAATCGGTAAGTTTCTTGTTCCCCATTTGAGGGTTTGGTTATAGCTGGGATACAATGGAAAAGCTCCGTTGGTTTTGTGTTGTCTTGTGTTTGGAAGACTTTTGTTCATATCTCATGGCCTCAATTATTTTCTCATGGGAACATATACCAGATGTAAGAGAAAACCAATGCCACGTGCGTTTTGTATATATATCAAATTGTTTGATGCATAGGTCGATGCGTACTTCTCTATGGACCCTTGTGGGATCTCACTTGGCGCCTTTTGTGTTCATGTGTTTCCTTGTGCCTCGACTTTCAATACAGGTGTTTACTTGGCTCTTCATTGTATGTTTCATTCTGGAAAATTAATGATACATTCAGGATCTTGGCAGTTTTTCTATGATCTTAAAAAATATGCAGGACATGCTTTGCCTTTTAATATAAGCTCTCTGATGCAAATGTAGTATGTGGCTTATTTTAGCACTTTTCCTTGATCGATGAACTTAGAAAAAAATATCTCTAGGAATATTTTGAAATAAAAGGATATATACTATGTGAAGTCCAATGGAGCTATCATATCAACCACATAACATTAAAATTCAAATTCATCTTAAAATTCAAATTCATCGTTGTTATACTTACGGTGAAGTTGACAGTACAATAATTTTACTTAAACATCCCAAAATTGATTTTCTTGTGGCTTGTCGATGCTTCTCTTATACAAACACATCCTGGAAACTATACGCATGGCTCACTTTATCTATTCCTTGATTAAATATCTTGTTCACCTGTTTATTGCACTTCATAGTTATTGTTAAAATAATCAATGGGACTTTCTTACACCAATTCGTGCTTTTGAAAATTTCCATCCCCTTTATTTTTTCCCTCTACTTTCCCTTTCTGGTTACTTAGTCATTTTTTGGAAAATGTCTAGGTGCGAGGGTTGGTGGATTCACGTCTTCAGATTTCCACTGATACTTTTATATCATGAGTCCAATCGACTGCTTCCCCATTTCATATTCAACAAAATTTTTGGATCGTGGGTTCCTGGGTAGGCAGTCTCAACATTGCATTTACATTGTTTCGCCTTCTGCAAACAACACCCGAAGTTCCCCGATCTACAAATTTGAAACCAAATTCCCCTTTCTTTTTTCTCGTTTGCTTTCCCTTTCTAGTTACTTAGTCGTTTTTCCAAATGTGTTGTTTTTTTGAATGTCTCATGCTTTTATATACAACACTCGAAGTTCTGCAATAGACAAATTGACTGTTGAAGTCTGTCATTGTCCCCTATTCCTTGTTACACATTTTTCAATCAAAAGTTGTGATACATACAATTTGACCATCAGGCCCTCACGTCTCCTGAGTACAACTTGTGGCCCTGTTTTCAAGCCCATCAATATTCCTTGTTCCGAGTATGTCTCTTGCTTTTATATCATGAGTCCAACCAACCGCTTACCCATTGCATACTTGGCCACTATTACCATCACCTATTCCTGCTCGGGCTTGCTCAACATTGCACTTCCATTGTTCCTCTACCTACAAACATCACCCGAAATTCTGCAATATACAAATTGACCGCCGAAATCCTTCATTGTGCCTTGTTCCATGTTACACATTCTGCAGTCAAAAGTTTGGAGACATAAAATTTGACCATCGACCCATCACGTCTCTTGAGTATAACTTGTGACCCTATTTTGAAGCTCGCCCAACCACTTTCCATACTTGGCCATTTCTTGGAATCTCTTTCGCGGGTTGGCAGGTCGACAAAATGTGCAATGCTTAATCGCTCTTCGCCATCCCCGCCACCTTCACACTTCTTTCTAGATATGCAATTATTAATCTTTAATGCTAATAGTTCATCGTGCAGGAACCATTAAGATTGTCATTAATGTCTGAAAGGCTGGAGAAGATTTGTCATTATTACGAATTAAACCAAGATTTGCAGAGAGTTGTGTTATCCTTTCCAAGTATTCATTTCAAGCATCATGTAATCTCTTTCACGCGTCATCCATTTGACGCCTTTATGAAATCTCTAACCCTTAATCACTCTTTGTCATCACCGCCACCTTCGCATTTTTTTCTAAATATGCAATTAGTAAGCTTTAATGGTAATAACTCATTACACACAAACTGTGGAGATTGTTATTGATCAACGAAAGGCTCGAGGAAATATTCCATTGATATGCATTAAACCAATATTTGCGGAGGGTTATATTATCCCTTCCGAATTTTCATTTCAAACATCATCTGGAGTAAACAGAAATTCTCGTTAACTTATGGCAACAGTTCGACAACAATTCTATCCAGATACAGTAAACACCTTCGGGCCCCAGAGGTTCCATTACTCCAGGGCATATTATTACTACTCATCTCCCTCCGCCCAGGAGAAAAAAAAGAGATGGTCCCTTGGTGCACTGAGAGATATATTTCAAGCCAACCGTGCCTGCTCAGACAGCCTGCCCTCCTGCATTGATGGTTGGCGCAGAGGTTGATGCGGTTGATTTTGAGCCAAAAGAAGATGATCTGATGGACGATGATACAACAATGGATGATGGAAATGCAGGCGTTGTTCCCACTCCTGTGCCCAAATTGAAATCAACTATAATGGGGGGCACTTCCCTGCTCGGCGATGGTGGCCCTGACAAGACCAAAAGAAGGGTTTTTAGAAAAGAAACCGACGTTGAACGCAATAGCCACTTTGCAACTCGAGAGTAGGAATTCCATAGGTCCAAATTAGTCCATTCTGGGTGGAAGTCTTTCACTGTAAGGAAATGGTCTCTTGATGCTCCCAGAGATATATTTCAATCCAAATAATTATTTAATTGCGCGATCACTCTCCTGTTCTCTAGATATACAATTAACATCTTAGGGGATAAGGACCATAACTCCCACTGGTGCAAGGAATATTCCTACTACTCATCTCCTTCTGCCCAGAATGGACTAATTTAGGCCTCTAGAATTTCTCGTGCAGCCTGTGTCCCTGAAGTCTTCATTTGTGAGGAGGTGGTCTCTTGATGTGTCTTGACTTTCAATTTCAGTCTATTTCGCTTGCCCTATAATGTTTTTCATCTTCTTCCTCACAGGAAGCTTGTGATAACTATCAATTTTACCACGAGGATGGGTTCTTATGTCCTCCTGCGTTTGAAAAATTATGGGTTTCTTTCTTGCTGGGGTGCAACATTGGAGCGATGTTGCGGATGTCATGCTCTTCATAGTGGAGGCCACGGATCGGGAAATCTTCTTGATGTGGCCTTTTCCCTGTTATTTGTACAATTGAGTGGTTCCTTGTAATGTCTCCAGGTTGCCAACATCAGGAGCATGAGTGTTGTTCACCTGCTTCAATCCAAGGAATTACTCCACTGCGGAACCACTCTCCTATTTCTTTGTCGCCTCAGGTCTTCCACAAGATATTGAGATTGCGACAATGAACATTGACCTTCCGAGGAGAAGACTGCAAGTATTTCCTAAAAAAAATCATGGTAATGAGTTTTGTATGCATGTTGAAGAGCATCTCGATGGCTCTTGCATGTTGTCCCACTAGAGGAACAACACAAAATTGTATGCATATTTCTTTTTTTTTCTTTTTTTTGTAGATCTTGTACCTGTTTTTATGACAAATATGTTCAATGTTTTGGTGCAAAGAACTCAGTCCAATTTCTATGGATAGATATAGACTGCCCAATAATTTTTGTTTTTATGGATTTACTATTAAAAAAAATTCCTTGGAATCTTGGTTGTTGCTTCTTTGTTGAATTTAACACCTCTTCTCATTAGCATGGTTTGATAGTCTCATAGTTCTTGAATATTGTATTGGCTCAAGTAATTTGATCTAACATGGAGCATTTAACAATTATATGACGGTGCATTGTCTCGATCCCATCAGGATTTTATGGAAACAAAAAAGAATTTCAGACAGTTTCAAACCAACCTTCAATTCTATTTGTAACGCAGATAGAACATAGCAAGACCAAATCACGATTCGGCAGTCAAGGCCCCACCCAAGAAATTTCATTTTCATCTCAGCCTTGCTAAGCAAAGGATTTCTTATTTCCCTTTCGCTTCCTTGATTCCTTTACTCCGAAAGGGAACATTTTATTAGTTTTCCATCTCATGGCCTCTGTTTGAGCACTTTTTACTTTATTAATGAAATTACCAAATTTCTTGTTCATGAATAAAAAATAAATGATCTATGGTGGTTGTAGTCAAATGGGACTATGAAATCAACTACAATATTAAAATTCAAGATCATGATTGTTGTTTCTAGACATGCAATTATTAAGCTTTAATGCTAACAACCCATCATGCAAGAAGTTTAATACTTAAGTTAATATGTCAAAGTCATGGAAGAATGTATCAAGAACACAATTACTCCCACAAGTTGCAATAAAAACTAATCTTCAACAAAGCATTTTCTCACACACTTTTTAATGGTACAAGCACAATAGAAAACAAGTGGATAAAATATTGGACTAGAAAATGATGGTTTTGCAACAATGGGGCTTGTTTGAGACCAATTCCTACTTATGAAAATTTCCCTCCGCTTTTCTATTTTATCCCCTTCTTTTCCCTCTTCTATACTTAACCAAATTCCCCTTTCTTTTTCCCATGTAGTTTCTCTTTCTGGTTACTTAATCATTTTTCTGAAAACATCTTGTTGTACGGTTTGACAGATTCACGGGTTCACATTTTTATTCATTCTTTTATATCTCAATTCCGACTGAGCGCTTCCCCTTTCCATATCTAGCCAATTTTTCAATCGCGGGTTCCCGCCCAAGCAATCTCTAAATTGCACTTCCATTGTTTCGTGACCTGCGAACAACACTTCGGCTTCTGGGATATGCAAATTTACTTTCGGACTCCCACATCATCCCCTCTTCTGTGTTACACATTTTGCATTGAAATGTTTTGATACATACAATTTGACCGTTGGGGCCTCACGTGATGTAAACGCGCCACCCAGGCACATCCGCTCCCATAGGACCTTCTCTTCCTCGGCCCGAAGAGCTGAAACGCTCTTCAAATCCCTTATCGGGACTTTCCAACACCCACAGGACTCTCCTGATGATCTCCCTTGGTCTTATCGGGAAATTGGACTTCGCGTGCTCGCGAGGTTTACAGACACGGATCCAGGTCTTTCAATTCCCCGAAACCCGATGTGGTTCAACGCTAATGCTCCCCCGGTCTTATCGGGACTTCCTGCTATCGGGAAATCGGCACCTACGGTGTTGTGAGAAGCTACCTCTTCGAATCCCCGATTCCCGATCTCCGACACAAATTTTCCACCTATCCTTTTACTATATCGCCTATGGCCCACACTCCTGTGGTGATCGGGAAATCGCGTATCGGGATATCGCGATTTCCGTGGAACTAGTTCGCGGACTCTTCCAAGTCCCGATCCCTGATGTGTTGACACCTGTTCTCCACTAAAGTGCTATGACTGTGGGACCGTCGCGTTTTCGGGATTTTGCGACTTCTCCTGCTGTGGTTTTCTTATCATCGAGAATCCCGAAGTGTCGATTCTCGATGCACGTGTGAACTCTCTCCTCCACGTCACCACTTCCTCGTCACTATCTCCTTCGTCGCCCTATCGGATATCGCGAAATCGCAACTTCTAATGCAGCAATTCCATTGTATGCAGAATCCCCGAAATACCAAACCCCGACTCTTTTAGATCCTCGAACACACGTCCCTTAAATCGAACGGCTCCGGCTGTGTCGAAAAATCGCGGATCGCGATTTCGTTGTGCAAGAGTTTCACAACTCCGGAAACCTCGATATCCCGAACTCCGAGTCTCCGGGATCTCCTGCCACGTGTCCCTGTTGAGATCAATGGATCTGATCCTATCGGGAAATCATGGATCACGATTTCTTGTTGTGCAAATTCCTTGCCTGTGAAAACTCCGATGCCTCCAACCACCAACTCGTCCGGATCTCCTGCCACGCGTTCTTGCCAATGGACGGTTCAAAACTCCCGTCGGGATATCGCGGATCGCGATTCCAACATGCAAGAGTTCTATGCCTCCAGAAACTCCAATTCTCCAATGAGCTGAACCCCGATGACTCTCTGGTTCCTTGACACGTGTCCTGCCAAGATCAACGGCTAAGATTCTCTCTCGATATTTCGAGAACCACAAGGTCTCGATTCTCTACCTTAACAAAACCCCGATGACTCTGATATCCCGATGACTTTCCCGAGACTCTTCCTTTGCACACTAGGGCTTAACTTAGGCGCAACTTCTCGAGATCTAATGGTTGACAGGATTTCGTCAATCTCCTCTACGAATCCTAACCGTCGATTCCTCTCCTTCCCTCTTAAGAACTTCTTGGCACGGAAACCTCCTGTGCAGTCTTCGATAATGATATTCCGAAGGTGCTATACCTCCTGAGCTTTCCCACTCTGATTCTTTCAGAGGAACTTGAACGCACTCTTTGCACTCAACATTCAACAACTTCCCAAGTGTTGAACCCTTCCGACTCTGCGCACTTCCTGCAGCAGCAGTCTTAGATCTCCTTTGCTTAGATTTACAACTGAGACTCTTCTTCGCCTGCGCACTCCTTGCACAGCTTTAGCAACCCACTTTCACTTCTGAGAGCTTTGAGAACAAGAGTTTAACTCCCTGAGCCTCCTGTCAACGCACTCCTTGCGGACGACTTCAACTGCACTCCTTGCAGGAATCCTTGCTCAAAGGGAGAAACAATCGTAACTCACTTCACCTCCTCTCAGAATTCTATCTTAACACATGAAATCATACGCATAGCATAACAACACTGCCTAACAGGAAGAAATATTCCTAAACAGAGCATGCAACACACATACACAGAGAATAACACAACAGCCATGAATCTGAATCAACTTCTTCTATTAATTCAAGATCTATACATGGGTGTTCTTCTACAACTCTCTGCTATTCTCCTATGCTATAGATTCTTCTAAATCATGTTGCTAATCTATGTTACAATGCACAATGAGGGTGTCTATATCCCATTTCCCTCTTTTCTTCTAGAACTGTCTAATCTAAGAATTCAATTCTATCTACCTGCAACTACTACTATAAATGCCTCTGTCTATCTCAGACGAGAGTGTATGGCTCGAGGTATGATTACCTTTTTACCAAGGCGCTATATTAAATGATCTCATTTATGTTCAGCGCATCAACTTCAAGGGGAAAATTAAAAATTCAAAAAAAAAATTGCGTTGGACGTCTTCCAGCTGTTTTCTTCTTCCACGTTGGTTTTGCTTGTCGTGAGGGATGCTCCTGCATCATGACGTCTCCTCAGGAACCCTTGTCACCCTATTTTGAAGCCCATCTAACTGTTTTCCACACTTGGCCATTTCTTGGAATCGCTTTCGTGGATCGTCGAGTTGGTGGGTTTAGGAAATTTCCAATTTTTAGTTGTTGTTTCCTATTTCCGCCACCTTCATACTTATTTCCAAGTATATGAAATAAGTATACAGCTTCTCCAGAAACATACAAAAAAGATCTTGCTAGGAAATGGAATATCTATTACAGATTTAAATATATTAGCCCTTCTTTTCCCTCTTCTATACTTAACCAAATTCCTGTTTCTTTTTCCCCTCTACTTTCTCTTTCTGGTTACTTAGTCGTTTTTTCGACAATGTCTAACTGCGCAGACTGGTGGACTCACGGGTTCACATTTGCACTCATGCTTTTATATCGTGACTCCAACCAACCGCTTCCCATTCCATACCTAGCCACTTTTCAGATCACGGATTCCCAAGCAAGTGAGCTCTAGATTTCACTTCCATTGTTCTGTGACCTGTAAACAGCACCCGGACCTCCGCGATATACGAATTTACTATCGGACTCCCACATCATACCCTCTTCCGTGATACATAGTTTGCACTCAAAATTTTTGAGACCTGCAATTTGACCTTCGGGTCCTCACGTCTCCTAGGGAACTATTTTCACCCCATTTTGAATCCCATGCATCCGCTTTCCATACTCGTCCATTTCTTGGAATCTCTTTTGCAGATTGTCAGGTTGGCGTGTTCATGAAATCTACAATTCCTAATCGATGTTTCTTGTGCCCACCACCTTTTCACTTCTTTCCAAGTATGCATTAACTGAGGTTTAATGCTAACATCTCACCATGCCTCTAGGAGACATTCATACTAACTGTCCCTACACAACTTGTCCAGAAACATGCATAAACTATCCTGCCAGGTAATGGGATATATATTACAAATAACAATATATTAGTGAAACGAGTCCCACCGACAGTTTCCCTATTCCATACTTTCCGAATTTTTCTCTTGCAGGTTCCCAGATAAGTAAACTGCACTTCCAGTGTTCCTTGACCTACAAACAGCACCCCGGCTTCCGCGATATACAAATTGACTTCCAGACTCCCACATCATCCCCTTCCATGTTACACATTTTTCACTCAAAAGTTATGATACATACAATTTGACCGCCAGGGCCTCACGTCTCCTAGGGAACCCTAGTCACCCTATTTTGAAGCTCGTCCGACCGCTTTCCACACTTGGCCATTTCTTGGAATCTCTTTCGCAGATTGTCGGGTTGGCGGGTTTAGGCAATTTCCAATTCTTAGTCGTTGTTTTCTATGTTTGCCACCTTCACACTTCTTTACAAGTATATGCAATAAGTATACAACTTCTCTAGAAACATGCAGAAAAGATCTTTCCTATTACAGATTTGAATATATTAGCCCTTCTTTTCCCTCTTCTATACTTAACCAAACTCTCGTTTCTCTTTCCCCTCTACTTTCTCTTTCTCGTTACTTAGTCGTTTTTTCTGAAAATGTCTAGTTGCACGGGTTGGCAGACTCACGGGTTAACATTTTCACTCGTGCTTCCATATCGCGACTTCGACCGGCCACTTCCCCATTCCATACCTAGCCACTTCTCCGATCGCATATTCCCGAGTAGGCAGGCTCTAGATTGCGCTTCCATTGTTCTGTGACCTAAAAACAACACCCTGACTTCCGCGATATACAAATTTACAACCGGACTCTCACATCATACCCTCTTCCATGTTACACAGTTTTCACTCAAAAGTTCTGAGACCTACAATTTTACCACCAGGTCCTCACGTCTACTGTGGAACTATTTTCACCCCATTTTGAAGCTCGTCCATCCACTTTCCATACTTTTCCATTTCTTCGGATCTCTTTCACGGATCGTCGGGTTGGTGGGTTCATGAAATATACAATTCCTAATCGATGTTTCCTGTGCCTGCCACCTTTGCACTTCTTTCCAAGTATGCAATAACTGAGGTTTAATGCTAACAACTCACCATGCCTCGAGGAGACCATCATAATAATTTTTCCTACACAACTTGTCCAGAAACATGCAAAAAATATCTTGCCAGGTAATGGGATATCTATTACAAATATCAATATATTAGAGAAAACGAATTCCACCGACCATTTCCCTATTCCATACTTACCGACTTTTTCACTTACGGTTACCCAGACATGCAGGTTCAAGATTTCCCTTGCATTGTTCCGCGACCTACAAACAACACCTGAAATTCTGCGATATACATGTAGAAAAGATCTTGCCAAGTAATGGGATATCTATTACGAATTTCAATATATTAGCGAAAACGAGTCCGAACGACCGTTTCCCTATTCCATACTTAGCCACTTTTTCGATTGCGGGTTTCCAGACAAGCAAGCTCAAGATTTCCCTTCCATTTTTCCACGACCTGCAAACAACACCTGGAATTCCACAAATATACAAACCGGTTGTTGGAATGCCCAATCATGCACTCTTCCCTTTTATGCCTTTTGCAATGAAAATTTTCGAGACATACAATTTGACTGTCGGGCCCTCACCTCTCTTGAGAATTCCCTATAACCCTATTTTGAAACCCGTCCGACCACTTTTCCTACTTGGTCATTCCTTACCTGTTCTTCCCTGTCCCCGTCACCTTCGCACTTGTTTATAATAAAAAATTGTTTATAGAAACACACACACACACACACACACACACACATATATATATATATATATTATAAAGACATATAATTTGACCGTTGGGCGCTCACCTCTCCTCTGTATCCCTTGCAACCCTACTTTCAAGCCCGTCCGACTGCTTTTCATACTTATATATATATATATAAGAGTCTTATTTATAATAAAAAAGATTGTTTATAAAAACATTATTATATATATAAGGCCATATTTCTAATTATGCAATTAGCAAGCTTTAATGCTAAAATAAGATTTGAGGAGATCTCCCATTAATACACATTAAACCAAGATTTCAGGAGGGTTATATTATCCCTTTCGAGTGTTAATTTCAAACACCATGGAATGTTGTTTGCGTGTCATCGGGTGGGCCCATTCACGAAATATTCAATCCTTAATTCCAAAAACGAGTCCGACCGACCGTTTTCCTATTCCATACTTGGCCACTTTCTCGGAATTCTGCAAATATACAAACTGGTCGTTGAACTGCCTCATCGTGCCCTATTTCGTTTTACGCGTTTTGCAATCAAAAATTCTGAGACATACAATTTGACCGTCGGACACTCACCTCTCCTGAGTATCCTCTGTAAACCTATTTTGAAGCCCTTCCGACCGCTTTTCATACTTGGCCATTCCTTACTTGCTCTTCCATGTCTCTGTCACCTTTGTAGTTGTTTATAATAGAAAATTGTTTATAAAAACATATATATATATATATATATATGGTCTTATTTCTAAATATGCAATTCGTAAGCTTTAATGTTAACAACTCATCACGCAGGAACCGTATAGATTGTCATTGATGAGTGAAAGGATCGAGGAGATCTCCCATTAATACACATTAAACCAAGATTTACAGAGGGTTATATTATCCCTTCCGAGTGTTAATTTGAAACATCATAGAATGTCGTTCACACGTCATCGGGTTGGTGCGTTCACGAAACCTCCAATCCCTAATTGCTCTTCGTCGTACCCGCCATATTCGTACTTCTAAGTATGCAATAAGTAAGCTTTACTGCTAACATCTCATCATGCAACACCCATAGAGATTGTCATTAATGAGCGAAAGGATCAAGGAGATTTCCCATTCACACGCATTGAACCAACATTTGCGGAGGGTTATATTGTCCCCTCCAACTATTCATTTCAAGCATCATCTGGAGAAAATGGATGTTCTCATAAACTTATGGCACTAGATCGACAGTAGTTCTATGGATATACAGTGAACATCTTCAGGCGCGAAGACCAGAACTTCCAGTGGTCCAGGGAATATTCTTACTACTCATCCCCTTCCGCCCAGAATGAAATAATTTGGACCTATGGGATTTCTCATGCAAGCTGTGTCCCTGAATTTTTTGACTATGAGAAGATGGTCTCTTGGTGCGTCGATAAATATATTTCAGGCCAAAGAATTATTCCACTACGGGACCACTCTTATGTTTCTTTGTCACCTTAGGTATTCCACCAGATGTTAAGATTGACAGAGCCAACATAGACGTTCAAAGGAGAAGACTCCAAGCAGTTCCTAAGAAAGCATAATAACGGGTTGGACCTCTTTCCCGAGTTCCTGGAAGACTCGATGGCAGATCCTGAAGATATCACAAACTTGCAGGTTAGTTCATTTAGAAATCCATTCCAAGAAATTACCTGGATGTTTACAAGAATAACGGGACAAGAATCCACAACAACTATTTCCCGCATGGTTCTTTATATTTTGTATTTCATAGTTAAGGAACAAGCCATTTTTTATTGGGGGAAGCTAATTTCCCATGAAATATGTTCCCAATTGTCAAGCTTCAAAAAGGAGGAGAAATTTTATATGTCATCCTACTTGGTTTTTGCGATAGGGCATTGTTCTCAGTTTCCAAAACTGTCTCTGTCCAAGAAGGTAAACTGGGAATTCGACCCAGTCACCTTCTGGTACCAGGCCTTGTGGAAGAACAAGGCCTCCCACTGTTTTTATGAGGTTTTAAATGACTTTGTCTATGTTTTCAAATTTTTATTATTAGGAGAAGATGCTCCCCGCATATTTGACCAGGAAACCAAGTTTTTGGACAGGAAGGGGACACTTGAACAAATGGATAATTACAGTGTGATAAGGATTTTTGGCTCCAAGGTAAAACCTTCTCTCTTTCCATGTCATTACAGATAGAATGTTTGTTATAGAAATAACAAGGCAATACAACTACTGGTTGCATCTATTCCATGAGAAGAGAAAAAAACAATGCATTCCTCTGCCTTGGAAATTCAGGGACTTCGTGTTGAGGAATGTCAACAAAATTGATGAATTCGCAACCCATTTCAACAACTTGAACATAAGATATGCTGAAAGGGTAAGAGGGTTCGAGCCTAATTGAATTTTTTTAGAAAATTTACTTACAGTTGGCCTCGACAATTCTTTTTTCCAGAAACACCTGAGCGAAAACAAAAACACTGGTGACAAAACTCCTTCTTCTGATGTCGGTGACCTAGATGACCTAGACACATTGCAAAGCACCATTGAATTGTACAAGCAACAGGGAAAAGGCTCGGGTAAGAAGAGTGTTCAATTGTCGAATAACACTCCCAAAAGTATGACATCCCGGAGCATCGCTCTAACATCCCACCACAGTAAGGAAGAAACCCATAATTATTCAAACAGAGGAGGAGATAACAACCCTCCTCACCCTAAAATTGATAGTTCTCACAATCTTCCCATGGAGAAGAAGAGAAAAAAAATTGTAGGGCAGGCAGAAGAGCTCGAAATTGAGAGTGAGAACATGGAACTTGAGACTGATTTGGATAGCGTATTCTGCAACCTTGATCAGCCCAGAGATACGATCCAGCATAGTTTCCCAATAGACATAGTTGATACCGAAATTTTTTACGAAGATGAATCCTCTGTATTCCAGAGTGTTGTTTTTTACAGTGAGTCTAAAAAATTAATTATTGAAAAGAGAGATGTAAAAATAAGAAAGGAAAATCTCTTTCAGAGGTTAACCTTGCGAACATGCGGTCGTCACAAATATCTTGACTTCACAGAGCAAC
The DNA here is from genome assembly GCA_009831015.1 of Picea engelmannii. Taxonomy (NCBI): domain Eukaryota; kingdom Viridiplantae; phylum Streptophyta; class Pinopsida; order Pinales; family Pinaceae; genus Picea; species Picea engelmannii. Next base: position 335,649 of record ML777072.1, on the reverse strand, counting down.
CATAGATGCTCTTGATGATTCCAATGGAGGCATTGAGGCCGAGAATGCCAGATTGAAGGATCGAGTCAAGGAATTGGAGGAAGATTTGATTCCTATGCCATTGCTTACCATTCCTTTAGCAATAGCCATGCATGTTACTCCTACATCCAAGTTAAAGGATCCTCCAGCCTCCTTGCATCGTGTAGAGGATATGTGGAGAATAATATCAAGAAAATAATGGAACTGATTATTGAGGCATTGGAAACATCACAAAGTATGGCTTCCCTTGGAATGAGGACACATAATTTGCTCAAACATTTGTAGTCGTATTTAAAAAATGAAGAACGTTTCTATTTAGACACAGTCCTCCCTTTTGGCACCCATGTCAACAACATAACAGAAACAAGAAGAAGACAACAAGATCTCCCCTCCAAAAACTGGATCACTCAACTAAATGCATGTTGGAAAGAGAAAGTGAAGAACTTGCATCTCATTGTCCAATCATGTGAACAAGCCATATCAAAGAAAGAAAAATTATTCACAAAACTAATCAAAATAGACTTAATCGGAAGGACCAACGAGGTCCAAGACCCCAAGTTAATCAACTTAATCGTCAACTCCTTGCCCTTAACTAAGAAAGCCTTTGATAAACAAGTTGATATTTTTAAGGCGTTGTCTTTAAAAAAAATTTGCATCATCCTTGTATACTGTGAAGATGACATGGACAACTGACTAGTCAACTATTCGGTATAGAATGAAGAAATTGAGCAGGCTTTGCGTAATCTTTCTATCGATCTAAGGGAATTAGAAAAGGAAATTTTTAACATAAAAATCCGGAATGAGATCAATGTCGCCCCCTTGAGAAGCTATATTGAAGAATGGGTCAAAAGGGAATTGAAGCAGGTCACTGACAAACGGCAACAAGCAATTGGCACGATTCCAGTAGCCGTCGGCGACAACAATAAAAAGGCATCAACAAACAAATAGAAAAATGGGTGATATGTACCATCACAGTAAGTCTATACTAATCACATCCTACTTTGTTTATCAATCCATTTATTCCACCTTTTTAAATAGAAATGTCTAGCCAAAGACGGATACCTTCCAATTTCTTATTTTCAGGTATTACACTCTATCGTCGCCCACTTCTTCTTTCCATGATCCTATTTCTTGTACATATTTCTCTTATGGTCTGTGGGAGCCCCAATCCCAATCTATATGACAAACGCATTTAAATTTTCAAGAATATGTAACAGACAATATTATTTTTTGATATATTTCAAATAAAACTATTTTTTATCTCCTTTTATATTTATGTGCTCATAAATTTTTATCTTCAACTATGTTGAATGTCAAGAAATTGTGTTTATTTAATTTGAATTATATTTTTCTCATGCATATCTTTTTCTCCTGCTATGCAAATAATTTTTTTTGTCCTGGCACATATAGAGACATACAAGCCATATGGTCTATGGAAATTGTACTTAACTCTAACCAATTGAAAGTATACATTGAAGAGATAAAACATGCAAGGTAGGAATGAAAATTTCGAACATAGAAAGTCACACTACTGGAAAGAACATAAATTTCGAACATAGCAAGATGGATTATATAGTTTCAAAAAATAAATGGAACTATAGAGGCCACATGCCATTTATTGCATGGATACCACTTGTGCTTCATGCTGCTTGCCACATCTCTATTGCAGTTTCCATCTACCTCCACTACGTTTTCCCCATCCCTATGCATTTATTCCCAATTCTACTATGCAACACTTGTTATACTTGCAACTGCAACACTTCTTATATAAAATGATACATATCAATATGAAAATTCCCCTTATCAAATAATTCTAAGAAGTAGATGTTATTGTACCTATTATTATACCTCCCACTATAGGTTATATAACATTCCATATGTTTTCACTGCATATTAGTTACTAGTTACTTTTTGATCATAAGTTTGTGTAGGCATTTTAGTTTTTTTTTTTAGTGAATGTTATTATATTCCATATGTTTTTTATGGCATCTTAATTACTTTTTAATCATAAATTTTTGTAGGCCTTTCAAAATCGTATATAACATATCATCTTCTTCTTTTTTAATGTTATTATACTTGCAACCAGATTCCCTTTATTAAATAATTACAGAAAGTGGATTATTATACTTGCAACCTGCAACACTTGTTATATAAAAGGATACATATCAATATGAAAGAATCCCCTTATCAAATAATTTTTTTAGGAAGTGGATGTTATTATAACTGCCACAACAGGTTATATAACATTCCATATGCTTTGGACCCCATATTAGTTATATAGTATTCTCTATGCTTTGGATGGCATATTAGTTGCTTTTTGACCATAAATTTGTGCAGTTCTTTCAAAATTATATATTACATATCAGTTTTTGTTTTTTAAAGGAAATGTTATTGTTCAATTGATACGTTCCAAGGAATGAATGTTGGACTTGTTGCATCATTATCTATTCATGCAAAGATTGGTCAGTGCAGTTCTTTACAAAGTCCATTTTATAAGATTTCAGACAGATCGAGAGAAGAACTTGTTTTTTAAAAGGAAATGTTATTATATTTTCAATAAGCAAGACTTTCAAAATTATATATTACATATTAGTTTTTTTTTAATGGATGTTATTATACTTAAAAAAAAACAATCTTTAGGCATCTATTGGATTGAGGAGAGACTCAGGCATTGAGAGGGACCCTCCTCATTAGAGCCAATACAGGTAGTTAGTCCATGAAAGATAGCAAGGCCAATGCTAACGTTTACTCGACTTGATAGATAGGGACTTAAGGCATGGACTTCACGCACATAAATCACATACATAGGAATTACAGACCTCATAAGGTTAGACCGTTAAGTATTGATAACATATGGAGTTATACTAACTTCTATCATATATGCTCTAAGTTGCATCATAACCTACGCTATTCCCTTATATTTATTAGAGAATATACATAAGGGTTAAGCTATAATGAACCGGGAGCTGATCTAAGCTTTACACGATATTGTGAAGTAACATGCTATAAAGGCTAGCAATAAGCAAGCCTTTCAAAATTATATATTACATATCACTTCTTTTTTTAAAGTGGATGTTATTCAAAATTATATATTACATATCAGTTTTTAAAGTGGATGTTATTCAAAATTATATATTACATATCAGTTTTTTTTTAAGTGGATGTTATTATACTGATGAAATAATTATGGGAAGTCGATGTTATTATACTGACAACTTGCAAAACTTGTCATATAAAAGAATACATATCAATATGAAGATTCTTCCAACTTGTCATATAAAAGAATACATATCAATATGAAGATTCTCCCTATCAAATAATTCTAGGAAGTGGATGTTATTATGCCACAGCAAGTTATATAGCATTCCATATGTTTTTATCAAATATCTAAAAACATTTATCTCATATCATATTGGGTTTTTTTATTTTGTCAAATATCTAAAAGCATTTATCTCATATCATATTGATTATTCAACTTAAGACGTCATATTTTTTTGGAGAGGTAGATTTTTTTAAATTGACACGATAATTTAATACTTACATGTTTTTTCTCACGTTTTTTGATTCCTCGGTTTTTGTGACACGTTATATACACCGGGCAGTGTCTTGTCGTGCCTGCAAGTAACCGCACCAAATGAATAAAGGTTAGGGTTGTTTAATTATGAAAAGTTGAAAATAAAATAAAGTGAGAATAGTGGGATGGGTGACCACTTGGGAATTATAGGGTGCAAGTCCTTGAAGTGATGATTACAGGGTGCAAGCTATGGAAGTGATGATTGATGCTATGTGATTCATTTTGTTGGTTTCAATCCCATATCACCCCTGTGAGCATCACCCAATGCAATAAGCATTAAGTGGACTGTAATATACCAGATATAAAAAGTATGCAGAACGGAAATAAAATGCTAGAAATGGCAAAATAACAGTAATATAACTAGCATAATCTCCACAATAACACAGAAATGATATAAGAACAACAACAGAAATAGAACTTTGATTTAGAAAGCAATGTTCAGGGGCCTCTTCGAGGGGGCAACCTCCAGTCGAACAGCGCTCTGTTACAATAATCTCCAAGCTAGGGTTTTCATACCCTCGACCCTTATTTATACTAAATATGTCTATCAAGAGAAGCATCTAGAGGAAGATCCTTCTAGAAGCGGAAGCTTCTATTAGGTCTTATTACATCCACCTTATTCTATTTTATTGAAAGGCCTTATTAATATTGACCTTTAATACATCCGAATATATTTCTCTACCTATGTGCGGGTTAGGACCCTAACATGTCCTCCCCCTTAAAAACAGCCTTGTCCTCAAGGATTGAGATGTAGAAACTGCTGCAGAATGGTAGTTGGTTTCCAAGTGGCATCTGCTAGAATTGTATCTTTCCACTAGACCAGCACTTCCTTGATGGTTCTCTAACGTAGGCGACGCTCATGCTGGTCCAAAACTGCTTCTGGCTGTAGCCAAATGGATCCTTCTTCAGCTAACTCGGGAAGGTTGGTTTGAATTTGGCACCTAGTTCCAATCACCTTCTTTAAGCATAAAACATGAAAAACAGGATGTAGCTTCGAATGACTGGGCAGAGCTGACTGATAGGCGGCTTGTCCCACACGCTTGAGAACTATATAAGGACCATAAAATTTGGGTGGTAGTATCTAACAATGCTCGGCCTTGAGGGAAGTTTGCTTGTATGGTTGCAGTCGCAGAAACACCCGATCCCCTTCTGCAAATTGACGTTTAGAGCGACCTTGATCTGCTTGTTGCTTCATGCGATTATGTGCCATGACCAATTTCTCTTTGAGGGTATGGAGAATATCTTCTCGAACTGTAAGTGTTTGGTCAACCGCCTGGACCTTCAAGGTACCCGGTAAGTATGAGAGAACTGAAGGTGGCTTCTATCCATATACCGCTTCAAAAGGAGTCATGCGTGTAGCTGTATGGTAGGAAGTGTTGTACCACCATTTAGCTAGGGGTAACTGTTAGAAAAATAGGACCGCGGAGCAATAAAATAAAACAAATGTGGAAACAAAACACATAAGATACACAATACAAGAGAGACACAGATTTACGTGGTTCACCCAGTGTGGGCTACGTCCACCAGAGAAATACCCAAGTCCTTCCTTTATTATTATCCAGCAAATGAAGGGATACAACTTACAACAAACCCCCTGTAACTTCCTCTTCTTTCTCTCACAGTCTCCTATCTCAGAATACAATATTCACCATCAACCATAGCCGCAATACATTTCCCTCATAAAAGAGGGTTGCCTTCTAGGGAAAAAAAAGCCTAACATAATTTCTACCGTTATATCTGCGACCTTATAATGAAGGGTCCATATTTACAATGAAATTACAATATACTTTTACAAGGCAGTTTTTTCCTCGGGAGCTTCGCCCCCGAACCCCCGCTGGGGGCCCGCTTGCCCCCATACCCCCCAGTCGGGGGAATAGGCCCCCCCCGGACCCCACAGAGGGGGTACCCCCCCTCTGCACTCCCCTGCGTGGAAGAGTATACATACTTCTGGGGTGTAAATACTTCATGGGGTATAAACACGACTAAAAGTAAAAAAGACCTCTGAATTAGAAAGATAATCAGGCTCGACAACCAACAATCTCCCACTTGGAGACTGATCTCAACAACTCCACCATTGTTGTATATGATGGACTCTGAACCTTCTTGGACCTGGAAAATTTCTCATCTTCATCTTCATTCTTGAAGACCAACTGAAACTGAGCAGGAACTCAGTTTCTCCCTGGTTACTCCCCTTGCTAACATGTCTGCAGGATTCTGGCTAGTGTGTATCTTTTCCAACTTCAAATGTCCATCTTCCAAGGAGGATCATATGAAGTGGTACCTCAAATACATATGCTTAGTCTTCGAATGGAAGGCTGAGTTCTTTGCAAGATGAATGGCACTCTCACTGTCACAGTACAACCTGCTATTCTCTTACTTCTTTCCCAATTCCTCCATAAACCTTTGTAACCAAATCATCTCTTTACTAGCCTCTGTAGCAGCAACATACTCTACCTCTGTTGTTGAAAGTGCAACAACATTTTGCAGTTTCAAAATCCAACTTACTGTTGTTCCACCTATAGTAAAAACATACCCTGTGGTGCTCCTCCTGCTGTCTTTATCACTTGCCATATCTGAATCAACATATCCTTGTAGAAAAGTGTCTAAACCTCCAAAACATAATGCATGAGTAGTAGTATCTCTCAAATACCTAAGAATCCACTTTACTGCCTCTCAATGTTCTTTACTTGGATTGTTCATATACCTGCTCACAACTCCCACTGCATGTGCAATATCTGGTCTTGTGCAAACCATTGCATACATCAAGCTACCAACTGCTGATGAATAAGGGACCCTGGACATGTATTCTATCTCCTCCTGTGTCTTGGGACACATTTCCTTCGTTAATTTTAAATGGTTGGTCAAAGGTGTACTAACTGGTTTTGCATTCTGCATTCTAAACCTCTCCAACACCTTCTCTATGTACTCACCCTGAGACAATGTCAGTTTGCAATTTTTCCTGTCTCTTGTTATTCTCATACCAAGGATTTTCTTTTTATCACCCAAATCCTTCATCGCAAATGAATTGGATAATTTCTTCTTGAGCACATTTATATCTTGCATAGTAGACCCTGCAACAAGCATGCCATCTACATACAATAGCAAGATAATAAAGCTTCCATTTTCTAGTTTTTTAAAATAAACACAGTGATCAGAATGACATCTACTATAACCCTGTTCTGTCATAAACCTGTCAAACTTCAGATACCACTGCCTTGGAGCTTTCTTTAGGCCATACAAGCTCTTCTTCAACCTGCATACCAAATTCTCCTTCCCTTTGACCTCATACCCCTATGGTTGTTGCATATAAATCTCTTCCTCCAAATCCCCATGGAGAAAAGTTGTTT
>ML777072.1:283815-304266 GCA_009831015.1 Picea engelmannii | reverse complement strand
ACATGAACGTGCGCGCGTTCTTGTTTCTAAAAAAACATTGAAATAAAAATAACATGTGTGTGCTTTAGGAACGCACTCGTGTTCCTAAAGCAGGGACGTTATTTTTGTTTCATTTTTTTTAAGAACATGCACATGTTCTTGTACACGTGTTTTTTAGGAAAGCGCACATGTTCTTGAGAACACGCACACATTCTTTAGAACGCACACACATTCTTGAGAACACTCACGTGTTCTTGGGAATGTTCGTATGTGGCTTGTTGAGTGGAGGTTCGGGGTTTGTCAAACCTGTCACATCGGGAACACGTGTGTGTTCCTAGAAACACACTTGTTTCTGTGAGTGCACGTTCATGCTCATCTCGTTGCCACTTTATCGTCCACCAACTTCATGCACTCACCCTCATTTATGAGGAATTGAAAAAGTGGAGTACATGGCTTAGGAGGTTCATTGGAGTCATTGGAGGCTTGTAGGAGGAGTATTGGACACACCTCGTGGAGCTCCCTTGCATTTGGAGACTTTCTTGCGGACAAAATCACCTTTGATCTTAACATGTGCGCCCTTGGAGTGTAGCACTCCACACGTGTCTTTGTAGGTTTCTTGTAAGGGGATAGGCCCACATATGTATCATTGGTCTCCCTTACCTCTCATATACATAGAGGAAGGAGATATTCCTTTCACATTCAGTCATTCTTATCACTCTCACGTTAAAGATGTGACTAGGGGGAGAAGACTAGTCTTCATCTCTCTTCTACTTCTTCTTTTTCACTCTCTCTTTCTCTCTTGGAGTTTCTAGAGTTTCTTGGAGCTTCTTGGAACATATTGACTATGAGGGTTAGTGTTTCATCCCTTGAAGACTTTATTAGGGATTTAGGATGAAACCCTAGGTTTCACTTGTTGAAGTGAAGAAAAAGAGGAGACATTTTTCATTGGAGGATATGCATGTGTGACGCATGCTTGTTGGAGCTCCTTGGTGCAAGATAAGATTTTCATTCGTTTCCCTAACTATGATTTTGGAGAGCTAGAGGACTGTACTAGCTTTGTGATAAGGTCATCATATGTACATGAACTTCATTATTATGCACATTAATGAAGCTTCTAGTGATCCAATACTTGTGTAATTGCATTTTTTATTTTCAATTATCCATTTGTTCATAGTTTTGTAACTTCCAGTAGTTATATGTCTTTCTAATTTGACATAATTTATTGCTAAATATGTTAAGTTTGGCATTTATGTTGAATAAGATAGGGAAGATTTGTTTCTATATTTGTGAATTTTTTTTTCCAGATTTCTCATATGCATGTTAATATTGTCATAGAGGGATGAAACTTAACAACACATTTTCATATCTTATTCATATCTTATCTCTTGAATCACCTACGGGATTGGGGTTGTTAAGAGTTGAAATATTTCATGTTGTTGTTGCTTTTTTGTTTATATTTAATAATATCCCTAAGGCCAATAATTCAGAGCATTATGATCGAGGAAACCTCTACTTTAGACATAAATTTAGTTTTTCATTAATTTCCCTATTTTCATAAATTTCAACAAATACTTTACAATGGAATAATACACCTCACACCACACACCTTAATCCTTCATAGCTAGAAATTATGCCAAAAACCCTTTCTCCCAACAAAAAGTAGTTTCCAACAAATAGAGGGTTCCTACCTCCTCATATCCTGCTAGTTCTTCACAAGTAGGGGACCCATCATTTCTAAATATTTACATGAACACAACATATATTTTCTTTTAGACATGTAACTAGGAATATCGCATGCACAAGCCTTCTTTGGCTGAACACGATGGTGCTCAATCACCAATGCATAATACCTTACAAATCAATGAATACTACCTTACAAATCCCTTCACCTAATGTCAACCCTACACCTCATGTATCAAAGACATTTTTATGTTGTATTACACATAATCCACATGCAAGCATTTCACTTACCTATAGTATCATTCATGAATTGTCGAGTCACCCACCACCATGTGAGCATCCAATGTTTTTCAAAACTATCCCTCCTTACCATGAGAGTCCTTACCATGAGCCTTGGGCATAAACAATCTCTTAAATTCGTGCTTAGTAGCCTTTGACATAAACAAATTTGTGCTAATAACCTCTCACTTAGTTACATTTCAGATTTGTCCAATAACCTCTCCCTTAGTTACATTTCAGATTATATTCATCGTGATCAATAACCTAAACACACATCATTGTATTATTGATGAATACACATATACCTACATCGTGTCCACCATCATCTTACATGCAATGTTAATAAACCAAAATATTACGTCATTGTATTATTGATGAATACACATATACCTACATCATGTCCTCCATCATGTTACATGCAATGTTAATAATCTGAAATATTAGAATTAAAGAGAATTATTATTGATGAATACACATATACCTACATCATATCCACCATCATGTTACATGCAATGTTAATAAACTGAAATATTAGAATTAAAGATTATTCTCTTTCATGATTAACATATCAAGGGTGACCATGAAGCACACTAGATCCAAAATCAGGTTTCCAAATACTTGTCAAATAAACGATATGATCCAAATTCAATGTTTATCCAAATAAATAAATACCAAAAAGATGTTAAGTTGGCACTCTCGCCATTAGCCATCCATTATGAGCGTTAATTTAAACGGGAAAGAAGAGCGATTTCAACCCTACTAACAGAGCAATAATAGGCTTATGAATGTTATGAAGACATACAATCATTAACAAACACGATTTCTCTCCAGTTCTCTCGACTGCCAGAACGTTATTCGCCCAATTCCACTGGGTTGCGTAAGATGACATGTTTTCGGCCGCTGTTGGATTCTATCCCGCGACCAATATCGTAAACGCTTAGAGGTCGACCTAATTCCAAAAGTCGGGATGGGATTCGCCGTAAAGTCCAGAAAATACAGAAAAGAGATCATGCCCAGTTAGCAAACAAACATGCCTATGGGGCCAGTGATCCACGGCAGAAGTGGGAACGCAAAGTAATAAGCCCTTATCCCCAAAGACCAGAAATTACTCCCTCTAATCACCGCCCTCTCGATGTAATCTTCAGGGACACCTGAATTCAGCGTGCTGATCAGAAAACTCATGTGAATGTAAGAACTAGCACACTGTACGTAAGATATGAAGGCGACCAGGAAACAAAGCAGCAGGCTCGCATATTTAACAGAAGACGTCAAGGAACTTTTATTTCCGAAGAATATCTCATTTACCAGCTGGTTGGAGCTGGCGTTGCTTCTGTTTGCTTAGGCAAAGGCCACTATGGTGCCGATCAGAGAACTGATCGTTAGCGATAGTCTGGCCAGATAAACCGCAACAGATATGTTGCTTGACACCACTTGAAGAGCCAGTAAGGTATACTGCGGCACATCCTGCAATTAATTGATGAATTCAAAACTCTAAAATTCCAGGAAAAATAGTTGATGAATCTGGGGAAAACGCCAGAAAAATCAATAATAATTGTCTTGATCATTCTTTGCAAAAAGAGAATATCAGGGTATTAGCTTTGAACATGCTCTCAACCAACAAAAACCCCATCTCAATATGTTAAACATACTCTGTCAACAACGAATCTGTAGATAAATGTCTCTTCTAGTTGGATCACACATTGAGACATGGATGCAGTTCCATCACCCCACGGAGTTCCGATCTGAAGCACATTAGCATTTCAAAGTTTTATTGCTTGTTGTTGTCCGATTATCTGGCAACCTGGTTCGTGGCCGTGGCATTCACATTCTGGGGCAGAGACAAACCGCAGCTTCGGGGTATTCATGGAGCGCCCTAGGCGGGACTTTCAAAATTCATCTTGGCGGAAGATTCAAATTCAAATCTTAACGCGTCTTTAATAAATTAGGTCGGTCATCCATATCGTATGTATGCACATTCTGATGGCGATTGTGATGAAATGGGAGTATGGGCACATGCGATTGTGATGGAATGGGAGTATGTATGGACATACCCGATCTGTCAGAGATACCCGCAAGGTACATCAACAGGAGTCCCAATGATTGGGCTCTTGCATGGTGCTTAGTCTTTGCCGTATGGGCATACCCGGTCTGTCAGAGATACCCGCACGGTACATTAAGCAGGAGTCCCACAGCTTAGGTGGCATAGGAAAGACAACGTTGGCAAAACTATTCTTCAATAAAAAGAAATCATATTATCTTAAATCTTGCTTTTTATGTGAAGTAAAAGAAAATAAACGCTCTTTAAATTCGTTGCAGACTCAACTTTATAAGAGCTTGACTGGATTAGATGAGCACGTAAACAGTGTTGATCAAGGTACTGAGATGCTCAAAAAGCCTCTCAAAAAATATAATGCCTTAGTTATCTTAGATGATGTAGACGATGAGGATCAGGTCAATGCATTTTTCCCTGTTCAAACTCGTGATGATCTCTGTTCAGGGAGCTTAATATTAATTACATGTAGAGATAAGGGTGTTGTCAGAAAAGCAAGAGTTGAAACATCATCAAATTATAGGCTAACTGGGCTTAGCACAAAACACTCCCCACAGCTTTTCTGCTCCCATGCCTTCGGCTCCAAGGATCCGCTCCCAGAATATGATCCTCTGATAGATAAATTCTTAGAATCTTGTGATGGATTGCCCTTATCTCTAAAAGTATTTGGGGCACATCTTTATGGAAAAGAGATATCAGAGTGGGAAGACGAATTGGGGAGTCTTCCCAGTAAGATAAGGGAAACGCTTAAAATTAGTTATGATGCCCTGAATGAAGAGGAACAACAAATGTTCTTATACATTGCATGTTTTCGCAGAGAACAAAACAGGGATACGGCCATAGCTGTGCGGGCACTTAAGATGAATCTTAGTGAATATAATGATTACAATTTCATATTGGGCCGTATTGCTACGAAGAAATTGCAAATTCTTCATATTGAAGGTGGTGTTCCCTTGGAACACATTTTGGGAAGAGTGGAGTTACCAGATATGGAACGCATTTTGAGAAGGATAGAGTTACCAGAGCTCTTATGGCTTTATTGGAGAGAATGTCCATACTCGTCCCTGCCTTCGTGGATTCCAGTGAGGATTTAAGGCATCTAGAAGTGCCGTGGAGTGAATTAAAGACATTGTGGGAAAGTGAAAGCGAATCACAGGTAATTAGAAATTTGTTGTGTTATCCTGGTATGTTTAGTCGATACTAATATCGCACCACAATGTCTCAATCGAATTCGAATGGTTTTTTATAGATTGAAACGAGAACAGTTTTTGATTATCTTTCATGTGGTTGAACCGCGAAATTTTGCAGGTACCTTCCCAGCTGGGAGTATTTTTGGAGGTCTTGAAAACAAACAACTGTGTGAAACTGAAGAGCATACCCGGGTTGGGGTATTATACAAAGCTTCGGTGGCTAGATGTTAATGGGTGTCCCGAGTTAGAAGAGCTGCTGAGTATGGAAACATTGACATCTTTGGAAGAGTTTTATGCCTATGGATGTGTGAAGCTGAAGAGTATACGAGGGTTGGAGCATTGCACAAAGCTTCGGCTGCTCAGTGTTCATGGATGCTCTGTCTTAGAAGAGTTGACAAGTATGGACACATTGGCATCTTTGGAGGAGTTGTACGGATATGGATGTGTGAAGCTGAAGAAGATATGTGGCTTCGCACAGTGTACAAAGCTTAGGCTGCTCAATGTTTATGGGTGCTCCGAGTTAGAAGAGCTGCCAAGTATGGAAACATTGGCATCTTTGGAGGAGTTTTATGGATATAGATGTGTGAAGCTCAAGCAGATACGGAGCTTCGCGCAGTGTACAAAGCTTAGGCTGCTCAGTGTTTATGGGTGCTCTGTCTTAGAAGAGCTGCCAAGTATGGACACATTGGTATCTTTGGAGGAGTTGCACGGATATCGATGTGTGAAGCTGAAGAAGATAGGGGGCTTCGCGCAGTGTACAAAGCTTAGGCTGCTAAATGTTCATGGGTGCTCTGAGTTACAAGAGCTGCCAAGTATGGAAACATTCACATCTTTGGAGGTGTTTAATGCAAATGGATGTGTGAAGCTGAAGAGCATACGGGGGTTGGGGCATTGTACAAAACTTCAGTTGATCAGTGTTCCTGGCTGCTCTGAGTTAGAAGAGCTGCCAAGTATGGAAACATTGGCATCTTTGGAGGAGTTTCACGGATATGGATGTGTGAAGTTGAAGAAGATACGGGGCTTTGCACAGTGTACAAAGCTTAGGCTGCTCAATATTTATGAGTGCTCCGAGTTAGAAGAGCTGCCAAGTATGGGAACATTGGCATCTTTGGAGGAGTTTTACGGATATGGATGTGTGAAGCTCAAGAAGATACGGAGCTTCGCGCAGTGTACAAAGCTTAGGGTGCTCAGTGTTTATGGGTGCTTTGAGTTAGAAGAGCTGCAGTATGGAAACGTTGGCATCTTTGGAGACGTTTTACGGATAGAGATGTGTGAAGCTGAAGAGCATACGGGGCTTGGCGCATTGTACAACTCTTAGGCTGCTCAGTGTTGATGACTGCTCTGACTTAGAAGAGCTGCCAAGTATGGAAACATTGACATCTTTAGAGGAATTTTACGGATATGGATGTGTGAAGTTGAAGAGCATACCCGACTTGGGACATTGTACAAAGCTTTTGCTGATAGATGTTCATGGGTGCTCTGAGTTAGAAGAGCTGCTAAGTATGGAAATATTGACATCTCTACAGGAATTTCACGGATATGGATGTGTGAAGCTGAAGAGCATACGGGGCTTGGCGCATTGTACAAAGCTTCGGCTGCTAGATGTTCATGGTTGCTCTGAGTTAGAAGAACTGCCAAGTATGGAAACATTGGCATATTTGGAGGAGCTTTACGGATATGGATGTGTGAAGTTGAAGGACATACGGGGCTTGGGGTATTGTACAAAGCTTAGGCTGCTAGATGTTCATGGGTGCTCTAACTTAGAAGAGCTGCCAAGTATGGAAAGATTGACGTCTTTGGAGGAGTTTCACGGATATGAATGTGTGAAGCTAAAGAGCATACGGACTTGGCGCATTCTACAAAGCTTCGGCTGCCTTAGACAATTGAAGGAACGCATGCTAGTCACATGACAAACAAAAATAGACCATGCCGTTTTTGCAACGAGGACAGTTTATCATTGTAAGACGCAGCCATAACACTGCAAAATATATCTATATATATTAAATGTTCTTACTGTATGTTTTTGATATTACAAAGTTCATATATATATATATTAAATATTCATAGTGTATGTTTTTTGATATTACAAAGTTATATATATATACTCTTAGTGTGTGTTTTTATATTAAGAAGTTCACTGCGCAGCATGAGTACACGGTACTTATGCATATTTTATAAGTTAAATTTTAGAATCGTGTATGATGTGTAATGTTTAATTAAATTAATTGTTTAATATTGTTCCTTTGAATAGTTTTGAAAGGAGAATGAAAGTAAGGGAGATGGAAATAATAAAGTTTATTATTATAATTATAATATTATTTGATTGAAAATTAATATAAAATATAATCAAAGAGAAATGTTTTTTTAATATTTTTTAAAATAAAAAAAAAAATTATAAATTAATGTGGATAATATAATAAAAAATTAAAATATATAATATTTTTTTATTAATATTATTAATTATAAATTTATAACATTTTTTAATTAAGATTGAATTTGTATTAATATATAGAAAACTATGTTGTGCCTTAGCAACCAACGTGTACATAAATGGTTTGTTTATGTCTTCAACAAAAACTATTTAATATAAATATTTAAAGAAAAAAAATACATATCAAACTAGATTCCAAAGTGATGTTATGACAAATTAACCCAACATACATATAACTTTGAAGAACATTCAAACTAAGGAGATATTAAGTGTTTCCATGATTCTCTTGTTCCTTGCTAATGAGTAATGAGTGGGTGACTTGCACCCTCTATGTTCATAGGATCCATGTTTTGGAGTATAGTTTCAACTTCATTCCCTTCTCTATGGATAGAGCTTTGTGTTCCTGGATAGTTAGAAAAATAATGCTCGCATTCTTCCACATTCAACTTCGATTGCTTCAATCCTACAAGTTTGTGAGAGAATGTGATTTGATAGATTGACACATTGCATGCCCCAAGCTTGTTCTAATTCAATAAATTTGATGGTGAGTGCCATGATGGCACTGGTATTTGCTTCGTTAAGCTCATCATGCATGCACACGATCTTTTTTATTTATTTATTTCTGAGAGGTCAACGCTATCCATCTTTGCCAAGTTAATCCTCCCATCCAACAATTTAGACCTTCTTCCTACTATTTCATGACGAATAGCCCACAATGCCTTGGATTTTGCAAATCCCCTAACCAGACCTACTTATTGACAACAAAACAAGGAGATTGTATCAAAGAAACTACCCCTTGCATACAAAGGAAACTGAATAATTGCTAGCCAAAGAGCCCAATCAACGTGCCTGAGTTCGTTGACCTGTCACATATCCAACGAGCTTCAAACCCCTAACATTAACATCCAAACAACCAAACTACCACCCTGTTCCAAGAGACATGAAAACCCCTCTATTGCATTATCCCAGATTGTTCTTCCTTATGTTGATATTATGGTAGTTGCAGGAGGTATTTACCTCCACGTGTAAACCTGACGAGAATAGAATATTCTGGGAAGCAAGAAGAAACCCTAATTAGTTGGCTATTAACCCTAGAAAACAAGTCGGCTCAAGAGGATAATTTGTATCAGGTTATTATCCTCCAAGAGAAGAAGTCAGCTAAAGAAAATATTATATACTAAGTAAATAGGCACCCATAATGAGAAGTTGGCCCAGGTAGTTTTCCAGTTTTAGTATAAATACAGGAGGCCAATCTTCATTTTGGCAGGCATTCTTAGAATTGCAGAAGCAACACTTGTGTGCACTACAGTTGACCAGTTTGTGCACAAGTTTGGAGGAGAGTTGTCGTTGCAGCTGCAGCAGCTAGCAGATTTCGGTTTTGGCCTGGACTCTCTCTTGGTTATGTTTTGGACTCCTTGATCAGCTCTTGTTACTCTTTCTTGGTGCGCTATTCTTGGAGAAAGATGTGCCACCCTTTGTTTGACTATCTATTCTAGGGTTTGCTTCTGAAATGATTCTCTGTCAAGGTTAAGGTGCTCGGGGTTGGCTTCGGCCTATGGTTAGGTGACAATAGTGATATTGTCTATGGTTAAATGAGCACATCCATTATATTCTAACAGGTTATGGTTCCACACCTTCTTCATTCAGTCTAACCACTGGAAGGAAGCATAGCCATAAGGATACTAAGCTCATTGAAGAACTGTCGCTAGGGTTTCTAGCAGGAGAAACTACCAAAGAACTATCGCTAGGGTTACTAGCAGGTGCAGTTGCAGAAACCTTAACCCTCTCGTTGAGGCACCTTAAGTGAAGGGATTGACTTAATTTCTGGATAGACTAGTGCTCCCTAGCCTAGCGCATCTCCTGGTACTCTTAGCAAGATAATATGTCAAGGTTGGGTTTTTGGTCAAATTTAGGGTTGACTAAGTCAAGGCAACCATGACTTACTCTATGAAGTCAGAAAACAAGTTAGATCGGGCTTCTAACTTCAGAGCATGGAAGACAAGGATTAATCTCATCTTTGCTAAGAATAAAGTGTTGGATATCGTGAAAGGAAAGATTGTGGAAAAAGGAAAAGAAAAGGAACCGCAAAATGTTGCAGTTATGGAGAAGTTCAAAGACAATGACATCAATGCCATGAGTATCATAGTGGATTCTATAAAAGACCACTTGATACCCTACATCTCCCATCTTGATTCGCTTAAGAAGATGTATGATGCCCTAACAAACCTCTTCTCAGTCATAAACATTGGATAGGTAATGAGTCTAAAGAATGAGCTCTGTGACATGAAGATGAATGATGATGACAACATAACATCATAATTTGTGAGAATATCTCAGTTAAGAGATCAACTACAAGCTATTGAAGAAATCGTTTCAGAGAAGGAACTGGTAAATATAGTACTCAATGGTCTTCCTAAGACATGGGATGCATTTGCCACAAGCATGAACACAAGGAAGGAGTATCCTACATTTGAAGAACTTTGGACTTGATGTACATAAGAAGAATCAAGGATTAGTGCAAAAGAGAAACCTCAAAAGAAATACGATGATCAAGCCTTCACAACAAGATTCAAGAATTTCAGGAACAAAAGAAAGCTTGGCTCAAGGAAGAAGCCAAATCAAGAGAAAGATATGTCAGAAATAAAATGCTTCAACTGTCGAAAATATGGTCACTACAAGAATCATTTTCCCGAGCTAAAGAAAAGGAAGGAGAGACACGAAGCATTAGTTGCCGAAGAAAGGAAACCCTCAAGGAAGACCAAGCAGGGTGAAGCAGACTTCTTCTAAGACAAGGTAACAATACTCTTCATGATTCTTGTACATACCACATTTTCTATACATATCTTGCATATCTATTTCTTAGAAGATAATA
This sequence comes from Picea engelmannii, assembly GCA_009831015.1. Classification (NCBI taxonomy): domain Eukaryota; kingdom Viridiplantae; phylum Streptophyta; class Pinopsida; order Pinales; family Pinaceae; genus Picea; species Picea engelmannii. Next base: position 293,785 of record ML777072.1, on the reverse strand, counting down.
TGTTCCAAGAGAAACTATACCTATGGAAGAACAACAAGATAAGGATTGCTATTACTATGACTACAAGTCAGACAATACACATGAAACGATGAAGTACATCAACAACACCTTGTAACAATTCATGTGGAAGTCATCACATAAGTAACAACTACAAGATAAGCCGAAATCATAATCAATCTTGAAGAAACCTAGAAGAAGTAAAGACAGAAAGAAGTCAACAATCAAGAGGAAACTGGAAAAATATTTGTGAAACTTTGCAAAAGGCAATAAGGATGGAGACAGACGCATGGAATCTCCTAGATGGAGGGAGATGATTATATATTTCCAAAAGAAGAGCATGCATTCATACATGAAACAAGGATTAGGAGGGAGCTAATCCTATGATCCATTGAAGATGATGGAGTATATATCCATGGTAGCAACCATGAAAAGCAGTACGTGTTTAGTTTGACTTTAGAAGAAGCCTTATTTGAAAACAAGCATTAAAGTATCCCCGGTTGTCCATCCACATCCATGATCCTATGATGAAAGAAATAAGTGGAATCTTCAATGCATGGAATCTATAGAAAACTCCATGGACCCAAGAGCTAAAGAGAAACATGAGGAAGAACATGAAGATGCCAAGAAAGAAAGAAAATCCAGAACAACCAGTCATTATATCGAGAATCACAAGCCTACCAACCTGATATGAACTCACTAAAAGCAATCAAGCAGAGGAACTGAAAGTTGTGATGAAGAATAGTGTATGGAAGACTTATGAATGAAAGAATTATGAGATCCAGAACTAGAGGTTCTCCTAGATGGAGGGAAAAGACTATGATGATTGAAATTTGTTCCAATAAACCAGACATACCTTTACATGAGCCATTATATCGACCGCAATATCCATGGTTTGGAGTTTACATCAAATGAATGCAAAGATTGTTCTCCAGAATAATTGAACAAAGAATGTATGTAGAAGAACCTCAAGGTTTTGAGGTATACTAGGAAGAGACTCTTGTATGCAAATGGAAGAAGGTTTTTGTATGGATTCAAACAACTTGGTGTGGAGCCTACAATGCATAGCAGAAGCGTGGTGAAAAACCTTCTATAACAAAGATACTGTATCAGAATGGTTACTCAGAACTCAAGGATGATGGATTGCCAATCTATGACAAAGCTCTCATGATGAAAGAAGATGCACCACTTGGATATGTTCCAAGTTTGACCCTTGCCATGATGTTATGAGCTAGTAGGAAACAAAAGAGATGAATTCAACTATGATGATCAAAGCTATATGAAGCCTTAAGAAAACCAGTGTTCCAGAAAGACCAAAGTACATTGAGATCAAGCATTACATTCTCTATGATGAAGTCCAGAATGGAGAAGTGGTTATCCAATATATATCTCCACAGATGAGAAGATAAGCAGACATTTTGGTAAAGCCTTTGTTCAAGATGAAAGAGTTTGTGTACTCAAGATGGAGCTCATGGAGACGACTTCCTTATTGAAAAAGGAAGAGATGAATCCTAGGTTGGGAGGGAGGACTGATGTGTTATTGATTTATGGACAGTGATTTTTCAATTCGAAAAATGATCTAGGATGAATAGTTCCTTTCCAATTTGGACAGTGGTTTGAGATTTCTGACGAACATTCATTTTTCAGTTCGAAAAATGGTCCAGATCGAACGGTCATTTTCATAATGAAAATGGTTCAATGGATTGCTGATGTACCATAGACATCGATTCCCCTTGTGGTTAACATAGGGAATGGTCTAGGATAGTCTCTCCTCTTGACGGTCATTCTCAGTGGTCAAGAAGATTGGTCCGCCTCGCCAGACAGTCATTCTTTCGAAGCTCACAACTGTGAGCATTTTCGAATAATGGTTCATTTTGGAGGTTGGTGAAAAACAGTCCTTTCCTTAGGAAATGGTCTGGAAAGTCATTCCCTATGGAAAATTCATTCTCTCCAGGTTGCACTTTGTTTAGTGCCGGAGGAATGGCCCAGATAGGCGAATGGTCCAAGTTCAACAATCCGAGACAAGCATTCCCTAGGGAAGATTCACTCTATCCAGGTTGCACTTTGTTAAGTGCCGAAGGAATGCCCCAGATAGGTGAATGGTCCAGGCTCAGAAATCAGGTTAGTTATTCTTCCTTGCTTGAGAAGAATAGTCCAGATAACTCATCGTTGATGTTTTACTATTCTTAGGGCAGATGCTCTTCCATATCTCACAGATGTGAATGGAAGAATGGCCCAGATGATTTAGTTTATATATCATAACAATGTTTTCTATGCAGGTTGATGATATAATTGTCATGGAGACTGTATATCTCCGGACAGTAGATGTATACTACTGTAGTGGATGTGTTCCACTAATTGTGACTATATGTCATTGATCAAGTATCTGTGTGCTACTTGGTGTGGTAGTGTACCACTGGATTGTAGTTGTGTACTACTATGGATAGACACAGTTGTGTTCTATTGAATGACATTGTTTTGATCGCCTTGAAGACTATCGGTAGTGTTGGAAATGATTATCAGCTAGATTGATGATCAATGTAAAGAATTTCCCCAGAAAAAAAAATTGTCCCGAACATTTATTCTTCTATGACATATCTCTGGATTAGAAGAATGACTCTTATGTCACTTTGTGGAGTGAGTGACTTATCCAACTTCATGTCTGATTACTCAGATGGAGTATGGTTTCGAGAGATGATGCAGTTGATTACACTGATAGTGATGATGGTGCTCATGATCTAATCATGAGTTAGTCTACACTTCTATGTTGATGCTATCGGGTAAATGGTATGTTTGTGATCAAGACCATTACCTTCAATACCTCCCTAGATAGGAGGGAGTGTTGATATTATGGTAGACGCGGGAGGTATTTACCTCCACGTGTAAACCTGACTTAGAAGAGCTGACAAGTATGGACACATTGGACACATTGGCATCTTTGGAGGAGTTGTACAGATATGGATGTGTGAAGCTGAAGAAGATACGGGGTTTCGCACAGTGTCCAAATCTTAGGATGCTAAATGTTTATGAGTGCTCTGAGTTAGAAGAGCTGCCAAGTATGGATACAATGACATCTTTGGAGGAGTTTTATGCATATCGATGTGTGAAGCTTAAGATCTTACGGGGTTTGGGGCATTGTACAAAGCTTGAGCTTACGGGGGTTGGGGCATTGTACAAAGATTCAGCTGCTCAATGTTCATGGGTGCTCTGACTTAGAAGAGCTTCCAAGTATGGACACATTGGCATATTTGGAGGAGTTGCATGGATATTGTAGTGTCCTCAAGGCCGAGCCTCATTGTAAGCCATGTTCTGAAAGGAATTGTAATCATGTTTTATAGGCTGGTGAGCCAAGTTTTTTTATAAGCTGGAGGCTTATGTGTTTGTTAGGCCAGGCAACCCGAGTGTTGAAGGCCAGGAGCCTGTTGTTGTATATGTAATTATGCAGAACAATTAATAAAATATAAACACCGCCATGTGTAGACCGACCACGATGAATGAGTGAAGGGGGACTAAGCATCCATAAAGTGGGCAAGGAATTAGGGGCTAAGCATTTGGCCTGGGGGGCTTAAGCCTGGGAATAATAATATTTCATATTATTCCAAAAAGAACATGTGCATTTTATGTTTTACTTTTATCCTAAGTTCCTAGCAAGGGAAAGCATGCAAAGAGGATGCATGTTGATGGAACGCATGCAGTTCCAAGGGTGACAAGTGTCCGCCCTGGTGCATGCAAATAAAACAACCAAGATGATCCATGATATCTCTCTCTCTCTCTCATTCCACCAGACTACCTGAGCGGGTAGGGAGCGCTGAACAGGACGACCGACCCAACAATTGCAAGGATACCTCGAGCGTTCCTGAGAGTCGAGAATCCCGTGTTGTCTTGATAGTCCATGCACATCCTCTGTCCAATTGATCGAACCTATGCGTGGAGGCTTTGTTTCGAAGTTGTGACCCTGACCCATTTTTCCATTGTCGACCTTGTGGAAATAGCCGAGTCTGTGAGCGATTCTCTCCAAGCGAGAGAGTGCACAGAGGAAGGAGAGAAATCATAGAAGGAACCCTGTAACTACCACAGAGCCCAGAGACTTCCAGTCCGGCCTGTTGCTGTAACCCAAGGCAAGGGAGGTTAGCAGCCGAAGGACTGTCCAGGTGACAGAGAAGGTGTATCCTCCTGGGGTGGAACAGGCATGTGGGGAATGAGGGACTGTGGGCAGTGAGAGTGGGTGGTTCCTGGGAGAGAATTCCTTCCTATGGCTGTGTACTGTTTTCCCTGTAACCTCAGCCTAACCTAGGATTCCTTGTCTTGGGGTGGAGCTTAGTCCCATCTCGGGGGTGACTCACTGTTGAACTGATGAGCAGTGTGGTCTAAGGTTGGGAGGTTCGTGGAAGGCCTGTACTTGGTTGGTGGATTCTACCAGTGTTAAAAGATAAGTATCTGATTATGTTTTAATCATGTTTTGCATGACTCTACTGTTTATGTTATCATGATTTCCGCTGTGTATATGAATTAGTATGAAATACTATTGATTGTTAATTCTGGCAGTAACTCATATGAATACTCTGTGTAGAATGTGTTTATTTGTTTAAATGCATGGGATTTATAATACCTGTATGAGTTATGTACCAAGTGGTGTTAAAGTTTCCTTTTAAGAGCGATTAAGCCATGGTCGCTGAAAAGGTGCGCTACAGTTTGGTATCAGAGCTAAGGTTTTGACACTAAGCCTAGATGGGCCAGTGGAGCAGTCTTTGGACCGAGAATGCGAGGGGAAATTGGGTCTGGAAGGCCAATTTAGGACCCTGGTTTGCTCCAAAGTGTCAAGGAGTTACTTGACGAGTTTTTTTTTTTAAGCTAAGGAGGTATAGCGGCGTTACGAAATCGCAGCCAGTGTGGTATAAGTCCACAGGGAGAGAGGACTCCACACCAGAAGTGTAGGAGGTTTAGGATCTGTTCGGGAGGGAAGGTGAACCCTCGTGACCGTTAGATATGGAAAGTGTGCACGGGGTTTAAAGCCCTTTGGAATTGCACAAGAGTGTGGAAATCGCGATATGCGAAATCCCGAATTAGTCAGAACCGTCCATCAGAAAGAACGTGTGGAGAGCAATCAGCCTTTCCTCTAACTCGTAACTTGAAAATGGTCAACGGGAAGAAATCGACGTTTTGGGAGATGGGAGGTGAGAAGAGGTGAACACCCTCGAAAACCTGAAATCCCGAAACAATCTACACTGTAGATTGTGGGAAGAAGAAATTGACCGTTGGAACAAGTAAGTTAGTAGACAGTGATTTCATGATTTTGGCAAATGAAAGTTCAAGATGTGTGGATGCACGAACTTCTGATGCCCAAAACCCCGAAACGCCGAAAAGATTTGCATCGTAGATCTGAGAAAGATTTGACCGTTGGATTTTACTAGGAATGGACGTGGACACATGGAGATGTACCACATGCCAGTGGGTCGAGAAGAAAAGTGAGAGTGGTGGGACCCGATGACGTCATTAAAAGTGATGTGGACCCTCATGAATGTGCCATGTGCCACCGTGGTTGTGGGTGACCACTGTGCTATGTGGGCCCGGAGGGTAAAGTAAATCGGAATTTCGGAAGTCGGGGTTTGGAAAGAAAAGAAAGTCTGAAAGCCTCGTGGACTGAAAACCTGAAGTCCCGGGTACCGAAAATCCGAAGGCCCGAAAGTCCCGAAATGTCGAAAACGAAAGTTTCGAAGATCTGAAAATTGCAGAGCCAAATGAGAGCTCAGAAAACTTATTTGAATTGAAATGTATTTTGTTCTTGTTTTTATTGGCGTATAAATGTTGTGGATTTTTCATGAAGTTTTAATGGCCTGACAAACTTCAAATTGAATTGCACAGTGCGTGTGCAGAGTTCAACAAGGGTCAGGACTTCAGTTAACCAACGTCGAGTATGGAATGGGAAAAGGTGTAGATTGCCTCCAAAATAGAAGACGAACGAGAAGGAAAGGATGTCAATATGGGAGTGGAAGGATTGAACTCCAATGGGCACGGAAAAGAAAAGGATAAGGAAGGAAACATAATGAAAATCATTGAAGGATTGCAAAGAGAGGCCCAGGCTCGCCGAGCTGATAGTCGAAAGCTCATGAAAGTCAGGGATCGGCAGGGTGTATTAAACTTAATATTTTTGAAGAGCCTGGAAAGAATAGAGAGGAAACTCGAGAAGGGAAGAGACTCAAGTAAGATGGAGAGTCGCAGAACCCCTGTGAGAAGAAGGAGATCAAGAAGCGTCAAGACTCCCGAGAGGAAAAGGAGGTCGAGGAGTGGTAGCTGACATCTTAGTCACTCCCAAAGACATTCCAGTAGGGGAACACGCAGTAGTTCGAGCTCGTCTCCTACCAGAAAGCACCGAAAATCTGGAAGGGATGAATTGAAGGGGGAAATCAACAAGATTAAACTGCCTACGTTCGATGGTGAACATAAGAAGGAAGAAGATGCCGAAATATGGTTGCTGGGTATAAAGAAATACTTCCAACTGCAGAATTATTCTGCCCATGCAGAAGGAAGAATTCCAATGTACCAATTGAAAGGAAAAGCATCCATGTGGTGGGATCAGTTGGTGCAGGTGCAACACATAAGAGAGAAAGAGGTCACATGGAAGGAGTTTAAGAGGTATTTTGAGAAGAAATACATGACCAAAAGATACTATGACAGAAAGATGAAGGAGTTCTTCGAACTCAAGTTGGGCAGTATGACTATTGATGAGTATGAACGAAGTTTTATGAAACTACTGAAGTATGTTCCATTCATCAAAGACGAGGCTATTAAAATTCAGAGGTATCTGAGTGGACTGCCACATTCCATTAGTGACAAGATTCAATATGATGATCCTAAAACTATGGAAGAAACAATAAGAAGGGCGAAATGATTATACGAACAACAAAGAGAAAAGCCTACCTTTCGGAAGGCTTGGGATGACCAGAAGGGGTTTAAGAAAGAACAGAGGCAGAAGGGAAACAGGCCACCCTTTTTCAAGAACAACCCTTGGGGACAGTTGTCTTTTAGAGACCCCAGGAAAGTTGAAGGGAGTGAGCAGATGCCAAGGTCTCCACCTATGGAGTGTTGGGGCTATAAAGGGAATCATAGGTACAGAGACTGCCCCCACAGAAAAGACAAAGCAAGAACTGTCTATACTGTTCAGCAAGCTGAAACAGTGGAGGATATGGGTAGCAGAATGTTGAGGATCTACGCAGCCCTGGACAACAAACAAGTAGAATTTCAATCACACATGATTGAAGTGGAAGGTACGATCAACAATCGACCACTTGTTATTTTAATTGATTCAGGGGCTAGCCATAGTTATATAGATCCTAGAGTGGTGGAAAGTTTGCATTTAACAAGAAGAAAACATGAGAAGTCTTGGTTAGTGAAATTGGCCAAAGGGACCAAGAGGAAGGTCACTGAATTGGTTAAGTCTTGTTCAGTGGACATGAAAGGAATGAGCACTAAGGATGAATTGAACATCTTGCCTTTAGGCTCATACGATTGCTTAATTGGGATGGACTGGTTCGACTAGCACCATGCCCTTCTGGATTGTCGTAACAAGAAGTTTACCTGCCTGAACGAAGAGGGAAATCCGGTAACAGTCCAAGGAATTCCCAGAGTCGTGGCTGTTAGGGAAATCTCAGCCATGCAGCTAAAAAAATGTTACCGGAAAGGCTGTCAATTATATGCAGCTCGGGTGGAAGAAACATCCCGAAATGAAGTCTCGAATTTGGAAGACCACAAAGTACTCAAAGAATTCAAGGACATATTTCATTAGGTACCTGGACTACCTCCAAAGAGGGACATCGATTTTTCTATAAATTTGATGCCTGGAGCAGCTCCAGTTTCGAAGGCTCCTTACAGAATGAGTACACCAGAGCTGAAAGAGTTGCAATTGCAGCTCAAAGAGATACTAAAGAAAGGTTATATTCACCCCAGTGTGTCACCGTGGGGAGCCCCGATCCTATTCGTGAAGAAAAAAGATGGGACGTTGAGGCTGTGCATTGATTTTCAGCAGTTGAATAAGGTCATTGTCAAGAACAAGTATCCTCTGCCAAGGGTTGATGATCTTTTTGATCAGTTGAAGGATGCGAAAATATTTTTGAAAATGGATCTCCGATCAGGATATCACCAAGTGAGAATAAAGGATGAGGACATCAACAAGACTGCCTTTAGAACAAGGTACGCATTATGAATTCACAGTGGTGCCGTTTGGACTGACAAATGCACCTACTGTTTTCATGCGCTTAATGAATGGAGTGTTCAGAGATTATTTGGACAAGTTTGTCATAGTCTTCCTAGACGATGTCTTGGTGTATTCCAAGACAGAGGAAGAACATGAACAACACCTGAGAATGGTGCTGCAGGTATTGAGAGAACACCAGTTGTACGCAAAATTGAGCAAGTGCTCATTTTACCAAAGGCAGATTCATTACTTGGGGCACATTATATCAAAGGATAGGATCGCTGTGGAACCTGAAAAGGTTGATGCCATTCGAGAATGGTCAGCGCCAAGGAATGTGGCGGAAGTGAGATCTTTTATGGGTCTAGCAGGCTACTACAGAAGGTTTATAGCCAGATTCTCAAAGATAGCTCACCCTATCACTTCCTTGCAAAGGAAGGAGAAGAGGTTCCAGTGGACTGAAGAATGTGAGAGTAGCTTCCAACGATTGAAGCAGCTACTAACCAGTGCTCCAATTCTGAAGATTGCAGATCCAAATAAGGATTACGTAGTGTGCATAGATGTGTGTAAGGAGGGGCTGGGAGGAGTTCTCAACCAAGAGGGATTTGTGATTTGTTATGAGTCCCGAAATCTGAAAGAGCATGAAAGGAATTATGCCACTCACGATTTAGAGCTAGCAGCAATCGTCCACACCTTGAGGAAATGGAGACATTACCTCATGGGAAGAAGATTCGAATTAAGAATAGACCACAATGGTCTGAAGTATTTATTTGATTAACTTACTTTAAATGCAAGGCAAACCATATGGCTAGAGTTTCTGTGCGAATATGACTTTGATTTCAAGCATATCAAAGGGAAATAGAATAAGGTGGCTGATGCACTCAGCAGAAAAGTGCATGAATTACATGCTACAACCATAGCATGTACAGGACTGAGATGAAAGACAGAATTTTGGAAGCTGCAAATATTGATTTGCAGTACAGAAGTCTTGTAGCAAAGCTACAACAGCGTAAGAGATCACAGACCAAGGAAAGTTACACCTTGGGAACTAATGGTTTATTTCTGTATAAAAACAGAGTGTATGTACCCAATGTCCGAGAATTGAAGCTGGCAATTCTAAAAGAGATGCATAACATGGCTTATGCAGGACATCCTGGATATCAGAACACTGTGGCAGCAATCAAAAGCCATTATTTTGGCCAGGTATGAAGAAAGAAATTGTTGAATACATCACCAGATGTATGGAGTGCCAGAAGGTTAAGGCTGAGCCTAGACACCCAACAGGGTTGTTGCAGCCTTTACCTATTCCTAAGTGGAAATGGAACGTGGTAACAATGGATTTATCACCGGACTACCTAGAACAAGCAAGCAACATGATTCAATCATGGTGGTGGTGGACAAGCTTACTAAAGCTGCCCATTTTATTCCACTGAAAACCACCCACAGGGCAGCTGATGTTGCTGATATCTTTTTAAAAGAAGTTGCACGCTTGCACGAAATTCCTAAGACAATTGTGTCTAATACGGAACCGAAATTCACTTCGAATTTCTGGAAAGGACTGTTCAAAGGATTCGGAACGAATCTGAACTTTAGTACAACGTATCATCCCGAGTCTGATGGACAGACAAAGAGAGTGAACATAGTAATAGAAGACATGCTGAGAATGTATGTGATGGACAAACCATCAAGGTGGGAAGACTACCTGTATTTGGTAGAATTCGCCTACAATAATGGGTATCATGCATCATTGAAGATGAGCCCATTCGAAGCACTTTATGGAAGAAA
>ML777072.1:269688-283765 GCA_009831015.1 Picea engelmannii | reverse complement strand
TGGGTGACCATGTTTTCCTGAAAGTGAAAACTAACAGGAGTTCCCTGAAACTGGGAAGTTGCGCCAAGTTGGCAGCAAGATTTTGTGGGCCATTTGAGATCCTGGAAAGGATTGGGCCAGTTGCATACATGCTTGCATTACCTCCATCTATGACTATACATAATGTGTTTCATGTTTCACTGCTTAAGAAATATGTACCTGATGCTAATCATGTTATTGATTGGAATGTGATTCAGGTGGAACCCGAAGGTGTCCTGCAAGTGCATCCTGTGCGCATATTGGACAGGAAAAGCAAACAGCGCCGGAATCGAGCCATAGAGCTTGTAAAGGTCCAGTGGACCTGGTACAGTCCTGAGGACGCAACATGGGAGCATGAAGAGGTTATGCGGGCAGAGTACCCTCATCTTTTTTTGAAAAATTTGAAAGACTTGCAAAGATAGTGTGAGTTGCACTGAGGACAGTGCAGAAATAAGGGGAGGGGGATTGTAGTGTCCCCAAGGCCAAGCCCCGTTGTAAACCATGTTCTAAAAGGAATTGTAATTATGTTTTATAGGTTGGTGAGCCAAGTTTTTTTATAAGCTGGAGGCTTATGTGTTTGTTAGGCCAAGGAGCCTGAGTGTTGAAGGCCAGGAGCCTGCTGTTGTATATGTAATTACGCAGAACAATTAATAAAATATAAACACCGCCATGTGCAGACTGACCACGATGAATGAGTGAAGGGGGACTAAGCATCCATAGAGTGGGCAAGGAATTAGGGGCTAAGCGTTTGGCCTAGGGGACTTAAGCCTGGGAATAATAATATTTAATATTATTCCAAAAAGAACATGTGCATTTTATGTTTTACCTTTATCCTAAGTTCCTGGCAAGGGAAAGCATGCAAAGAGGATGCATGCTGATGGAACGCATGCAGTTCCAAGGGTGACAAGTGTCCGCCCTGGTGCATGCAAATAAAACAACCGAGATGAACCATGAGAGCTCTCTCTCTCCCATTCCACCGGACTACTTGAGTGGGTAGGGAGTGCTGAACAGGATGATCGACCCAACCATTGCAAGGATACCTTGAGCGTTCTTGAGAGTCAAGAATCCCGTGTTGTCTTGATAGTCTGTGCACATCCTCTGTCCGATTGATCAAACCTATGCATGGAGGATTTGTTCCGAAGCAGTGACCCTGAGCCATTTTTCCATTGTCGAGCTTGTGGAAATAGCCGTGTCTGTGAGCGATTCTCTCCAGGCGAGAGAGTGCACAGAGGAAGGAGAGAATTCCTCGAAGGAACCCTGTAACTACCACAGAGCCCGGAGACTTCCGGTCCGGTCTGTTGCTGTAACCCAAGGCAAGGGAGGTTAGCAATCGAAGGATTGTCCAGGTGACAGAGAAGGTGTATCCTCCTGGGGTGGAACAGGCATGTGGGGAATGAGGGACTGTGGGCAGTGAAAGTGGGTGGTTCTTGGGAGAGAATTCCTTCCTGTGGCTGTGTACTGTTTTCCCTGTAACCTCAGCCTAACCTAGGATTCCTTGTCTCGGGGTGGAGCTTAGTCCCATCTCGGGGGTGACTCACTGTTGAGCTGATGAGTAGTGTGGTCTAAGGCTAGGAGGTTCGTGGAAGGCCTGCACTTGGTTGGTGGATTCTACCACTGTTAAAAGATAAGTATCTAATTATGTTTTAATCACGTTTTGCATGACTCTACTATTTATGTTATCATGATTTCTGTTGTGTATATGAATTAGCATGAAATGCTATTGATTGTTAATTCTGGCAGTAACTCATATGAATACTCTGTGTATAATGTGTTTATTTGTTTAAATGCATGGGATTTATAGTACCTGTATGAGTTATGTACCAAGTGGTTTTAAAGTTTCCTTTTAAGAGCGATTAAGCCATGGTAGTTGAAAATGTGCGCTATAGATATCGATGTGTGAAGTTGAATAAGATCGGGGGCTTCGCGCAGTGTACAAAGCTTAGGCTGCTAAGTGTTCATGGGTGATCTAAGTTACAAGAGTTTCCAAGTATGGAAACATTGACATCTTTGGAGGTGTTTAATGCAGATGGATGTGTGAAGCTGAAGAGCATACGAGGGTTGGGGCATTGTACAAAACTTCGGTTGCTCAGTGTTCCTGGGTGCTCTGAGTTAGAAGAGCTGCCAAATATGGAAACATTTGCATCTTTGTAGGAGTTTCACGGATATGGATGTGTGAAGCTGAAGAAAATAAGGGCTTCGCGCAGTGTACAAAGCTTAGGCTGCTCAATGTTTATGGGTGCTCTGAGTTAGAAGAGCTGCCAAGTATGGAAACATTGCCATCTTTGGAGGGGTTTTACGGATATGGGTGTGTGAAGCTCAAGAAGATACAGAGCTTCGCACAGTGTACAAAGCTTATGTTGCTCAGTGTTCATGGGTGCTTTGAGTTAGAAGAGTTGGCAAGTATGGAAAAGTTGTCATCTTTGGAGAAGTTTTACAGTTATGGATGTGTGAAGCTGAAGAGCATACGGGGCTTGGCGCATTGTACAAATCTTAGGCTGCTCAGTGTTGATGAGTGATCTGACTTAGAAGAGCTGCACATTATGGAAACATTGAGATCTTTAGAGGAGTTTTACGGATCTGGATGTGTGAAGCTGAAGAGCATATGGGGCTGGGCGCATTGTACAAAGCTTCGACTGCTAGATGTTCATGAGTGCTCTAAGTTAGAAGAAATTCCAAGTATGGAAAAATTGGCATCTTTGGAGGAGTTTTACAGATATGGATGTGTGAAGTTGAAAAGCATACGGGGCTTGGGGCATTGTACAAAGCTTCAACTGCTAGATGTTCATGGGTGCTCTGATTTAGACAATTGAAGGAACGCATGCTAGTCTAGCATGACAAACAAAAATAAACCATGTCGTTTTTGCAATGAGGATAGTTTATCATTGTAAGAGGCAGCCATAACACTGCAATATATATATATATATATATATATATATATATATATATATATATATATTCTTAGCGTATGGTTTTGATATTACAAAGTTCACTGCCCATCATGAGTACACGGTACTTATGCATATTTTATAAGTTAAATTTTAGAATCGGGTATGATGTGTCATGTTTAATTAAATTAATTGTTTAATATTGTTTCTTTAAATAGTTTTGAAAGGAAAATGAAATGAAGAGTGATGGAAATAATCAAGTTTATTATTATAATATTATACTAGCACAGCCGCAAAGTGGCTGGTGTTGCGGTTGGTGAACGCCAAAATTTATCTGGACGGACAACAATCTCATGAATTGAAACGCACATAGAGCTGAGGAAATCCAAAAGTTAATCTTAAGTGTGGTAATTCCAAAGGTTAATCAGTTAAACATGGAAATCATATGGTGGTACTGTAATTTCTTAATATGATTAGGTAAATGTTAAAATGTAAACAGGTTAACTGATGCATTCAAAAATACAAGGAAGTTATGAAGAGTAAATCACATTCATTGATTTGGGAGGACGACTAAGAATATTCCAGCATTTTCAATTGTTTGCCATCAGATTAGAATTTTAGATTAAAAGGTGATTAATTGTGTCCATCTCCAATAGGTATACGCCTTTTGACATAATAATTGAAATTAATATAAAATATAACCAAATAAAAATGCCTTTTTAATCTTTTTAAAATAACAAAAATTATAAATCAATCTCGATAGTATAATAACAAATTAAAATATATTATATTTTATTTATTTTTATTAATTTTACTAATTATAAATTTATAACATTTTTTTAATTAAAAATGGATTTGTATCAATATATAGAAAACTATGTTGTGCCTTAGCAACCAACATATATAATATATATATTTTTTATTATTAATTTTACTAATTATAAATTTATAACATTTTTTTAATTGAGATTGAATTTGTATTAATATATAGAAAACTATGTGCCTTAGCAACCAAGGTGTACATAAATTGTTTCTTGGTGTCTTCAACAGAAACTATTTAATACATATATTTAAAGGAAAAAAATATACATATCAAACTAGATTCCAAAGTGATGTTATGACAAACAGAACCAACATACATATAACTTTGAAGAACATTCAAACTAAAGAGATATTATGTGTTGCCATGTGTTGGTGACTTGCACTCTTTATGTCCATAGGATCCATGTTTTGGAGTACAATTTCAACTACATTCCCTTTTATATGGATAGAGCTTTGTGTTCTTGGATAGTTAGAAGCCAGAGAGAGGTTCTCCAAGTGATAGGAGGCAAATAATGCTCACATTCTTCCACACTCAACTTCCATTGCTTCAATCCTGCAAGTATGTGAGAGAATGAGATTTGATAGATTGACGCATCACATGACCCAAGCTTGTTATAATTCAATAACTTTGATGGTGAGTGCCATGATGGCATCGATATTTGCTTGGTTAAGCTCTTCATGCATGCACAGGATTATTATTTTTTATTTATGAGAGGTCAACGCTATCCATATTTGCCAAGTTAATCCTCCTATCCAACAATTTAGACCTTCTTCCCACTATTTCACGACGAATAGCCCACAATGCCTGGGATTTTGCAAATCCCTTAACCAGACCTACTTATTGACAACAAAACAAGGAGATTGTATCAAAGAAACTACCCCTTGCATACAAAGGAAACTGAATACTTGCTAGCCAAAGAGCCCACTCAACGTACCTAATTTCATCGACCTGCCACACATCCAATGAGCTTCAAACCCCTAGCATTAACCTCCAAACAACCTGTTAGCGTCAGAAGTCACTCCTGGATTGCAGCAGGAGCAGAGCCCGACACCCATCAGTTTAATGTCACGATTTGTTTATAAAGGATGATCAAATGGAAGTAAACTTAGAACAATGTCGTCTCAACTCTGAAACTAGGCCAGGCGTGCATGAGAAAATGAGGTCTTAGATAAACTTCAAACAGTGAGTTGTAATAAGGGTGAGCAGGGGGAAGACTTGTATGAGAAGAGTGCGAAGGTCTGTCATAAACATCAGGTTTCTAACGGACTGGAGAAGAAAGCGTCCAAACACAAGGTCCACTTACATTCAAACACAGAAGACCAGAGAATACAATAATGTAGCAACAAATCCTTTATCATAACATAACTGCAACAATTCATGCGAATGATTCGATCATGAACTCTCTGGTATGAGACGAAAACATAGAGGGAGTAAGAAAACCATTTGTCATAAAACAAGAAATCTCAGATACAGATGCACAACCAGGAAACTAGAATGGTTGTTGAAACTTTACAGTCGGGAGATTTTCTCTACCATCAATAGATACCAAAATGGTGAAAACGCCTACATATACTCAAAACAACAACAACAACAAAATCAAGATGCTGCATTAAACACATTGCTTCTACATGGATTCTGGCAATCTGCATCTGCAATCTCTGAATGATCGTGCACCTATGGCAGACGCAATCGAACTCCTGACAGCTCCATGGGCGAATCGACGTGCCTTTAATTCATCGCCGGACTTTCCCATTATGGCGGAGGCGATGTCTAACCACCACCAACTGCTTCAATAACTGCTTCATTGGGATTGAGGACGGTCCGACCAACTTGGCACTTCTGCAATGTGGAAGACCCTTCGCGCTGCCACCTAGATTAGTTGAACGGCCCGATGAATAGGCTTGGAGGCTAGCGCGAAGGATGGGGTGCATAACGGAGGTGGTGGCACCAAGACTACGAGGGTGTGATATGAAGCGATGAGGTGTGAGGGATGTTACAGGGGAAGACACATGACGGATGACAATAAGAGGAGGGAGCAGGAGACGAGATATAATGGGTACGTTAAGGCTGATGTGTGAAGTGAGAGGGACACATGGCGGGTGGTGAGTGGATGATGAGATGGGGGAAGGGACCTCGTAGACCAGAGAAGGGGAGGCGGACAGATGTCAGAGGATGAGGAAAGACTAAAGGGAGAGAGCCTCATCGCACGGCCAGGAGGAGAACAGATGGCACAAAAGATTACACGACAGGGAAGGGGCCCACGTCGGTTAAACGTAGAAGGACAGAGGATGTCCGGGTTGCCTGTGCGCCGTTGATCTGGGCACTCAAATCACAGTCGTCGGAGAGATGCATCCTTGATTCTGGACCCCCCCCTCCGCTTAAAGGTAGAAAGGCAGGGGGGGTCAAGAATCTCCTTGCGCTCCGTCGATCCAGGCACTCTGATCATGACCGTCGAAGAGGTGCGCCCTCGATTCCGGACCCCCCCCCTTCCGCTTAAAGGTAGAAAGGCAAGGGGGCTCCAGAATCCTTTGTGTGCCGTTGATCCGAGCGCGCGAATTTTTGCCGTCCAAACTTGCTTGCCGCTCACCACAAGTGCATTTTGATTCCGGTACTTAGGGTAAGTGGGTTTTTAACCCACTCCTTTTCATTCTAACCCACCTTACAAGAAATATCACTAATATTTGGCTCCATGGGGGATAGAGTCGTCCCTGTGATGCTCTAAGAACACATTTTGCAGATTCAGTGCCTTGCTGTTGGGCTATGGAGTCATTTATTAAGCTGAAAACAAAAACAATATTTACAAAAACAAAAGAGCCGACTGCGGCTCACAAAAAACAATTCTTCAAGAAATGCCCATTTACTGGGCCGTTAAAAACTTCTTTGCCTTCCAGATCCTGCAACCTGTAAGTGTTGTTTGAAAATACTTCCGAGATCTTGAAAGGCCCAAACTAGAGAGCATCAAACTTGCTGTCCTTTCCCCTTTCCTGCCTGGGTGCATCCCGTTTGAGCACCAGATCACCCAGCTCGAAATCTTTCTTTTTTCCCTTCCTATCAAAAGCCTGTTTGATCTTCTGCTGGTGATTATAGGCCCTGTCCATGACCTGCTCTCTGATCTGTTGCACTTCCACCACTTGATGAATCCTTCTGACCATATGGTCAGGCTCTCCTTCAAGGTCCTGGAGGAATTTTGCCACAGATAAGGCGAGCTGAGTAGGGAAAACGACCTCTGTTCCGTAAATAAGTTGGAAAGGTGATACGCCCAGGGACTTCTTGGTTGTCACCCGATCAGTCCATAGAGCAAATTTAAGCTTCAAATCCCAGGCCCTTTTATTGTCTTCCAGTAATTTCTTAATGAGCTTGATCAGGCTTTTATTGGAAGACTCTGCCAGTCCATTTCCCTGAGGATAATAGGGAGTGGAGTGAATTAGTGAAATTTCATACTGTTCNGGGGGGGGGGGGGCATTATCAGTGACAATTCTTCTAGGGAAGCCAAATATGGCTATGAGGTCCTCCAGGAAGCTGATAATTACTTTGTGAGAAGTGCTCCTGGTGGGGACAACCTCTATCCACTTGGTGAAATAATCTGTCGCAGTGAGGATCCATTTGTGCTGGCCACTTGAGGGAGGATGAATCTCCCCAATGAAGTCCAATCCCCAATGCTGAAAGGGTGCTGCAACTAGTACAGGCTTTAATGGCAGAGATTTGAGCTGCTGCTTTCCTGAGAACTTCTGGCATTTGATGCAAGCTCTGACTTCTCTGCAGACATCAGGGAATAACGTGGGCCAGTAATATCCAGCCTGAAGGATCTTATGATCCGTGGTTTTCTAGAAATGATGACCCCCACACAGGCCACTGTGGAAATCAAATGTAACCCGCTGAGCTTCCTGTGGGTCCAGGCACCTTAAGAATACCCCTAAATGGTCTTTCCAGTACAAGGTTTGGTCAATGAGGAAAAATCTGACCGCTCTAAGCTTTAGAGCTCTTGCCTTGCCTTTTTCCATGCCATCGAGAGGCCTCAATTCTTGCAGAAAGTACAAGATATCCTTGTACCAGGCGCATGCTGCTAGTGATAAGGTACCCTGGAAATGCTTGTTGGATGGCTCAGCTTGCTCATTGATGAAGCTAATTCCCAAGGTTTTGCAATTGGACTCAGCCAACATCTTGGCCAAACTCTGCCCCTTTATTAACTTGGTGGGCTTGATCTCCAGATCAAATTCAAGGATCTTGGAAATCCACTTACCTCTTCTTCCATCTATGTCAGGCTGTATAAGAATGTCCTTCACAAAAGCCGAAGGAACATATGCAGTGATCTTTGAGTGCAAGACATAGACTCTGAAAGATTTGAGAGCTTTCACCAATGCATAGGCCTACTTTTCCATGATCTCATACCGGAGTTTTGCATCTCTCAATGCCTCGTTGTAGAAGGCAATAGGTTGCTCTTGCCCTTGATCATTTTTCTGCAACAAGATCGCTGCTACTGTATCACAAGAAGCAAAGGAAAAAATTAGGAAATCTTTGGAATAGTCAGGACTGATCAACATAGGTGCCTCAGTCAATGCCCTTTTTATTTGGACAAAATATTCCTTGGGTTCAGCGGTCCATTTCACTTCATTTCCCTTCCTGAGCATGGTTGTGATGTGTCTCACCAGCTCAGCAAAATTTGAGACGAATCTCCTCAGAAAATTAATCTTCCCCAAAAAGGCCTGAACCTCCTTCTTAGATCTGGGAAGTGACAGGGTCTGAATTGCTTCTACCCTACTAGGATCGATCTTTACTCCCTCTGCTGATACTATGTGGCCTAATAACTTCCCCTCCTTCATAGCAAATAAAGATTTATTGGGGTTTAAAGATAGGCCAAACTTGCGGCACTTCAGGAAAACCTTCTTCAAGTGGCAGTAGTGTTCCTTGTCTATCCTGGAGAAGACTGTGATATCATCCAAATAGATCACTACAAACTGATCCTTCTCCCCGATGAAGGCTATATCCATAGCTCGCTAAAATGTTGCTCCTGCATTCATCAATCCAAAAGGCATTTTGGCATACATGAATGTGCCCCAAGGAGTGGTGAAGGCTATCTTTTCTCTATCCTCAGGCATGACTGATATCTGATTGTAACTAGAGAAACCATCAATCATGGATATCCTAGATGCACCGGTTACCCTCTGCAGTATATGTTCCATGTTGGGCAGGGGATAATGATCCTTCTTTGAGCTCCTGTTCAGGTTTCTGAAGTCGACACAAAGCCTGACTTCTCCACTTTTCTTTCTTACCGGGACCAAATTGGCCACCCATTCAGAATATCTTAAGGGGATGATGATGTGGGCCTCTAACATCTTCCTCACTTCTTTCTCCATGACAGGCAGCAACATGGGATTTATTTTTCTTAATTTCTGCCTAAACGGCTTAGCTTCTTCCTTTAGTGGAATCTTGTGTTCGATGACTGATGTGTCATATGTCTTGAGGTCTTCGTAGGTCCATACAAACACATCAGAAAACTCTCTCAGCAGCTCAGTATATTCACTCCTCTGTTCCCCGGTCAAACTTCTTGACAACTTGACAAACTTGGGCTCCTCTGGTGTGCCAATGTTGCACTCAGTTGTGTCAGCATCGTCACCTGAAATTCTACCCTTCACTGCCACATCATTCCATCGAACAATGTTTCTAACGGGACTAGTCCTCTCTGGATGTAATTGCTCGGTAGTTGAATAATCTGATGATTAGCGATTTTATTTAAAAACACTCTAGGGTGGGGGTCCCCTTCCATGTCAGGATCTTCGTCAATGTGCAATGCAGAAAACTCATCAATGGATTGAAGAAGTTTTTCGATTTCAAGATCGTCCTCGAATACCTTCCAATGCTTCATGTTGTCCGGGATGGATGGCCTGTATCTTACCTCAACCTCACCATCAATCTGTGGAGGCAGGGGGATTCTGAACAAACTGGCTGAGACTACTAGGGAGTCGATTGCAGTATTCTCTTCCCTTGGGACAAAAACAATGTTGAAAGCAGAGAAGAAATTATCAATCAACTCCCATACCTCATTTATGTAGCTTCTAAGCCGAGGATTCTTGGCCCGATAAATATTTTTTACTTGTTGGATGATCAATTCTACGTCCCCAAACACAACCATCTCCTTTATTCCCATCTCTTTTGCAGCCCTTATACCTAGAACAAGAGCTTCATACTCTGCCACATTGTTGGTGATTTCGAATTCCATCTTGTATGACAGAGATATAGTCTCTTGACAGGGTGATATGAATACCACTCTGGCACCTGCACCTACACTGGAGGAAGCTCCATCAAAGAACATCTTCCAAACAGAGGTGGTTGGAGGAGGCATCTCCTGATTAAGAATGGGTTGTTTTCTGATCTGTAAAGGGGCCTTAGGAGTCTCAGTGACTTGTAACAAACTAGATCCTAAGTCAGTGTCAAGTGCAAAGATGGGGTGATTAGTGGGGTCTGCTTCATCACTGACAATATAGGCTGGCTGGGCTTCTCTGTAAAACCTTCTGTGTTCCCCTCCGAAAACTAGAATGGTGGCATATGTGAGATCCATCTGTAACGTTCCTCCAAGTCTCTTAATCCAAGACCTTGACAACAACATGCCAAACTTGGGGGGAACATCATCTACCACAATGTCCATGACCACACTCTTCATGGGTAGCTGAAACAGAGAAACTACCATGTCCTTGATGACTTCCAGACATTGGACCCTCCTTGAATCGAAAGAGTACAAATCATGATAGGCCTTGGTCACTTCTAGTCCTAGTTCTTCCATGACTATCTTGGGCATGAGGTTATGGGAAGCTCCTGAATCCATGAGGCAATTATGCAACACCTTATCATGTATATTCAGAGAGGTGTAGAAGGGAGGGGATGAATCATCTCTGTCTTCTACCATGGGACCTAGGATGACAGCTGGCTTCTCATCTTGGAGGTTCACTGAGTCAGAGGAAGGCTGAAGGGACTGAGATTGCAACATCTTAGAGAGGGACCTTTTAAAGTCTTAATTTTTAACTAGCTCAGAGATGGGGACGATAATTATGATCTTTTGAATTTCATGCTCAAAATTGAAAGAAGAAAAAGGCTTAGGATCTTCCCTTACCTCAATGACAGGTTCTTTGGCTGCTGGCAAAGCACTCTGAGTTCTCTTTTCTTTAGTCGTGGTTACTGCATTTTTAATAGGCTTATCTACTATGAGGGGCTAGTCTCGGCTGTCAAAGTCTCCTTCTTTCTTTCTTGACCTGAGATTGTATCTGTTAGAAGTGTGGTCGGCTCTCTCTCCCTTACCTAACTCATGGATTTGAACGTTCATTAGGGATTTTTCATAGGCAGACTGAGTCAAATGGGGAAAAGGAGGAGCCTCTTCAATACAATGAATTTCAGGGTCGAACTCCTCTATCTCTTCTCCTTCTTCATGAGTAACCAGGTTATTTTGGAGGGGGGTTTGAATCCTTTGATCCTCTCTGTCTTTTACCCTTTGTTCTCTTGGAAAGGCATGTGGTACATTGTTATTAGGTCTCCTGAAACCTCTATTATCAACATTCTGGGGATTTCTGTACATGGGCTTTCCTTCTAGTTCCCACCTTTCCATCCTGGCAGAAAGTGATTTTAGTACTCTGGCTGTCTCATCTATCTGATGGGGTACATGAGAGGAACTGGATGGGGAGGCTTCAGGCCTTTTCTTAGATATGTTTCCATCAGCAACATTCTTGAGTCGGTCAACAACCAATATGTTAGATTCTACCTCCACGGCTGCATCTTGCATGTGGGCCAGGGTAGTGGCTCTTCTCTCCCTCAGCAGTAGGCATAAATCAGGATCAAAAGCGCTAGCATGAGTGATCTTAGCCAAGGCTTATGAGGGATTTATCTCAGCGGGAATTTTATTATACATTTTATTGAATCTCTTGGAGAAGTCAGAGAGAGACTCTCCGTCTTTTCTCTTCAAGGATCCAAACTCTGTCATGTAATACATTGAATCCTTTTTATCTCCCCATTGTCTCAAAAAGGCATTGTCTAAAGCTTCTATCCCATCAATAGATCTAGGGGGCAGGGCCTTGAACCATTTTCTAGCCTCGCCTTGGAGGCTGTGGACAAAAATCCTCATCCATACATCTGCATGCATGATGACATTGTCATCTGTGAAACTATAAAAGGCTTCCAGGTGTTCATCTACAGTTACGTCCCCCTCACCCGTGAACTTGGGTAGTTGCTTGAGGTAACCATCTACTGGGAGGGCGTTGAGGGGTTGAGGTAACACAAGGGGAGCATACCTAGCGGCTATAATAGCCTCCATTCTGGTCATAGGGGGATTAGCACCAGCCATAGGAATATTAGGTGGAGGAGAACTTGGAGGAGAAGGAGGTCGTGAAGGGGTTGCGGGAATTGAGTCTCGAAGTGGAGTGGGAAACAAGAGAGGGTTTAAGGAGAATACTAACGAGCTCAAGTCAGCAGGCCCGTCTCTTTGTGTAGGAGTGGGAAAATCTTCTGTAGCCCCGGGTCTACGTCGAGGAATAGCTTCAGAGGAGAGGGGAGTGACAAGGATTTCTCCCTCCAATCCCAGACCAGGAGGGGAAAACTCAGCAGGAACACTCTCAAAATTGAGGAAACGGGAAACCTCTGAAGAAGGCTAGCTACGGAGCTGAGAATAAGAAAACGGAGTTTTTACAAAAGGAGGTGGGGAAATACCTGGTTTAGCAGCAAAGCTTTCTCCTTGGGAGGGTTTCCCTTTTCTGATAATCACCTCTGGATCTTCTTCAGGCGTGGCGAGAGGCAACTGAGGATGGGACCGTGTGTGTCTACCACTGGAAGCCACAACTAACCCAACAGGTTCATCCCAGTGGAGTCGCCAGGTGCACAGTAGCAATCTTGATAATTATGATATCTGATGCACCTTCAGAATCAGTTAATCGTTATCGTTCAATCCCGGGGAAAATCTTCAACCTCGTTCCCCGGCAATGGTGCCAGAAATGTTAGCGTCAGAAGTCACTCCTGGATTGCAGCAGGAGCAGAGACCGACACCCATCAGTTTAATGTCATGATTTGTTTATAAAGGATGATCAAATGGAAGTAAACTCAGAACAATGTCGTCTCAACTCTGAAACTAGGCCAGGCGTGCATGGGAAAATGAGGTCTTAGATAAACTTCAAACAGTGAGTTGTAATAAGGGTGAGCAGGGGGAAGACTTGTATGAGAAGAGTGAGAAGGTCTGTCATAAACATTAGGTTTCTAACGGACTGGAGAAGAAAGCATCCAAACACAAGGTCCACTTACATTCAAACATAGAAGACCAGAGAATACAATAATGTAACAACAAATCCTTTATCATAACATAATTGCAACAATTCATGCGAATCATTCGATCGTGAACTCTCTGGTGTGAGACGAAAACATAGAGGGAGTAAGAAAACCATTTGTCATAAAACAAGAAATCTCAGATACAGATGCACAACCAGGAAACTAGAATGGTTGTTGAAACTTTACAGTCGGGAGATTTTCTCTACCATCGATAGATACCAAAATGGCGAAAACGCCTACATATACTCAAAACAACAACAACAACAAAATCAAGACGCTGCATTAAACACATTGCGTCTGCATGGATTCTGACAATCTGCATCTGCAGTCTCTGAATGATCGTACACCTATGGCAGACGCAATCGAACTCCTGACAGCTCCGTGGGCGAATTGACGTGCCTTTAATTCGTCGCCGGACT
Organism: Picea engelmannii; assembly: GCA_009831015.1. NCBI lineage: Eukaryota > Viridiplantae > Streptophyta > Pinopsida > Pinales > Pinaceae > Picea > Picea engelmannii. Next base: position 270,323 of record ML777072.1, on the reverse strand, counting down.
TTCCCATTATGGTGGAGGCGATGTCTAACCACCACCAACTGCTTCAATAACTGCTTCATTGGGATTGAGGACGACCCGGCCAACTCGACACTTTTGCAACGTGGAAGACCCTTTGCGTTGCCACCTAGATTAGCTGAACAACCCGGTGAATAGGTGTGGAGGCCAACGCGAAGGATGGGGTGCATAATGGAGGTGGTGGCACCGAGACTACAAGGGTGTGATATGAAGCGATGAGGTGTGAGGGATGTTACAGGGGAAGACACATGACAGATGACAATAAGCGGAGGGAGTAGGAGACGAGATATAATGGGCACGTTAAGGCTGACGTGTGAAGTGAGAGGGACACATGGCGGGTGGTGAGTGGGCGATGAGATGGGGGAAGGGACCTCATAGACCAGAGAAGGGGAGGCGGACAGATGTCGGAGGATGAGGAAAGAGTAAAGGGAGAGCCCCTCATCGCACGACCAGGAGGAGAACAGATGGCACAAAAGATTACACGACAGGCAAGGGGCCCACGTCGGTTAAATGCAAAAGGATAGAGGACGTCTGGGTTGCCTGTGCGCCGTTGATCCGGGCGCTCAAATCGCAGCCATCGGAGAGATGCGCCCTTGATTCTGGACCCCCTCCCTCTGCTT
>ML777072.1:244405-258718 GCA_009831015.1 Picea engelmannii | reverse complement strand
ACCAACCCTTAACATGGTTGGATTTTTTGTCCCCGCAGGTTTCGAACCGGTGACTTTAACATCACGGAGTGGCTTAACAACACACTCCGTCACCGACTGTCCTACACCTCGGGGACAAAGAATGATACATATTAATATGAAGATTCTCTTATTATATTTACAATAAGTTTCCTTTTATTAAATAATTATAGAAAGTGGATGTTATTATACTTGCAATCTATAATACTTGTTATATAAAAGAATATATATTAATATGAAGGTTCTCCTTATTAAATAATTCTAAGATAAATAATTCTAAGAAGTGGAGGTTATTATACCTTCTACTACAGGTTATATAGCATTCCATAAAATAATACATATTAATATGAAGATTCCCTTTATTAAATAATTCTAGGAAGTGGATGTTATTATACTTTCCACTACACTATTATATATATTATATAACATTTCATATGTTTTTGACTTTTTGACCATAAATTTGTGCTTACTTCCTTCCTCATTCACTAGAGTACACTACCTACTCCATCCATATTGTTGAGGCCGTTGAGGCGCCCTTAGTGCACATCCTTGGCCTTGGCGTTTGGAGCTTAATCAGTTCCTTAACCGTCTTTTTTAGTTTTCGCAGTAGCTAAAGAAATCAAGTAATTCTGCAACTTGCCACAGAGTGAGACCTTTCAATAAATTTGTGCAAGCCTTTTAGTTTTTTTTAAAATGAATGTTAGAGAGAGTGGGAGGGGGCGGCATTAATAGATAAAATGTATATATTATATATACATTTTATCTATTAATGTCCTCCCCTTCCACCCTCTAAACTCACATATATGTGAACCTGCTCACATACATTTTATCTATTAATGTCTCCCCTCCCACCCTGTAGACTCACATATATGTGAGCCTGCTCACATATAGCTCACATATATGTGAGCATGCAACACTTTTTATATACAAAAATACATATCAATATGAAGATTCCTCTTATCAAATGATTCTAGGAAGTGGATGTTATTATACCTTCCACTACATATTATATAACATTCTATATACTTTATGCTTTTGACTGCATATTAGTTATTTTTTGACCATAAATTTGTGTATAGTCTTTTTAGTTTTTTTAAGTGGATATTATTATACTTGCAACCTGCAACACTTTTTACATAAAAGGATACATATCAATATAAAAATTTCTCTTATCAAATAATTCTAAGAAGTGAATGTTATTACATCTTCCATAACATTCTATCTGTTTTTGATGACATATTAATTACTTTTTTATCATAAATTTGTGTAAGCTTTTCAAAATTGTATATTACATATGAGTTTTTTTTTAATATTATTATACTTGCAACAAGAATCCCTTTATTAAATAATTAAGGAGAGTGGATGTTATTATACTTGCAACACTTGTTATATAAAATGATACACATCAATATTCCGTTTATTAAATAATTAAGGGGAGTGGATGTTATTATACTTGCAACACTTGTTATATAAAATGATACACATCAATATGAAAGAATCCCCTTATTAAATAATTTTTTTAGGAAGTGGATCTTATTATAACTGCCACAACAAATTATATAACATTTCATATGCTTTGGACTTCATATTAGTTATCTAGTATTTTCTATTGGACTCCATATTAGTTATCTAGTTATTTCAAAATTATATATTACATTTTAGTTATATATTACATTTTAGTTTTTTCTTTTCTTTTAAGGGGATGTTATTATACTTTATTTTTTGTTTCTTTTAAGGGGATGTTATTATACTTGCAATAAGCAGGACTTTGTCTATGCTTTGGACATTATATTAGTTACTTTTTGACTCTTTCAAAATTATATATTACATATTTGTTTTTTTGTTTTTTTTAAAAGATGTTATTATATTTGTTTTTTTGTTTTTTTAAAGGAAATGTTTGGACGGCATATTAATTACTTTTTGATCATAAATTTGTGCAGTTCTTTCAAAATTATATATTATATATCAGTTTTTTTTGTTTTCTAAGATATTATTATACTTACAATAAACAGAAATTTCTCTATACTTTAAACCACATATTACTTGATTTTTTACCATAAATTTGTACAATTCTTTCAAAATTATATGTTTTTTTTTTTTTAAGGATGTGATTATAATTGCAATAAGCCGGACTTTCACAAAATTATATATTACATATCAGTTTTTTTTAAATATACTTAAACAAACAATCTTTAGGCATCTATTGGATCGAAGAGAGACTCGGGCATTGAGAGGGACCCTAATCTTTAGGCATCTATTGGATCGAGGAGAGAATCGGGCATTGAGAGGACCCTACTCATTAGAGCTTTTGTACCCTATAAGGATATTCTTAATGTAAAGGTCATGGAACGGGGGGCCAATACAGGTAGTTAGTCCATGAAAGATAGCAAAGAAATAGTGACGTTTACTAGACTGGACAGATAGGGACTTAAGGCATGGACTTCACGCACATAAATCACATACATAGGAATTACATACCTCATAAGGTTAGACCGTTAAGTATTGATAACATATGGAGTTATACTAACTTCTATCGTATATGCTCTAAGCTGCATCATAACCTAATCTATTCCCTTATATTTATGCTCTAAGCTGCATCATAACCTAATCTATTCCCTTATATTTATTAGAGAATATACATGAGGGTTAAGCTATAATGAACCAGGAGCTGATCTAAGCTTTACAGGATATTGTGAAGTAACAAGCTATAAAATTCAGCAATAAGCGGGCCTTTCAAAATTATATATTACATATCACTTTTTTTTAAGTGAATGTTATTCAAAATTAAATATTGTATATTAGGTTTTTTTTAAATGAATGTGATGTTCTTATACTGATAACTTGCAAAAACTTCTCATATAAAAGAATACATATCAATATAAAGATTCTTCCAACTTGTCATATAAAAAAAAAAAATATCAATATAAAGGTTCTTTCAACTTGTTATATAAAAAAAATACATATTAATATGAAGATTTTTCCATTTTTTTTTAACAGAAAAATTAGTTCATTATATTAATGAAAATATAATTTTTTATATCAACAAAACTCTATTGATGTTTAGAACAGTACACATCCAAAGATCCTACTCAATAACCATATCACAAAACATCTCCAAACGGAAAAAACAAAGCAAGACTAAAAACCCCAAACAAAACCCTGAAGGGAAAATCAAAGCACGGCAAATATCCCCCAAAAAAATTCGGAAGCACCTCAAAAACTCCAGCTTAATAAACCAACGGACATCGAAAATGAGATCTTGAAAACAACGAAGATAGCACCGGCAAGGAAGCAGAGCCACACCCGAACAAATAGAACGCAGACGAGAATACACAACTCGGCTACCAAAAGTCGCCTTGACCCCTAGACGCTTGCCACATAGTGGCCGCTTCCAAAAAATAGAAGGAAACCCAACTGCCAAGCACCATGCCGCCACCGCCGTCAAAACCTCGGAAAACCCTCGTCTGTTCGCTCTGGTAAGGTCCACCTCGACCACGATGCCGCTGGTCTGTAAAGGTTTGCCTCAGCCTCAAGACGCAGCCAACCGCAGGTGGTAGTACCCTACCTCTGAGCTTGGGACCTCCACTGCCGCCACCACTCTACTCGTTGGAAGGGACAAAACCCGCGCTTTTGCAAAGATACTAGGGTTGCGGCTAGTGTAACCTAGCCACAGAGCTCGTGGGAAAACTAAATCGACTCTCAAAATCACTATCCCCTGTCGCCGCAGAGCTTTCCCACCGCACCTTGTTATATAAAAATATACATATCAATATGAAAATTCTCCTATCAAATTCTAGGAAGTGGATGTTATTATACCTGCGGATAGGCATGGTATATAGTGTTGAGTTATGTTTGACTTTCTATTAGTTCATGGTTGACCATAAAATATACACCCCTTTATCTAAAGTTTTAAAAAATAATGATTAATTTTAAATTTTAAATCTCATTTATCTAAAATCTTATTGGCCAAAAAATTTGAAGTCTTATTACTGCCTTCACTTCCCCCAATGTGAATTTAATAAATATTTCTGCCATCTAGTCATTTCATGTCTAATCCTCTTCCTATCTCCTTAAACAATACTTTCATTATTATATTCAGCTGGTATATGCTACCTAGTAACCTTGTTATTCCTACAGCTGCCACAACAATTTATATAGCATTCCATATGTTTTTAACACTATATTAATTATTTTTACCATAAATTTGTGCAGACTTTTCAAAATTATATATTACATAACAGTTTCTTTATTTGATCAAATATCTAAAAACATTTATATCATATCATATTGGGTGTTTTTTATTTTGTCAAATATCTAAAAGCATTTATCTCATATGTGTTTTTTATTTTGTGAAATATCTAAAAGCATTTATCTCATATGTGTTTTTTATTTTGTGAAATATCTAAAAGCATTTATCTCATATCATATGATTATTCAACTTATGAAGTCATATTTTTCGGGGAGCTCACGGCAGATTTTTTAAAATTGACACGATAATTTAATACTTACATGTTTTTTCTCACGTTTTTTTATTCTGTGACAGGTTATGCCTGCAAGTAACCGTACCAAATGAATAAAGGTCAGGGTTGTTTAATTATGAAAAGGTGAATAAAATGAAGTGAGAATAGTGGGATGGGTGATCATTTGGGAATTGCAGGGTGTAAATTTTGGAAGCTATGATTACAGAGTGCAAGTTCTAGAAGTGTTTGATGTTATGTGTTTATTTTGCTGGTTTCAATTTCATTTCACTCAGTGAGCATCATGTAATGAGTTATAAGTGTACTATTCAAATCATAAAAATTATTGGTAAGTTGAAACTAATACTGGTGGATATGGATCATAGATTAATTACTTACTATACTTAATTAATCTCAAATTTAATTGGATGATGTTTCAAGTTAAAAAATACATCAAAATAAAAATAAACTACCTAAAATTAAATGTAAAGTTTTATGCTATTAATGAAATTGCAATTTTTCATTATTTAAATTATAGTTTTAAATACAAAACTATGTAATCAAACAACAATTCTGTCTATATTTTGGTTTCTCTATAACTAACACAGTCACTAATCTACTGCTGGTGAACGCCGAAAGGCTTATTACTGGTAAAACTAAACGTGACACTAAACGTGACAGAAAGACTTACTACTGGTAAAATTATGTGGCCTAATTGTAAATATGTTACTTCATCTCATGTCCAAAGATTTAATTTTCTGAACAAATAATAAGCAAATCTTTGAAGGGCTCGGATTTGTGTGCATATAACGCATAAAATTGAGAGAAACCGCTCAGAAAATTGAGAGAAACCCATATAACGCATAATAAGCAAATCTTTGAAGGGCTTGGATTTAAACGATTCGACACCAGTTAATCGGAAAATATTGATTGGTAAAACGCCGATGTTAATCTCAAAATATAAAACTTGAATCCATAAATGTCAGTGTAACAAAACTACCAAGTTATTTAAGGTGCTAATAAATGCATTTCTCTTACATTCATCGACTTAATTTTTCAAAAACTTTATGGTCTTTTAAAACTTCAATCACAGCAGAGCAGAATCTCGCAGCAGAGAGATGGAGATCTACGCCTCCCATGAAGAAGAGGAGCGGGGAGACTGAAACCCAGATGCCGAGTGTTTTCATTCCAATTCCACCATAATAAGCAACGATATAATCCGAAAAGTAGTGTTGGGGAATTTACCGGTGAATCGGTTGAAGGGTTTGGAGCAACGTATAAGCTGCCCGCAGTCTATAGAGCGCTGATAAAGCAAATAGCTCTGCAGAAATCCAATCGATCAGATGAGGAGCTCGAAAGGCGCTGTGCAGAAATCCAATCGATCAGATGAGGAGCTCGAAAGGCGTTGGGTTTGTTCGGCTGGTTTAGAAAATGAAACGTTAATTACTATGTGGTAATAACTGAAACGCGTGTCTTCAATATAAAATGTTTGTGGTAATCATTTAAATGTGGCAATTACATATCTTTATAGTAATTTTTTAATGTGATTAGGAAATGTTAAAAAGTAAACATGTTTACTGATGCCTTGATAAATGCAAGAAAGTTATGAATGCAAGAAAGTAAACATGTTTACTGATGACGACTAAGAATATGCCAGCATCTTCCCATAAAAATATAAAAAAATATAACCGTAAAAAAATTAAAAAAATATAATATTTAAACTACCCGACATATGCAAATGCAAAGCGTGAGCCAGAGATTGATGGCACGGGATCTTGATGAATGTCCTCTGCGTCTTTCTAGTTGGTCCGGGTTAACGAACTAGGCCCGGATATTCTCTCTTGGGTTAATAAACAATATTCCTGTCGAGTCCTCCAAAATCTCATTAAATAATCCCATAACTCCACTCCAAAGAGATTTGATTAAATAATTCCACAACCTTGCATGATATTCTCTCGGGATTAGCATAATAAAAATATAACCGTAAAAAATTAAAAAAATATAATATTTAAACTACCCGACATATGCAAATGCAAAGCGTGAGCCAGAGATTGATGGCACGGGATCTTGATGAATGTCCTCTGCGTCTTCCTAGTTGGTCCGGGTTAACGAACTACGCCCGGATATTCTCTCCCTCTTGGGTTAATAAACAATATTCCTGTCGAGTCCTCCAAAATCTCATTAAATAATTCCATAACTCCACTCCAAAGAGATTTGATTAAATAATTCCACAACCTTGCATGATATTCTCTCGGGATTAGCATAATAATAAGAGAGATAAATTCTATTGACCGGTTTGTCTACATCACCGTTACTTTCAAACTTCAATGGCTACAGGAATGGCCGCCATGCACTTAGTTATCAATATGCTTTTTGATCGAGAGGTTAATTGGTGTACGAGACTTTTTTATCTTTTAACGATTTAATTAATAAAATCTAAAAATATATATATAATTTATAATTTTTTTTAGAAGAAATACATATTTTTAACTCAAATTGTATATAATAAAAAACATGATCACAAATATTGAAAATCCAAATTTAAACAATATTCTAATAATAAACATATAATCAACATAATCAATATAAGTAATCACATGATAAAAAATATCGGTGAAAAAACTGCAAAAGACCATTACCAATATCCACTGCTTTCAAATCCAAGCATCTATAGCTATAATCAATTTGTGAGTAGCTGTAAATAGTTATATACATCCTCACTTTTATATATATATATATAATATACGTAAATATATATACAATGATGTATATATCACCTGCAACAGCATTGAATGCAGGGTCGTTATTATTGGCCGTCTATACATTACCATACTGCGCCGCCGCCAAAGACATAGCGAAGCCAGGGGCCACGGGGCCACAGCGAAGCGAAGCGACAGGCCTACACTGGGTCTATAACCGCGCATTAACCAGGGGTGAAGGCTTTGTTTTAATGTTGTATATATATATATATACGTGCAGACGATCCTCTCTAAGGTTTTAAGCATAACTACTCCAGGCTTCGCAAACTCCCAATTCATCCTCCTCCCCTGCAATTTGTGTCGACCATCCCTCCCCCCTTGTGTTTACGAATTGGCAATGGCTGCATCCTGCTCCACCGTTGCCTCCGCCTCCACCGGTGGTCAGTGGTACGAGGTGTTCATAAGCCACCGCGGCGTGGATGTCAAGAAAACATTCGCCCGGTCTCTCTACCTTCGCCTTTTGGAAAAAGGTGTGAAGGCCTTTCTGGATAAAGATGAAATGCAACCAGGATACAGTTTTCCTTTGCAAATAGAACATGCTATTGAAACCGCCTCCGTCCAGGTGCCGATCTTCTCCCTTGGATATGCTGAATCATATTGGTGCCTACAAGAACTCGTACAGATGTTGGAAACAAACACTCCGATTATTCCAGTTTTTTACCGTGTCACCCCTGCTGAGGTTCGATGGACGAAGGGGAAAAAAGGAAATTATTCCCTACAATACCTGGCAAAGAAGAGAACTTCGGAAGGGAAGCCGCGATATGACTCCGACACTATTGAAAAATGGGGAGATGCACTTTATAGAGTTTCTAACTATTCCGGTTTCGAGCTGGAGACGCACAATGGGTGAGAACTTCAACTTCCGTCTCTCGATATAGTAGTATTTTATGTTTGATAAATAGACATATACGTTTGTTTCTCACTAGTTCTATTTATTTTCTTCTCAATAACTAGCGAGGAGTTGCAGCTGGAGCTGCTAGATAAGGTGGTTGAATCTGTCTCGAAAATAGTGAAAAAAACAGACTTGCACGTGGCTGACTATCAAACAGGTTTGGATTGCAAGCTGAAAGAGTTTCAAGATACAGTCCTGTTGCCACAACAGCAAAGCGGAAAACCTCAGATCTTGGGGATCGTGGGGTTAGGTGGCATAGGAAAGACAACGTTGGCAAAACTATTCTTCAATAAAAAGAAATCAGATTATCTTAAATCTTGCTTTTTATGTGAAGTAAAAGAAAATAAACGCTCTTTAAATTCGTTGCAGACTCAACTTTATAAGAGCTTGACTGGATTAGATGAGCACGTAAACAGTGTTGATCAAGGTACTGAGATGCTAAAAAAGCCTCTCAAAAATTATAATGCCTTAGTTATCTTAGATGATGTAGACGATGAAGATCAGGTCAATGCATTTTTCCCTGTTCAAACTCGTGATGATCTCTGTTCAGGGAGCTTAATATTGATTACATCTAGAGATAAGGGTGTTCTCAAAAGAGCAAGAGTTGAAACATTATCAATTTATAAGCTAACTGGGCTTAGCACAAAACACTCCCGACAGCTTTTCTGCTCCCATGCCTTTGGCTCCAAGAATCCGCTCCGAGAATCTGAACCTCTGATAGATAAGTTCTTAGAATCTTGTGATGGATTGCCCTTATCTTTATAAGTATTAGGGGCACATCTTTATGGAAAAGAGATATCAGAGTGGGAAGACGAATTGGGGAGTCTTCCCAGTAAGATAAGGAAAACGCTTAAAATTAGTTATGATGCCCTGAATGAAGAGGAACAACAAATGTTCTTAGACATTGCATGTTTTCGCAGAGAACAAAACAGGGATACGGCCATAAGCATATGGAACGGATCACACTGGAAAGGAAGGCGGGGGTTTCAAAATCTACAGGACAGATGTCTTGTTGAAGTGAACAGTGGGAATGCGATATATATGCATGAGCACTTACGAGATTTGGGAATACAGCTCGCCGAGGAATCGTCGCCATTTCGTGTTTGGCGTTGGACAGACAAGGTCATTAAAAATTTGTTACAGCAATCACCTGTAAGTGTTCAGTGATTCAATCCTTTATAGATTATTTAATAAAAAATTGGGATCAATTCTTTAATTCATCATTGATTTCCAAGAATAACTATCGTTTTAATTCATCATCTGTATTAATGATCGTTTTTCAAGAATGGTCAGGTAATAGCTGTGCGGGCACTTAAGATGAATCTTAGTGAATATAATGATTACAATTTCGTATTGGGCCGTATTGCTACGAAGAAGTTGCAAATTCTTCATATTGAAGGTGGTGTTCCCTTGGAACACATTTTGGGAAGAGTGGAGTTACCAGATATGGAACGCATTTTGAGAAGGATAGAAATACCAGAACTCTTATGGCTTTATTGGAGAGAGTGTCCATACTCGTCCCTGCCTTCGTGGATTCCAGTGAAGAATTTAAGGCATCTTGAAGTGCCGTGGAGTGAATTACAGACATTGTGGGAAAGTGAAAGCGAATCACAGGTAATTAGAAATTTGTTGTGTTATCCTGGTATGTTTAGTCGATACTAATATCGCACCACAATGTCTCAATCGAATTCGAATGGTTTTTTATAGATTGAACCGCGAACAGTTTTTGATTATCTTTCATGTGGTTGAACCGCGAAATTTTGCAGGTACCTTCCCAGCTGGGAGTATTTTTGGAGGTGTTGAAAACAAACAACAGTGTGAAACTGAAGAGCATACCCGGGTTGGGGTATTATACAAAGCTCCGGTGGCTAGATGTTAATGGGTGTCCCGAGTTAGAAGAGCTGCCTAGTATGGAAACATTGACATCTTTGGAGGAGTTTTATGCCTATGGATGTGTGAAGCTGAAGAGCATACGAGGGTTGGGGCATTGCAGAAAGCTTCGGCTGCTCAGTGTTCATGGATGCTCTGTCTTAGAAGAGCTGACAAGTATGGACACATTGGCATCTTTGGAGGAGTTATACGGATATGGATGTGTAAAGCTGAAGAAGATACGTGGCTTCGCACAGTGTACAAAGCTTAGGCTGCTCAATGTTTATGGGTGCTCCGAGTTAGAAGAGCTGCCAAGTATGGAAACATTGGCATCTTTGGAGGAGTTTTATGGATATAGATGTGTGAAGCTCAAGCAGATACGGAGCTTCGCGCAGTGTACAAAGCTTAGGCTGCTCAGTGTTTATGGGTGCTCTGACTTAGAAGAGCTGCCAAGTATGGACACATTGGCATCTTTGCAGGAGTTGCACGGATATCGATGTGTGAAGCTGAAGAAGATAGGGGGCTTCGCGCAGTGTACAAAGCTTAGGCTGCTAAATGTTCACGGGTGCTCCGAGTTACAAGAGCTGCCAAGTATGAAAACATTGACATCTTTGGAGGTGTTTAATGCAGATGGATGTGTGAAGCTGAAGAGCATACGGGGGTTGGGGCATTGTACAAAATTTCAGTTCATCAGTGTTCCTGGGTGCTCTGAGTTAGAAGAGCTGCCAAGTATGGAAACATTAGCATCTTTGGAGGAGTTTCACGGATATGGATGTGTGAAGCTGAAGAAGATACTGGGCTTTGCACAGTGTACAAAGCTTAGGCTGCTCAATATTTATGGGTGCTCCGAGTTAGAAGAGCTGCCAAGTATGGGAACATTGGCATCTTTGGAGGAGTTTTACGGATATGGATGTGTGAAGCTCAAGAAGATACGGAGCTTCGCGCAGTGTACAAAGCTTAGGGTGCTCTATGTTTATGGGTGCTCTGAGTTAGAAGAGCTGCCAAGTATGGAAACGTTGGCATCTTTGGAGACGTTTTACGGATATGGATGTGTGAAGCTGAAGAGCATACGGGGCTTGGCGCGTTGTACAAATCTTAGGCTGCTCAGTGTTGATGAGTGCTATGACTTAGAAGAGCTGCCAAGTATGGAAACATTGACATCTTTAGAGGAGTTTTACGGATATGGATGTGTGAAGTTGAAGAGCATACCGGGCTTGGAACATTGTACAAAGCTTTTGCTGATAGATGTTCATGGGTGCTCTGAGTTAGAAGAGCTGCCAAGTATAGAAACATTGACATCTCTACAGGAATTTCACGGATATGGATGTGTGAAGCTGAAGAGCATACGGGGCTTGGCGCATTGTACAAAGCTTCGGCTGCTAGATGTTCATGGGTGCTCTGAGTTAGAAGAACTGCCAAGTATGGAAACATTGGCATATTTGGAGGAGTTTTACGGATATGGATGTGTGAAGTTGAAGAGCATACAGGGCTTGGGGTATTGTACAAAGCTTCGGCTACTAGATGTTCATGGGTGCTCTAACTTAGAAGAGCTGCCAAGTATGGCAAGGTTGACATCTTTGGAGGAGTTTCACGGATATGAATGTGTGAAGCTGAAGAGCATACAAGACTTGGCGCATTGTACAAAGCTTCGGCTGCCTTAGACAATTGAAGGAACGCATGCACTCACACGACAAACAAAAATAGACCATGCCGTTTTTGCAACGAGGACAGTTTATCATTGTAAGACGCAGCCATAACACTGTAAAATATATCTATATATATATTAAATATTTTTATTGTAGTATATTTATTGGTAATAGGCATGATTAATGATTTTTTAATCTAAAATTTTAATTTGATGATTAACAATTAAAAATGTTGGCATATTTTTAGTCGTCCTTCCAAATTAATGAATGTGATTTATTTTTCATAACTTCTTTGTATTTTTGAATGCATCCTTTAACTTATTTACTTTTTAATATTTATCTAATCATATTAAGAAATTACTGTAGCACCATATAATTGCTAAGTTTGAATTATTAATGGACACTACTTCAACTTCCTTCTCAACTATGCGTTTCATATTCGATCACTAGTCGACCCACCTATTGCATGAGCATGGAACGTTTCATTTTCGAGTGGATATCTTTCTCCATTCTCCGCCAATACCTTTCAACGGTTCTCAACCACAAATTAACGGCTGTACTAGTATATATATATATATATATATATATATATATATATATATATATATATNTCTTAATGTATGTTTTTTGATATTACAAAGTTATATATATATATTCTTAGTGTGTGTTTTTATATTAGGAAGTTCACTGCGCAGCATGAGTACACGGTACTTTGCATATTTTATAAGTTAAATTTTAGAATAGCGTATGATGTGTAATGTTTAATTAAATTAATTGTTTAATATCGTTCCTTTGATTAGTTTTGAAAGGAGAATGAAAGTAATTTTATAAGTTAAATTTTAGAATCGTGTATGATGTGTAATGTTTAATTAAATTAATTGTTTAATATTGTTCTTTTAAATAGTTTTGAAAGGAGAATGAAAGTAAGGGAGATGGAAATATTAAATTAATTGTTTAATATTGTTTTTTTTTAATAGTTTTGAAAGGAGAATGAAAGTAAGGGAGATGGAAATAACAAAGTTTATTATTATAATATTATTTGATTGAAAATTAATATAAAATATAATCAAAGAGAAATGTTTTTTAATATTTTTTAAAATAAAAAAAAATTATAAATCAATGTGGATAGTATAATAAAAAATTAAAATATATAATATTTTTTTTATTAATTTTACTAATTATAAATTTATAACATTTTTTAATTAAGATTAAATTTGTATTAATATATAGAAAACTATGTTGTGCTTTAGTAACCAACGTGTACATAAATGGTTTGTTCATGTCTTCAACAAAAATTATTTAATACATATATTTAAAAAAAAAAATACATATCAAACTAGATTCCAAAGCGATGTTATGACAAATTGACCCAACATACATATAATTTTGAAGAACATTCAAAGTAAAGAGATATTAAGTGTTTCCATGATTCTCTTGTTCCTTACTAATGAGTGGGTGACTTGCACCCTCTATGTTCATAGGATCCATGTTTTGGAGTATAGTTTCAACTTCATTCCCTTCTCTATGGATAGAGTTTTGTGTTCCTGGATAGTGAGAAAAATAATGCTCGCATTCTTCCACATTCAACTTCCATTGCTTCAATCCTGCAAGTTTGTGAGAGAATGCGATTTGATAGATTGACACATTGCATGCCCCAAGCTTGTTCTAATTCAATAAATTTGATGGTGAGTGCCATGATGGCACTGGTATTTTCTTGGTTAAGCTCATCATGCATGCACAAGATCTTTTTATTTATTTATTTCTGAGAGGTCAATGCTATCCATCTTTGCCAAGTTAATCCTCCCATCCAACAATTTAGACCTCCTTCCCACTATTTCACGACGAATAGCCCACAATGCCTTGGATTTTGCAAATCCCCTAACCAGACCTACTTATTGACAACAAAACAAGGAGATTGTATCAAAGAAACTACCCCTTGCATACAAAGGAAACTGACTACTTGCTAGCCAGAGAGCCCAATCTGTTCGATAACATAGGTATTCCAACAGAGGACGAACACCTTCAGTAACCACTCACATAACCAGATCAAAGATCAACACACTGATGTTTTCACGTGGTAAAACCCCTACGGGGAAACATCCACGGCCCCAGCCAACGCGACCACTTGGAGCAGATTATTAATGCAAAGAAAAAGATTACATAAAGATTTTACAAGAGAGTTTCTCACAATCGATCATCGGCAAATGACCCTCCATGCTCTTTAAATAGAGATCATAGACCAATCGAGTGTTAAGCCACGGATCAATGGCCGTTAAGATCAAGGATAGTATGAACCGTTGGATCACTCTATGTCGGGAACATATCGTGACCATCGGATTTCCTAACTACAAATGCATACTAAAGAAACAAACTAAGAAACACACTTTTACCTAACGACATATTAGACCAAGTAGATCTTAACTAACTCCTAAGTGTCTAAATATCCTAACATCCCCCCTTAAGAACAACTTGGGATATGATTGAAGGATTTACAATAATGACACAATAGGAGAAGGAAGGAGGCATTATAGCCTATCCCCCCTTAATGACAACTTCCTGAACTCCTAACATAGATCGAAGTTTGGAAAACTTCGCTTCTGTAAGAGACTTTGTGAAAATGTTTGCAACTTGATCTTTTGTAGGGCAAAAGAGCACTTCAATAACTTGATCAT
>ML777072.1:226647-241279 GCA_009831015.1 Picea engelmannii | reverse complement strand
ACATAGTTGCTGCAATGAGCGATAGTTTAGATGACCAAACCGCTCATGCCAAAGTTTGCTCAAGTCATCGCTATGAGCAACAAAAACTAATGAAAAAGATGATGACCCAAAGTTGTCAAACTTGTACAACCTGGTAATATCATCATCAATTCCAGTTGCAAGAACATGCTTAGGATCTTTTAGATCCTTGATTACAACTTGGTGAGGTGAAAACTTGACAGTTTTACCTTCACCTGAATGAGTGATTTGATATACTGATAGAAGGTTACAAGAAAGATTTGGAACACATAATACATCATTGAAATGACCATTTTCTACTTGAATTGTTCCAGATCCTACAACACTAAGAGATCTATCATCACCAACAAATATTTTCTTGGTGTTACATGCATTTAGAGCATAAAATATGGCTTTATCCTTAGCCATATGATAAGATGCTCCTGAATCAATAAGCCACTCATAAGAAGAAGAAGTAGTAGTAGTAGTAGAAGATGTATTGAAGGAAAAACCAGAAGCAGAAAGTGCATGTCCATGAGAAGAAGAAGAAGAAGAATGAATACTGATGTTGTGCTTCTTCATCGTTGCTTCTAAGGCTGCCATCTTCTTGAAACATTTGGACTCATCATGATCATCTTTATTACAAAAGTTGCAATGTCTGTTAGTATTCTTACTTTTTTATTTTGCTGCTTTGTCACCATTAGGAGCTGAATCTGTTTGAGTGGGTTGGGACCCTTAGGTTGTTTGTTGTTGTAGGGAGGATGTTGCTTCTTGAGATACCTGGGTTTATCTTTCTGCTGGGCAACTGAGGCTTTGTTTGAGGTACCTGTAGTGATGATCACTCCAAGTTGTACAAGCTTATCTTCCTCTCTAATCAAAGAAGTACAAAAGGACTCAAGAGTGGGTTGTACATAAGCTTTCCCTAGAGCCTCTTTCATGGCATAAAAGGTAGATAGAAACACATAATATGCACTACCTAGCTTAAAAAGAATAAGATATATGCAACGCTCTTCCTTCATTACTATCTTACATTCTTCACATAAAATTATGAGTGTTTTAAACTTAGATAGATAGGGTCCAAGGCAAGAAAAATCACTTGGACTCACGGTCAGTATTTGATTTTCTAACTGTTGTGCTCGAATAATATTTTGTTTACCAAACACATATTCAATCGTGTTCCAAGCTTCTTTGGGGTCCTCAATTCCTTGAAGGTGGTACCTTAAATCAGGAGAGATGGACATTCTGACTAATCCATGTGCTTCGTCATTCCTATAATCCCATTTGGCTTTCTTATCATCATCAGTGGGGGTTGTTTCCTTTCCCAAGGTAATTCGGTACAAGCCTTTACTTCTTAATAAATCTTCCATATGGGATCTCCATTGGAAGTAGTTGTTGCTGGTAAGCACGAAAGTACTTGTAGAATCCATATTAAATATGCATATAATGTGGATTTAAAAACTGAAACTAATGATATGAATGGAAATATCTCGAAAAGTTATGCGGTTTTAAAAAAAACGACATTGAAAATGGACTTCCGATGTGAGAGTTATGCCCTTTAAAAAAAAAAACATAAACGGTAACCAAATAACCACGTGATAGCATAAGCTACTTTATGAAGTGACCCACTTTTATAAAGAGAAGTGGCGATCACTTTTACAATGAAGTTACCTTATAACAGAAAAGTTGCATGCAAAATAAATAACTTTAAAAATAAAATATAAAGCTACTTATAGTGATTCACTTTTATACTTGAAGTGAAATGCACTTTACAATTTTTAGCATGAACTTTTTCAAAAAAGGTAACAAAAGAGAGACTTGAACTTAAGACCTCTTACTTAATAAGGCAAGTTTTAACCAAATGGTCTAGCAAAACATATTGTAATGTTCAGAAGGAGGATTGGGGTTGTCTTTGTTGTTGTTGTTGAAGACGGCCTTGGAGAGCATGCTAAAAAAAAACTCTTTTCACACAAGAAAAAATTTTCGCTTCTTGATGACAACAAGGGTTAGATCTTGGTTAGCTTACCCGAAAGATGCACCTTTTCCTATCTGTTTTTGATTTGCCAAGATCACATAGGGCGCGGGGAAAATAGAATACGCAGATCTAAAAGAGTAGCAACCTGGAAATAAAAAATACAAACCGAAATAAAATCAAAATAAAACTTTGCAGAAATTTAAAAAATGCGTATTCAGGCTTTATACCTCCAGATCTGACTGTAATGGCCGTATCTTGGGTAAAAAGAAACCTTTTCAAGTGAAACTAAAAGTGTTCCTGAATGAAAAGTGTGCTCTGGACACAATGGAATAGTAATTTCAGCCCAAAAATGTACATAAATTCCATAAAATGGAGATGAGGCAACTCGGCCTAATGATCTCGATCTACAACAGGAGCGGGTCTTCAAACAGGTTTTGATACCATGTTCGACAACACATGTATTCCAACAGAGGATGAACACCTTCAGTAACCACTCACATAACCAGATCAAATATCAACACACCGATGTTTTCACATGGTAAAACCCCTACGGGGAAACATCCACGGCCCCAGCCAATGCGACCACTTGGAACAGTTTATTAATGCAAAGAAAAAGATTACAGAGAGATTTTACAAGAGAGTTTCTCACAATCGATCATCGACAAATGACCCTCCATGCTCTTTAAATAGAGATCATGGACCAATCAGGTGTTAAACCATGGATCAATGGTCGTTAAGATCAAGGAGAGTATGAACCGTCGGATCACTGTATGTCGGGAACATATCATGACCATCGGATTTCCTAACTACAAATGCATACTAATGCATACTAAAGAAACACACTAAGAAACACACTTTTACCTAACGACATATTAGACCAAGTAGATCTTAACTAACTCTTAAGTGTCTAAATATCCTAACACAATCAATGTACCTGAGTTCGTCGACCTGCCACATATCCAACGAGCTTCAAACCCCTAGCATTAACATCCAAACAACCAAACTACCACCCTATTCCAAAGGACGTTACTGAAGGTGTTCCAGTGAGTGGTTACTGAAGGTGTTCCAGTGAGGACGAACACCTTCAATAACTCTCAGTAATTTCATAGAAAAGGACCACCTACCTTATTACCGGCGTTCGATGTAGATCCTCCGTTGTGCTTGATTACTTGTTTGCGCTGCTCCTTCTAAAGATGATCTGCACTCAAGACAAACAACAACTATGCATGCATGCTACTTCTATACTCAAGGGTTAGAAATCAAACATAAACCAATCGAATCATAGACAACTCATGAATTGGGACGGGAAAAGCATTCTTTTTATTACGTAAAGTGAATCAACTTACAAAAGCTGAGACTGGCCACCGCTCCTTGAACCTGATCTTGGGCTCCTCTTCTTCTGTCCTTCAACTGCTTTGCGTTAAATCTCCTTTGGTGTGAGGAAAGGCTAAAGGGTTGGGACAATGGAATACATAAATGGGAAGAGCTTCTTCGCTATATTTTTTCCCCTTCCGAATGGTACCCCTACCCCTTCTTTTATAGGCTAGAAGGAGCTAGGGTGTTGGACCAACCCTCGGCCATGCATGGCCGTGAGTTTTAGTTAACTGACCCATAGCTTTTTTTTCTGTCGACAACTTTCCTTTTTTTGTGCTTTTGTAGGTACACACGGGCTGTTGTGAGTCAGCCAGCGTGTACATGCGTGCATTAATGGGTTAGGGCGCGTGGGCCTTGACACAAGAGGATTTTCAAAGAGTTGTTCAACAGAGTTTTGACAAAGAAGGGATATGAGTTGGCCTGATGCCAGGTAAGCATGTATGGTGCAATTTAGGGTTATAATAGATGCCCCCTAATGTGTGAGGTCAGAAGAGCATCTGATGGCTGAAATACATTACCAATCTTTACTGATGTGCCGAACGATTGAGCCCAAGGATCAGGAACCAGGAGGTGTCGTCTGCAAAATAAAAAATGTCTCACCGAGGCGGGCATACCCATGCTCAGGATAAAATAGAACCATGGATACCAATCAAATACACTGTAGATCCATGTCAAATAACTATAAAGAGTAGTCGCGAATAATACACAGTAGAGCTACATCTCAAAATCAGAAAGATATAGAGTATCCATCTTCCAGAAGCTGATTCGGCCTGATGGCTGGACTTCAGAGCTCGAGCAACAACTTCAAAATCTTCCAAAACTCGGGTAGGAGTGTAATATGAGTGTACGACTGCATTACCCAGAGGTATTCGATGACTTGTCGGTCATGGACTTGATAATATTGATGATCAGACTGAAGACTTCAGTGATTTCGAACAAGGACTTGATTGGACGTTCAGGATGGCTGGGTATGCGGACAAGAGACATATTGCAAAGGGGCCAACTCAGGCTTAGTTACAAACTTCCCTTGGACAATAGCACGACAAGTGATGAGACTCAGGCAACATATATGTTAATCATAAGTCTACAAAACAGGAGGCAACGCAAACTCTCCATATGTTTGGAAGAATAACCAAACGGTGGAGGACACAACTCTATATAGCGAGAAAAGCTTCCTAAGTTCGTACTACATCCCATAGTCCGATGAACAAACAGACATATGTGCTTTATCCAAGGGTGACTCATTATGCTGCCAATAAAGAAAATACCTTTCCCTTCCTCTTTTTGGGGTATATTTGATTTTTTTGTTCTTTTCGATAATCTTGGAAAAAGAATAAGGGAATATTACGTTACAATGGAGGAATGAGTACTGCAAACATACAAGCTCAAGGCACAAGGACAAGACTGATGTTCTGGTGAAATGATACTCAGAAAAAATCCTCTGGCGGCCAAAGGTGTTAAGACGCAAAAGCAAACTGTCACAAGGCTGGTGGATAAGGTATGCAAATGCGGTTGATAGAACACACAATGGTAACGTCTTTCAATGTAAGTTTAACGAGCCCAGAGAAGGTAAGCTCGATAGTTTTTCATATTTAGAGAGTCTGAAAAAACATAAAAGGAGACTCCATTGGGGTACCTTTTTCGAAGATAGTCTAGTCGGTTCGAAAAAGGGATAAACTAGCATCGATTAAACGTCGATTCAAAACCATTTTAACGAGTGTGACAAGGACAAGATCACTCAGCTATTTTTTCACTTTTAAGGAGTCTGAAAAAAGCTTAACTATGGACTTCGTCAATAATATTCTTCTGGACCAATTTAACGAGTGTGAAAGAATAAGGTCACTCGACAATGTTTTCAATTTTAGGGAGTCTTAAAAGAGCTTAACTATGGACTCCGTGGGGGTTTCTTTTTCGTAAGTTTAGTCCCTCAGGCCCGAAAAAGGGATAAAATCATACATGAGAGTACTCTTCTAAAGAACAGAAGTTTTATAGAGTATACCTTTGTTCGTACAATTGACCGTCCGGACCGAAAAAGGGGTAAAATACCGTCGGACAGACGTGACTTCAAATTTTAGTTTAACGAGCGTGAAAGGCCACAAGATCGCTCTACAATCTTTTCATTTTTAAAGGGTCTGGAAAGGGCTTAAAAGGAGACTCATTTAAGGAACGTTCTTCTGGACCAATTTAACGAGTGTGAAAAAACAAGGTCACTTGGCAATCTTTTCATCTTTAAGGAGTCTGAAAAGGGCTTAAAGAAGACTCCATAATGGTTACTTTTCTCAGTTAATCCGGATGAGATCGAAAAGCTTAAATACAGTCTCGCCGGATGTTTTTTTTGGATCTCAAAGCGATCTTGAAAAACAACAAAGGTAGCCCATGATCGACACTTTGTGGGTCGATGTCAGGTATCTCTTCATAAGACCAGGCAAAAACATCGCGAAAATATTTAAAAAGATCTGTATAGAGTTGAATCTCTCCAGGGGAGTAGTCAGTTCCGACGAAAACATTCTCCACGACGCCAGGGTTTCGGGAGATATTGATCAGTATAGTTTTAGCGATAGTTGTCATATTTCCCTCAACATAAACCTCATCTGCGGCTAAGGGATTAATAGGACAAAACTGATTTCCCATCATAGTCACGGTGATTTCTCCCGCTTTAATTCGACTTAACTCTGGGAGGAAGTATGATATGTGATGAAGATCTTCCCAAGGTTTGTCCGGACTAGTCATTGCTTCGATTACTACTTCATCAGAAGGCAAGACTAAGTTTAACGAATCGACGTTAGCGAGAGAACCCTGAGCCCAAATAGGCTATAGAAGTGGATCTAACTCTTGTGTAGGAGTCGGATCAGGGTTAGCTGAAGCTTGCTGGACTAAAGAGTACGCTACCTCAACGACAGACAAGGGCATGGACATGCCTGGGTGCCCTGTCTCATCCATCGTGGCTGATGGGGAAGGAAGAATCCAAGGATCCTCAAAGTAAGTCGTGCGAAATGACGAAACTTGAAAAATCTCAACCTTATGGTGATTAGATATAAATTTGATATCGTCGTGAGGAGGTGGTTAATCGAAGGTACCCATCAAGGATGGGAACAAACCAACTCCTACGTTAACGACACTTGGTTGAGGATTATCAATCATCGGGACTGTGGATTCCCCCAAAGCTGGGTCAGGTCTGGAGAAAGACAGTTGATTGATGGTCACTATCTAACCCTCGTGTGGAAACAACAAGACTCAGAAAACTGTAGCAACCACAGCTTGCATAGCATAAGTCCAACTCTGTCCTAACAAGAGGTTATAGTCGAGGGGAGCATCGACTACCTCTACTTCGACACACACGGTTTTCCCTCCTAACTGCACGGGGAAATAAGGAATGA
The DNA here is from genome assembly GCA_009831015.1 of Picea engelmannii. NCBI lineage: Eukaryota > Viridiplantae > Streptophyta > Pinopsida > Pinales > Pinaceae > Picea > Picea engelmannii. The sequence goes on along the minus strand of ML777072.1, from coordinate 234,559 downwards.
TGCCATGTAGTCGGAATGAACGACCGTCGAAAGCAGTGAGGAGAATAGGTGATGGAGACAAAACGGGTTGGCCAATGGCCTTCCAGCATGCTAACTACATAACGCATGTTGAGGCGCCCTCGTCGACCACCATGCGGAATATATTTCGAGTAAAATTTTTCGTGGGATGAGCCACTACTATTTGAAACACTATGTGGTAAGGCAGAAAAGGTTTTAAGTCAATTGTATCTAACATGATGGTGCCTGGATTACAAGTCTCAGTAGAGCCCAAAGTGGTTAACAAGGCTTTCCTCTGAGCAGGGCAGCTTTGGAGGACCTCCAAAGCAGACATCGCACAAGGGGTTTGCGATAAATCCTCCACCACAGAGTAATTCTGGGCGGCCCTTGCATTTGGGTTGTGAGAAGATTTTTTAAATGCACCCTTTGGAATGCGTGTCATTGTTTCTACCAACGTCTTCTCAATTTGTAGAGGAAGAGATGGGAGATCAACTTCTTTACCCTTCTCAGAAGCACTTGGTTTACTATAGTCATGTGCTCTAGTTGATATGAAAGCATCACCCCTAACCATATATACGTTCGCGGATGAGGGATTGTTTGGAGGAGGGCAGGTTTCTTGGCTTCCCCCTTCTGTGCTTGTAGAGGCTTGAGTTAGATTTTTCCCATGTTGAAAGGGATTAGTCAACACTGCTTGTTGTTGCTGTGTGACAAACTTTTGAGCCTCTGCAAGGCGAGGACAAAGATGGGTCGGGTGGTCTTCCGCACACAAGTTGCATGGATACCTCGCCTTCCATTTTTCCGTGTTGTCCCCGCCAGCATTATCAGTGGGTTTTTTATCTCCCTTACTCTTCTTTCATTGTTTTTTCTTCCCTTCAGGCTGCTGGGTGGCCTTTGGGTTAGTCGACTGCACTGTGTACACTTCCGACATTTGGGTAGGGGGAGCAGCTAAAGAAGTAGTTTGGCTGGCTGCTATGTGTTGTATGGATAACTATTGCAACTGTTTTGTCAATTGCTTAGCGGGTTTGGTTTGTGCTGAACCAATAATACCATCGGCATGTGGTCCAACTCTCTGTTTAGTTTTATCCAGTATCGAACGTGGCGCATCTGGAAAGATGTTGTATAATAAACCAGACTGAGAATAGATGAGCTTAAACTGTTGAGCCCTCATGATGGCATCTTCTTCGGAGAAAACTCCAGATGTCGCGATGTCTTTAGATAACTGTGGGACCAAATACTTAAGGAACCACTCAAGAAGGAATGTTGGTGGGACTGGTACTTTGATTAAAATCTTCCTACGTCTCCACTCTCGGATATGATCAGAGATATGGTCCATTGTTGTCTATTTTAAATTGGCAAGCAGCTCTGTGCCAGCGTCGTATCTCACAGGTAACTGGAAATGGTTAAGGAAGGCCATCGCCAGTTTGCCAAAAGAAGAGTATGAGCAATCGAGCTCGATGTACCATTTCGCAACACTCCCAATAAGAGTACGTTGAAACAATTGCAACTGTACGGAGTCATCTTTCAATGAGTTAGATGAGCACCAAAGATGAAAGGTAGTCACATGATCACCTGGATCTTCATTAGGCTTGGCCTCAAATTTTGGGATGTTTGAAGGAAACTTCGTCGGCATAGGAGGCCAATGTGGATCGTGACAAATAGGATCATTTAACAACCTTGTCAAATCTGGCAAGTGTAAAGTCGCCAGGAATGGTAGTTTGGGTTGCTGCTGATAACCTGGGAAAAAGGGTCCTGGAGTTTGACTGGCACCAGGTTGTCAGGAAAAGTTTGGCTGCTGGCCTGGATTCTGGTAGAAACGATGGCCCTGACCAGCGTAAGGATTTTGCATCTGTGGAGACATCATCTGTTGATTTCCCAAAAAGGACATAGAGTGTTGGGCATGCATTGTATTCGAAGGACTTTGGGAAGGATTACCCCATGCCGGTCCTGCGGGGAGAGGCATAGTAGTCTGTCCGAGGTTCCATTGACTGTTGAAAGAATTACCCCAGAAAGACATTCCGGAGGAGGGAACAGATCCTTGTCTTGAATTCCAAGGTCCTACTATGTGTGCCCCCTGCGCAGGAGTAGATTGTCCAAAAATGGGGTTGCCCCCAGACGGGAAAGTGGCTGACGAGCAAGTGTTGTTACCAAACATTTCGTTCCAAGAAAACGATGTCGAACCTACCGGCATACTGTGTGCCGGTGGTCCCTGACTCCCAACTCCAAATAAACTAGTGTGTGTAGGCTGCCTGGCGGATTGCTAATGCGGACCACCAAGCGAAGGGGATGAAGGAGGGATATGACCTCCTGTGTAAGGAAAAGCTTTAAAATGGACATATGTTCCCCCAAGGTGACCTTGTAGAGGAGCGCTAGAGCTCCCTGCCCCCAGACCCAAAGTCTCTAAAGTGGAGTGGGTTAGTACAGGACTTGTACCCGAACTAAGAATACTATATGAGAACGGAGGGCCTGTCGCACTAGGTCGAAGGGAGTTGTGGCCGCCGCCATAGACGGGTTCAGTCCACTGTGCGACGTAGTTGCGGCTGAGACCATGGTGGCTCAGACCGATGACGGTAGGTTAGGAGATGACTCTCCTATGGTGGCAATGGTGATGGGAATTGGCGAAATCCCAGAAGGAGTAACAACATTTGTTTCCATTTCTATGTGAGGCACTGACTGGCGTTCATGAAATTGGATTGGTACAATAAACGGTGCCAAGATATCAGTGGTTAGGGTTTCAACCGAGATAAGAGAAGCTGCTTCAAGGTTCAAAATGGTTGATTCCTCCACGAGTTGTTCTGGCACAAAGGTTTGTAACCCGGTCGCTTCAAAAGACCCTTGTTGGTCTAGCTTCCGCCTTAATGGTGGTGGGGGTGGCTCTAGTGTAACCGGCGGCAGGTCAAGAAGCCTTCGTGACTGACGAAGCTCAGGATCCTCCACTGTGTGAGAATATCCAAGACACACTAAGGTATTCTAAACGTTCAAAAGTAACACACACTAAAAAAGAAGCCCCTAAGAGATAAGACAATCAATCACTAAACTATTTGGAAGAACAGTTGCAACAACCAACACCAGAGAAACTTACCGGTGTAAGTGCAACTCAAACACGGAAGCACCCTCCGGGTATACTCTACAAAGAGTGGCCCGATTTCTATCCTAGGTACCACGGTATACCCCCGCAGTCACCTGTGTATGTCCCTAAAAAGGTTGGAAACTAGGTTGCCAGAACGCGAACAGTCACAGGCGGGTACAATCGAAAGTCGGGTAAACCACAATGAGCAGGGTATCGAGCCCGAAACCTGTCAAGGGTATCGAGAGAAAATGGTCCGGAAGACAACTAAGGACCTCGAATGGATTCGAGACCCACGAATCCCCATGGCAAATGCAAACGACGGAATCCCAAAACAAGCTCTCTATATGTGTTCTCCACTACGATTGGTCCGACTTTGGAGGGGTTATCTCCACTATCTTTCCGCACGCGACCTCGTGTTTATCCTTTGTGTTAGAGGGGGGTCCCGGATAAATTCCACGAAACTGGACTTAGAAACTCGCTATCTCAGACTCCAATGTTTGGTTTTGAATGGCTTTGAAGAGTTTCCTCTCCAACCTAATCCAAGGCCCTAATCCTAAACTAGTTTGTGAACCCTACAAACATAAAAGTCTAGTAGATTTTAAAATTAGCGTTGCTTTTAAGGATTTGTCTTACATCAAGGGGTATGAGGGTGAAACTGATGATGTGTAAAAGACGAAAGCAAGAAATGAAGGAAAAAGCTGGAAACAAAAAACTTTTACGAAATGCAGAATTTCAACAACTTTTCACAAAGAAAGATTTTTAATTTTTCTAAGATTTTGGACAACAAACTCAAAAGAATTTCACTCAACTACGAGCTACTTATGATATAAGTGAACTGAAAAAAACTTATGAAATAAAAGTCTTTTCCCTAGCTAATGATGCAGAAACACACTCTTCAACCAAAGAAGAAAATGAAAAGAGATTTTTATTTATTTATTTACGTGCTAGTAAAGCAAGAAAGGGAAAATACCGACAAGCAAAAAACCAAGAAAAACAATTCTGGCTTAAAGCGTAGATCGAAAAGAATCAGATTAAAGAATCACACAAAGGAAATTGAAAAAACAATGACTCTCACGCTTGTCTAAAAACCATAAAACAAAACTTTTTATTTTTTTTATTTTTTATTTTTCTGTCAACTTTGAACTGAGAAAAAGTAGGCTAAGGGTAAGATGAAGCCTAAGCTACTGACTGTTCAAACATAGATTCAAACACCTGAGAGGAATACTTCTTATCAAAGGAGGGGATGACTGCTCCACCTTGAACAAAAAGTAGCCTGTACAAGCACGCTACTGTCACTCAAATAGCACATGTGCAAATGCGTGCTGACCATAGACAGAGAGCGTGTACACACGGGCTGACCTTGTACAGGCCACGTGTATATCTAAATTCTAAGAAAAAATATGAAAACAGATAGTCTAGACCAGGAAGAGGCCTCTGGTATTGATAACCAGGATCCCTTGCAGGCTTGGATACTCTTTCTAATAGAAAAAACAAATAATGCCAGTAAAAATAATAAGGCAAAAAAAACAATCTGAGATAGCACTGTTAACAAGAAAGACTCAGACAGGATTCCAGAAACCCCCCTGAGAATGTGTGATTCTGACAGGGAAGAGGAGGATTGCCTCTAAGGTTCTCTGAACTCCTACATGCTACTGCTATCTCTACAGCTAGCATTCACACGCGGGCTGTCAGAGGATAGGATGCGAGTACACACGTTCAGGCCTTCTGCAGGCCGCGTGTACCTCTGTGTGTCCCAAAAAATACCGTCAAGCATAAGTCAGAGAAAGATGGTATGGAAAACCAGACTCCCTGCTAGCTCAGACCTTACAGAAATAAAAGAAAAAGACAGGCAAAGAAAAAACAGAAAACCTAGTCTCTAAACTACCCAAAAACTAAATTAATCCAGGAACCCTAAAGAGTATTCTCCCTAGTATGGTCGACAATTCTGTTGTTGGGAAAAAAATCCTACGGACTAGCAAATTAGGGTCTGACTTTGCATGCAGATTTGATCGAATAGAAACTACTTTTTTACCTACATCCCAAGATTTAAACCCCTTTTTCTCAGTAAATGCATGGAAAAGGACCACGTACCTTATTACCAGCGTTTGATGTAGATCCTCCGTTGTGCTTGATTACTTGTTTGCACTACTCCTTCCAAAGATGACCTACACTCAAGACAAACAACAACTATGTATGCATGCTATTTCTATACTCAAGGGATAGAAATCAAACATAAACCAATCGAATCATAGATAGCTCATGAATTGGGACGGGAAAAACATTCTTTTTATTACGTAAAGTGAATCAACTTACAAAATCTAAGACCGGCCACCACTCCTTGAACCTGATCCTGGGCTCCTCTTCTTATGTCCTTCAACTGCTTTGCGTTAAATCTCCTTTGGCATGAGAAAAAGCTAAAGGGTTGGGACAATGGAATACGTAAATGGGTAGAGTTTCTTCGTTATATTTTTTCCCCTTCCAAATGGTACCCCTACCCCTTCTTTTATAGGCTAGAAGGAGCTAGGGTTTTGGACCAACCCTCGGCCATGCATGGCCGGGAGTTTTAGTTAACTGACTCATAGATTTTTGTTCCATCGACAACTTTCCTTTTTTCGTGCTTTTGTAGGTACATGCGGGCTATTGTGAGTCAGCCAGTGTGTACACGTGTGAAGTAATGGGTTATGGTGCATGGGCCTTGACACAAGAGGATTTTCAAAGAGTTGTTCAACAAAGTTTTGACAAAGAAGGGATATGAGTTGGCATGATGCTAGGTAAGCATGTATGGTGCAATTTAGGGTTATAAAACCCTCTATTGCATTATCCCAGATTGTTGTTCCCTATGTTGATATTATGGTAGTTGTGGGAGGTATTTACCTCCATGTGTAAACCTGACGAGAATAAAATATTTTGGGAAGCAAGAAGAAACCCTAATTAGTTGACTAATAACCCTAGAAGACAAGTCGACTCAAGAGGATAATTTGTATTAGGTTATTAGCCTCCAAGAGAAGAAGTCATCTAAAGGAAATATTATATACTAAGTAAATAGGCACCCATAATGAGAAGTCGGCCCAAACAATTTTCCATTTTTAGTATAAATACAGAAGGCTAATCTTCATTCTAGCGGGCATTCTCAGAACTGCAGAAGCAACACTTGTGCGCATTGTAGTTGGCCAGTTTGTGCGCAAGTTTGGAAGAGAGTTGTCGTTGCAATTGCTGCAGCTAGCAGATTTTGGTTTTGGCCTGGACTCTCTCTTGGTTATGTTTTGGACTCCCTAATCCGCTCTTGTTACTCTTTCTTGGTGTGCTATTCTTGGAGAAAGATGTGCCACCATTTGTTTGGCTATCATAATTTGTGAGAATCTCTCAGTTAAGAGATCAACTACAAGCTATTGAAGAAATCGTTTCAGATAAGGAACTGGTAAATATAGTACTCAATGGTCTTCCCAAGACATGGGATGCATTTTCCGCAAGCATGAACACAAGGAAGGAGTATCTTACATTTGAAGAACTTTGGACTTGATGTACATAATAAGAATCAAGGATTAGTGCAAAATCGAAACCTCAAAAGAAATACGATGATCAAGCCTTCACAACAAGATTCAAGAATTTCAGGAACAAAAGAAAGCTTGGCTCAAGGAAGAAGCCAAATCAAGAGAAAGATATCTCAGAAATAAAATGCTTCAACTGTCGAAAATATGGTCACTACAAGAATCATTTTCCTGAGCTAAAGAAAAGGAAGGAGACACACGAAACATCAGTTGCCGAAGAAAGGAAACCCTCAAGGAAGACCAAGCAGGATGAAACAAACTTCTTCTAAGACAAGGTAACAATACTCTTCATGGTTCTTGTACATACCACGTTTTCTGTACATATCTTGCATATCTATTTCTTAGAAGATAATATGTTCCAAGAGAAACTATACCTATGGAAGAACAACAAGATAAGGATTGCTATCACTATGACTACAAGTCAGAAAATACACATGAAAGGATGAAGTACATCAACAACACCTGGTTACAATTCATGTGGAAGTTATCACATAAGTAACAACTGCAAGATAAGCCGAAATCATAATCAATATTGAAGAAACCTAGAAGAAGTAAAGATTGAAGAAGTCAAAAATCAAGAGGAATCTGGAAAATATTTGTGACACTTTGCAGAAGGCAATAAGGATGCAGACGGAAGCATGGAATCTCCTAGATGGAGGGAGATGATTATATATTTCCAAAAGAAGAGCATGCATTCATACATGAAACAAGGATTAGGAGGGAGCTAATTCTATGATCCATTGAAGATGATGGAATATATATCCATGGTAGCAGCCATGAACAGCAGTATGTGTTCAGTTTGACTTTAGAAGAAGCCTTCTTTGAAAGAAGCATTAAAGTATCCTTGGTTGTCCATTCACATCCATGATCCTATGATGAAAGAAAGAAGTGGAATCTTCAGTGCATGGAATCTATAGAAAACTCCATGGACCCAAGAGCTAAAGAGAAACATGAGGAAGAACATGAAGATGCTAAGAAAGAAAGAAAATCCAGAACAACCAGTCATTATATCAAGAATCACAAGACTACCAGCCTGATATGAACTCACTAAAAGTAATCAAGCAGAGGAACTAAAAGTTGTGATGAAGAACAGTGTATGGAAGACTTATGAATGAAAGCAATACGAGATCCAGAATGTTAAGCCCTAATACTGGCTTATTAAACCTTAATTGGGGCATATTAGATTAGTAATTTTATTTTATTTATGTCGGCTTTAGGCCATTAGTTGTAATTATACCTCCTAGTCTCCTATATATACCAAGGAGACATTTTCATTTTGAATCATCTTGTACTTGAACAT
>ML777072.1:181106-220091 GCA_009831015.1 Picea engelmannii | reverse complement strand
TATATACCAAGGAGACATTTTCATTTTGAATCATCTTGTACTTGAACATTTAAGTGGGGTAAAATGAGGTTGCCCCCTCGAAGAGGCTTATTATCTGAAATTATCTCTTTTTCAAGGCGTTGAGTACTTTTTCTAAGGTTTTTATATGCTATATTGATATTTGGTTCTTAACATATGGTATCAGAGCTCAAGGTCTTGGGGTTCTCCCATATGGAGGGAGAAGACTATGATGATTGACATTTGTTCCAATAAACCAGACATACCTTTACATGAGCCATTATATCGGCCATAATATCCATGGTTTGGAGTTTACATCAGATGAATGCAAAGATTGTTCTCCAGAATAATTGAACAAAGAACGTATGTAGAAAAACCTCAAGGCTTTGAGGTATACTAGGAAGAGACTCTTGTATGGAGATGGAAGAAGGTTTTTGTATGGATTCAAACAACTTGGTGTGGAGCCTACAATGCACAACATAAGCATGGTGAAAAACCTTCTATAAAAAAGATACTATATCAGAATGGTTACTCAGAACTCAAGGATGATGGATTGCCAATCCATGACAAAGATCTCATGATGAAATGAGAAGCACCACTTGGATATGTTCCAAGTTTGACCATTTCCATGATGTTATGAGCTAGCAGGAAACAAAATAGATGAATTCAACTATGATGATTAGAGCTATATGAAGCCTTCAGAAAACTAGTGTTCTAGAAAGACCGAAGTACATTGAGATCAATCATTACATTCTCTGTGATGAAGTCCAGAAAGGAGAAGTGGTTAGTCAATCTATATCTCCACAGATGAGAAGATAAGCAGACATTTTGGTAAAGCCTCTGTTCAAGATGAAAGAGTTTTTGTACTCAAGATGGAGTTCGTGGAGACAACTTCCTTATTGAAAAAGGAGGAGATGAATCCCAGGTTGGGAGGGAGCATTGATGTGTTATTGATTTATGGACAATCATTTTTCAGTTCGAAAAATGGTCCAGGATGAGTAGTTCCTTTCCAATTTGGAAAGTGGTTTGAGATTTCTAACGAACATTCATTTTTCAGTTCGAAAAATGGTCCAGATCAAACGGTCATTTTTGTAATGAAAATGGTTCAATGGATTGTTGATGTACCATAGACATTGATTCCCCTTGTGGTTAACATAGGGAATCATCTAGGATAGTCTCTCTTCTTGATGATTATTCTCAGTGGTCAAGAACACTGGTCCGCATCATCGGATAGTCATTCTTTCGAAGCTCACATTTGTGAGTAGTTTCGAAGAATGGTCTGTTTTGGAGGTTGGTGCAGAACAGTCCTTTCCTTAGGAAATGGTCTGGAAAATCATTCCCTAGGGAAGATTCATTCTCTCTAGGTTGCACTTTGTTTAGTGCCGGAGGAATGGCCCAGATAGACAAATGGTCCAGGTTCAACAATCCGAGACAAACATTCCCTAGGGCAGATTCATTCTCTCCAGGTTGCACTTTGTTTAGTGTCGAAGGAATGCCCCAGATAGGTGAATGGTCCAGGATCAGAAATCGGGACAATTATTCTTCCTTGCTTGAGAAGAATAGTCCAGATAACTCATCGTTGATTTTTTACTATTCTTAGGGAAGATGCTCTTCCATATCTCACAGATGTGAGTGGAAGAATGGACCAGATGATTTAGTTTATATATCATAACAATGTTTTATGTGCAGGTTGATGATATGATTGTTATGGGGACTGTATATCTCCAGACAGTACATGTATACTACTGTAGTGGATGTGTTCCACTGATTGTGACTATATGTCACTGATCAAGTATCTGTGTGCTACTTGGTGTGGTAGTGTACCACTAGATTGTGGTAGTGTACCACTAGATTGTAGTTGTGTACTACTATGGATAGACATAGTTGTGTTCTATTGAATGACATTGTTCTGATCACCTTGAAGACTATCGGTAGTGTTGGAAATGATTATCAGCTAGATTGATGATCAATGGAAAGAGATTCCGTAGACAAAAAATTGTCCAGGACATTTATTCTTCTATGACATATGTCTAGATTAGAAGAATGACTCTTATGTCACTCTGTGGAGTGAGTGACTTATCCAACATCATGTCTGATTAATCAGATGGAGTATGGTTTTGAGAGATGATGCAATTGATGACACTGATAGTGATGATGGTGCTCATGATCTAATCATGAGTTAGTCTACACACCTATGTTGATGCTACCGGGTAAATGGTATGTTTGTGCTCAAGACCATTACCTTCAATACCTCCCTAGCTAGGAGGGAGTGTTGATATTATGGTATATGTGGGAGGTATTTACCTCCACGTGTAAACCTGATGAGAATATAATATTCCAGAAAGCAAGAAGAAACCCTAATTAGTTGGCTAATAACCCTAGAAGACAAGTCGACTTAAGAGGATAATTTGTATTAGGTTATTAGCCTCCATGACAAGAAGTTGGCTAAAGGAAATATTATATACAAAGTAAATAGGCACCCAGAATGAGAAGTCGACCTCGACAATTTTCCAATTTTAGTATAAATACAGGAGGCCAGTCTTCATTCTAGAAGGCATTCTCAGAACTGTAGAAGCAACACTTGTGAGCACTAAAGTTGGCCAATTTGTGCATAAGTTTGGAGGAGAGTTGTCGTTGCAGCTGCTGCAGCTAGCAGATTTCGGTTTTGGTCTGGAATCTCTCTTGGTTATGGTTTGGAATATGTGATCATCTCTTGTTACTCTTGCTTGGTTTGTTATTCTTGGAGAAAGATGCACCACCCTTTGTTTGGCTATCTAGCCTAGGGTTTTCTTTCGGAATGATTCTCTGTCAAGGTTAAGGTGCTCGGGGGTGGCTTCGACCTATGGTTGGGTGACAATAGTGATATTGTCTATGGTTAAATGAACACATCCATTATATTATAACACCATCTTCATATTAAATACTTCAAATACCACGAGCGAAACCCTCTGGAGTAAATGAGCTCCTGGGCTCGCTCGCTCAAGGGAGCTCCTTCCTAGCCACCTCGAATGCATGTCTCAATGGATCATTCTATGGATTTGACAAGAAATTAAGTGTATTAAATTTGAGATTAGCTGGACATATCAGATTGATATCATTGATTAGGGGATAGTGACAAAAATTAATTCTCCATTTTTCATGAGGACACCAGGGTTCAACGTAGTGGCATATTTTGCCCACGCATCTGCTTCACCATTGAAGTCTCTTTGGATGTGGTATAAATACAACTTGTCAAACTTAGTAATGATATGTCTAATTCTCACAATGACGCTTTGGAGCTTGATCCCTCCAGAGTTATTTTTTTTTATGATTGTCTTGATAATAATTAGAGAGTTCCCCAAAACCATCAAATTCCTTATTCCTAGCTTCTTTGCTAAGATGAGCCCACACCACAATGTGTAAGCCTCTGCCTAATTATTCAAAACTTTTAATAAGCCTCATGTATAATGCTCATTCTTTTCCCCCCTAGGATCATGAAGACTCTCACCCGCTCCTACCATCACTGATTATAATTTTATAATATTATATTCACAATTATTATGATTAGGAAATAAAAAAAAATAAAAATAAAAATATGTGTGTTTGGTTTAATGATACATAGTTTTGAGGGAACAAAATAAAATACAAAGATGTGACAAAAAAAGGAGGAATTATAGTAAAACTTTATTTCTATTAATGATTGAAATATGAAGGAGCTACAAAAAATAGAGAAATAAATTCGCTAGAATGGTGGAAGCTTATCTCTGTGAAGAGATGTGACATCTATGTGCATTCACAAGATGGATTACAATGAGGCTCCAAAATCATTTTTTAACATAAAACATCAATGAGATAAACCCTAAACTTCCAAAACCCTAACCCCTAGAGATGAAACACTAAAAGGTTTGTGGGTCCTGATGGGGGTAGTTGATATGTCAATTTCCCGAGGGTGTAACTTTTGCATACGATCTCCTTTTGGGCGCTTGGTATACTTTCGGAAAGGTCTAGCCAAGAAGTACACATTTCGAACAATCCATTAATTCCTTCAACTACCTATTGGAAGATACTGTGCCAAAAAAACGTAGTTTAGGCTCTCAAAACGACCCTAGAAGTTCAAGACTCAAAATATTGTAGAAAAAATTCCAAGATGAAAAAATATGTTTTGAGCCAGTGGCCTAGATGGGTGGCCACCGATATCCACATGGATCATTCCTCTCCCCTTAGGAAGCAATGGTCTCCATTGCATTGAGTGCCCCCATTAAATGATGAAACTTATGTTGAAATTGATGTTTGGTGAGCCACTTTCCTTGGTGCAGTAGTTGCCTTTCTTTGACAACCCAATAGAGTTGGATCTATTGTTCACGAGTGTCTTTAACATTGTTGGCATGTTTCACAGGCAGGGTATGCTTGTCATTGATGGCAAGTACAACAACGATGATGGCTTGAATACAGGAAGGATGTGCCAGGCAGGCACCATAAGTCTTTTGATAAAGAACGTCAGATCTAAGTATGCAGCGATGGCTCTCATTGATATTTTCCGACGAACGTCAGATCTAAGCTCGAGGTCCAACTGGCGTTGGATCTAGGAGAACATGCATGCTATTTAATGAGAAAGGTGACATGCGAAACCCCGAAAAATCTGAAAAAGGCACCTCAACAAAGACTCTATTTCGGAGTTTCGGTTACCGGGAGATGGAGAAGTCAAGGGTCAAGACTCTCCAACACAAGAGTCCCGAAGTCGTGAAATGTGAAACCCCGAAATCACGAAACAGGTGCATCACTCAAAGTTTTGAATACCAGGAGATAGAGATGTCACAGACTCTCATCATGAGGAGTCCCGAAGTGCCGAAATGCGAAATCCTAAAAACCCAAAACAGATGCATCACTCGGAGTATTGAATATCGGGATTTCGGTTACTGGGAGATGGAGATGTCAGAAACTCTCATCATCAAAAGTCCTGAAGTATCGAAAGGCGAAATCCCAAAAACCTGTAACAAGCACACCACTCGAAGTATTGGATACTTGGATTTCAGATACCGGGAGATGGAGAAGTCAGAGACTCTCAACATCAGGAGTCCCGAAGTGACGAAAAGCAAAACGCCGAAATTCCAGAAGCAGGCACATCATACCGGGATTTCGGTTACCGGGAGATGGAGAAGTCATAGACTCTCATCATCAGGAGTCTTGAATTGCCGAAAAGTGAAACACCGAAAATCCACAAATAGGCACATCTTTCGGAGTCCCGAATACCGAGAGTGGAAGTGTCGAAACACTTCACCACAGGAGTGCCGAAACCCCGAAATCTCGATTCAGGCACAATGAAGGCTCATGAATTCATGAAATAATCCTAGCCGTTGGATCAAGGTGTGATCTGGGCCATCAGATCTAGGAGGTGAATGTGGTATACCACGTCAGAAAGAACAGGTGGAAGACTATGACATGTGGCACAATCAGACAACAACAAGTGTCAAGTTGACTTGGCATTTTAGGCCACTGGAAATCACAATTCTGAGAGACACGTGGCAGCCACTCAGGTCACGACATGTCATCAAGTGACGCAAGAGTGACCTCACTCTGGGAGTCATTGCTTCATAAGTTTTATCTTCACCACTCCCCCAAAGTCTTGAAGGTTGAAGTCCCGAGGGCAGAGGATAGCCGTCCGATCACCAAGGATTGTGGATCATTGATTAGGCATGAAGAAGGCATGTGAAGTGTCGAAATCATGACAAGATATGGACTGTTGGGTCCATAGGACACGTGGCGAAAGATTGTCATTTTTATGACTAGAAATTCAAAGGAATAGGGATCCCTAACCTCTCAAATTCGCGATATGAGAAATCGCAAAACAATCTTAACCGTCAATTCAAGGTATGATCTGGACTGTTGATCTGACTCCCTTTCAGAGTTTCGGATACTGGGAGATGGAGAGGTCAAGACTCGAGACCCTTCATCATAAGAATGCTGAAATCGCGATATGCGAAATCGCGAAGAGATCTAGACCGTTGAATCATCAAGAGTGGGGACCGTTGATCCGACTCCATTTCAGAGTTTCGGATGTCGAAACTTGGAGGCGTCAAGAACAATTCACCACAAGAACGCCGAAGTCCCGAAATGCGAAATTGTGAAATGTAGTTTCGAACTAGCCGGTGGTCACCACCTGTGGTCACATCGTCATAATATAGAGGAAAGAGCTAGTCCGTGCTAAACCCTTTTTCGGAGATCGAGAGTTAGAGGAGTCAAGGGACTGACTGGAGAATCCCTGAAATGAAAAATTGTGAAATGCAGTTTCGAACTAGTCGGTGGTCACCGCCTATGGTCATGTGGGGGAAGGAGCTGGTGCAAACAAGCTCCTTTTCAGAGTTTCAGAGACCAGGACATGGAGTGTAACAAATCTTTACCCTGGGGATCCCGAAATATCGAAATGCGAAATGGCGAAATAAACGCAAGATTCCATGAAGTCAATCCAATGGTGCAGGTGAATTTGGGCACGATCGGAGGGATAATTTTGCTCCTCGCAGTGTAACTGATAGAAACCATTGATGGTCTATGCCAGAGAAGACAAAGAGTCTCAACTGCCAGAGAGGCCGAGGAATCTCATCATAACACCCAGTGATGTTGAACACGTGGGAAAACCACCAGAGAAGCTGAAGAGTTACCATGATGATCAGATAGAGCACTTGAATTGTGGAGGAGATTGATGCGGAGTGAGCATGCAGAGGAATGGCGAATATTGCATGCACAAGGAGCACAAAGACTATAAGTATGTAGAACAAATAAGAGATGGGTGCTGGTGCTATTGCTGTTGTTGTTGTGCGTGATGTGTGTGTGAAGAAGGAGATGGAGTGCAACAACTGGAATGTATAGAAGACAAAAGGTGCACTGAAGGGGAATGGTGCACAAAGCACAAAAGATAGGAGAACAGAAAGGGCAATGTGTGCGTGCAAGAAGACAGTGAGGGAGACAAAGCAGTGAAATCCTGCAAAACAGTGATGAGGCTGGTAAGCTGTTGTTGAATATTATATCACTGTAATAAGTTTCAGTAACACATTTTCATAATTTAGGGTGGTAGGGAGTTGTTAGGGAGGACTGGTGTCCTCATAGGTTCAAGTGGGTGCTTGAACACAGGGAGTTGGTTCTTCCTTCTAGTTGGTGCTAGAGAAACCAGGGAGTTGGTGCTAGAGAAAACAAAGAGTTGGTGCTCTCAGCAAGTTGAAGCTTGCAAAAACAAAGGTTGTAGCCTCACAATGAGTTGGTACTCATATGTATGATAATGTAAATAATGTAAACAATACTTATCATAAAAAGAAGAAGAGGTTTTTACCCTTTATGGGTTTCCTCGGGAAATATTTGTCTCTGTATCTCATATATGTGATTGATGCTAAAAGTACCATTGCTTGTTTCCCTGTATTATTGTGATTATCATTGAGTGCCTTGGAAAAAATTCAAAAGAAGCATAATTGTTTAAGCACGGTAACAACTGATTCACCCCCTCTCTGAGTTGTCCAACAAACATGTGGGTTGATGATATGATCGGTGGATTCCTATTTCATACAGTCAGGGTTGAGCTCTGTAGGTGTCAGTTGCTCTACCACCTTTGATCACAAGGTCTCCACTCATTTAACCTATGACATAGCACATTCGTTCATGGGATATTAAATAATACCCCTAATTTCACTATATATTGGTAAATACCTTCCCAAATCCTTTTGTTTAACCCCCCTCCCAATACATTTTTTCAATAAAAGAACCCTATTTTTACTAAATATCCTTTATTTTTACCAAATACCCCTTCTTATACCCCCCAATACTTATACACCACATTGTACCCTATATCCCCCCCAATACCTACAATATATTGACTCTATTTTTCATAATTTAAAAATCTCTATTTGAATGAATGTGATAATATATTGGTTAATAAGGTGAAGCCCCCATGCCTCTGATGTGTCTAAGAGTGGTGAAAATATGGCCGAAGGAGGTCCACATTTAATATTGGATGCAAGCCAAGGAAGGGGGGAATACTTGACTCAAAAGCATTGTCACCCACAACCTTGGTGATGGTGTAAGGTCCATAGCGAAGTGGACACAACTTCCGATGGGGTCATGTAAGACACTCTTTCTAAAAATGAAACCAAACTTTGTTTCCCACCTAAAACTTGTGTGAAACCCGATGTTGATCATGGCATTGCTTTCACTCATCATTAGATTTCTATAAAATCTCATGGCTTTGTTGGCAAATGTGTTGAATCGATTCAATGAATTTGGTGGCTTTATCGGTCCCAAATTGAGCATGGAAAGATTATCCCTGTGTGGATGCAAGGGGCAGTGCTACATCAATGGGGCCCAATGGTAGATGGGTGATTTGAGTTAGAAGCGTTGCCAAGTATGGAAAAATTGGCATATTTGGAGGAGTTTCACAGATATGAATGTGTGAAGCTGAAGAGCATACAAGGGTTGGTGCATTGTACAAATTTTCGGCTACTTAGTGTTGATGAGTGCTCTAAGTTAGAAGAGAATCCCAGTATGGAAACATTGGCATATTTAGAGGAGTTTTATGAATATCTATGTGTGAAGCTGAAGAGCTTATGTGGCTTATTGCATTTGACCAGTCTTCGAAAGCTAATTGTGAGTTAGAAGAGGTGGAAGGTGTTGAGCACTGTATGTGGTTGGACATGATTGACTTTTATCAATGTCCCAAATCCCTTATTTTTACCAAATACCCCTTTTTATACCCCCCAATACTTATAAATCCCATTGTACCTTATATCCCCCCCCAATACCTACAATATATTGACTCCATTTTTCATAATTTAAAAAACCCCTTTATGAATGAACGTGATAAGATATTGTCTAATAAGGTGAAGCCCCCATGCCTATGATGTGTCTAAGAGTGGTGAAAATATGGCCGAAGGAGGTCCATATTGAATACTGGGTGCAAGCAGAGGAAGGGGGGAATACTTAACTCAAAGACATTGTCACCCACAACCTTGGTGATGATGCAAGGTCCATAGAAAAGTGGACACAACTTTCGATGGGGTCATGTAAGACACTCTTTCTGCAAATGCAACAAAACTTTGCCTCCCACCTAAAACTTGTGTGAAACTCGGTGTTGATCATGTCACTGCTTGTACTCATCATTAACTTTCTATAAAATCTCGTGGCCCTGTTGGCCGATATGTTGAATCCATCCAATGAATTTGGTGGCTTTGTCGGTCCCAAATTGAGCATGAAAAGATTCTTCCTATGTGGACGCAAGGGAGAATGCTATAACAATGGGGCCCAATGGTAGATGTATGCTCTGAGTTAGAAGAGCTTCCAAGTATGGAAACATTGACATATTTGGAGGAGTTTCACGGACATGGATGAGTGACGTTGAAGAGAATACGGGGGTTGGTGCAGTGTACAAATCTTTGACTGCTAAGTGTTGATGATTTCTCTGAGTTATAAGAGCAACCTAATATGGAAACATTAGCATATTTGGAGGATTTTTACAGATATCTATGTGTGAAGTTGAAGAGCTTACAGGGCTTATTGCATTTGAGGAGTCTTCGAGAACTAATTGTTAGTAGGTGCTCTGAGTTCGAAGAGGTGGAAGGTGTTGAGCACTGTACATGGAGTAGTGGACCAACTTGGTAGACAATTGAAGGAACGCATGCTACTTACATGACAAACAAACTAAAATAGACCATGCCGTTTTTGCAATGAGGATAGTTTATCAATGTGAGAGGCAACCATAACACTGCAATATATATCTATATCTATCTATATATATTAAATATTCTTACTGTATGCTTTTCATATTACAAAGTTCATATATATATTCTTGGTGTATGTTTTTGATATTACGAAGTTCTTTTCACTGCGCAGCAATGAGTACACGGTACTGACGCATATTTTATAAGTTTAATTTTAGAATCGTGTACGATGTGTCATGTTTAATTAAATTAATTGTTTAATATTGTTCTTTTGAATAGTTTTGAAAGGAGAATGAAATTAAGGGAGATGGAAATAACAAGGTTTATTATTATAACATTATATGATTGAAAATTAATATAGAATATAACCAAAGAGAAATGCCATTTTAATATTTTTTAAAATAAAAAAAATTATAATCAATCCGGATAATATAATAAAAATTTAACATATATAATATTTTATTTTTTTATTAATTTTATTAATTATTATTTTTTAATGTTTTTTTTTTTTTAATTAAGATTGAATTTGTATTAATATATAGATAACTATGTTGTGCGTTAACAACCAGCTTATACATAAAAAAAAATCTTCATGTCTTCAACAAAAACTATTTAATACATATTTTGAAAGGAAAAAAAATACATATTAAATTAGATTTCAAAGTGATGCTATGACAAATTGACCCAATACACATATAACTTTGAAGAACATTCAAACTAAGGATATATTACGTGTTCACATGATCCTCATGTTCTTTTCCAATGAACAAGTGATCTGCACCCTCTATGTCCATAGGATCCATGTTTTGAAATACAGTTTCAACTTCATTCCCTTCTCTATGGATAGAGATTTGTGTTGTTGGATAGTTAGAAGATAAAGAGGTTCTCCAAGTGATAGGAGGAAAATAATGCTCGCATTCTTCCACATTCAACTTCCATTGCTTCAATCCTGCAAGTATGTGAGAGAATGAGATTTGATAGATTGACACATTGCATGACCCAAGCTTGTTCTAACTCGACAAATTTGATGGTGAGTGCCATGATGGCACTGATATTTGCTTGGTTAATCTCTTCATGCATGCACATGATATTTTTTAATTCTGAGAGGTTAGTGCTATCCATCTTTTCCAAGTTAATCCTCCCATCCAACAATTTAGACCTTCTTCCAACTATTTCATGGCGAATAGCCCATAATGCCTTGGATTTTGCAAATCCCTTAACCAAACCTACTTATTGACAACATAAAAAGGAGATTGTATCAAAAAAACTACCCCTTGCATACAAAGGAAATTGAATACTTGCTAGCCATAGAACCCAATTAGTGTACCTGAGTTCATCAACCTGTCACACATCGAATGAGCTTCAAACCCCTAGCATTAACCTCCAAACAACCAAACTACCACTCTATTACAAGAGACGTAAAAACCCCTCTACTACATTATCCTAGATTTTTCTTCCCTCTTCATATTAAATACTTCAAATACCACGAGCAAAACCATTTGGAGTAAATGAGCTCCTGGGCTCGCTCGCTCGAGGGAACTCCTTCCTAGCCACCTCAAACACATGTCTCAATGGCTCGTTCTATGGATTTGACAAGAAATTAAGTGTATTAAATTTGATATTGGCTGGACAGATCAGATTGATATCATTGATTAGGGGATAGTGGAAAAAATTAAGTCCCCATTTTTCATGAGGACACTGGGGTTCAATGTAGTGTCATATTTCATCCATGCATCTGCTTCACCATTGAAGTCTCTTTGGATGTGGTATAAATCTACCTTGTCGAACTAATCCATGATCTATCTAGTTCTCACAATGATGCTTTGGAGGTTGAGCCCTCTAGGGTTAGTTTGCTTGATGATTGTCTTGATAATAATTAGAGAGTTCCCAAAAACCATCAAATTCCTTATTCCTAGCTTCTGGGATAAGATGAGCCCACACCACAATGTGTAAGCCCCTGCCTAATTATTCAAAACTTTTACTAAGACCCATGTATAATGCTCGATATCTCCCCCCCATAGGATCATGAAGACTCCCACCCGCTCCTACCACCGCTAATTATAAATTTATAATATCATATTCATAATTATTATGATTAAGAAATAAATAATTTTTTAAAATAAAAATATGTGTGTTTGGTTTAATGATACGTATTTTTGAGGCAATGAAATGGAATACAAAGATGTGATAGAAAACACAAAAATATAGTAAAATTTTATTTCTATTAATGATTCAAATATGTAGGAATTGAAAAAATACAAAGTGAAATAAAATGGCTAGAATGGTGGAAGCTTATTTGTAAGAAGAGATGTGACAGATACGTCCATTCACAAGATGGATTACAATGAGGCTTCAAAATCCTTTTTTAACATAAAACAACAATGAGAGAAACCATAAACATCCAAAACCCTAACACTGGGAGATGAAATACTAAAAGGTTTGTGGGCCCAGATGGGGGTAGTTGATACGTCAACTTCTCGAGGGTGTAACTTTTGCATACAATCTCACTTTGGGCGCTTGGTATACTGTCGAAAAGGTCTAGCCAAGAAGTACACATTTCGAACAACCCATTTATTCCTTCAACTACCTATTGGAAGATATCGTGCCAAAACAAGGTCATTTATGGCGTCAAAACGACCCCAAAAGTTCAAGACTAAAAACACTGTAGAAAAATGTCCAATATGAAAAACTATGTTTTGAGTTAGTGGAATAGGTGTGTGGCCACCAATATCTACATGGATCAGTCCTATCCCCGTAGGAATTAATGGTCTCCATTGTGTTGAGTTCCCCCATCAAATAGGGAAACTTCTGTTGAACTTGATTTTTGGTGAGCCACATGCCTTAGTGCAGTAGCTACCTTGCTTTGACAACCCAATAGAGTTGGATCTACTGTTGGCAAGTGTCCTTAACGTATGGGTCAATGATATGATCGATGGATTCATATTCCATGTAGTCACGGTTGAGCTCTATAGGTGTCAACTTCTCTACCAACTCTGATCATAATGTCTCCACTCATTGAACCTGTGACATAGCACGTCCGTTTATGGGATATTAAAAATACCCCTAATTTCACTATATATTGGTAAATACCACCCCAAATCCTTTTGTTTAATCCCCCTCCCAATACATTTTTCCAATAAAAAGAACCTTATTTTTACTAAATACCCCCTTTTGTACCCCCCAATAATTATAAACCCCATTGTACCCTATATCCCCCCCCCTCCCCAATACCTACAATATATTGACTCCTTTTTTCATAATTTAAGAATCCCATTTATGAATGAATGTGATAAGATATTGATCAATAAGGTGAAGCCCCCATGCCTTTGATGCATCTAAGAGTGGTGAAAATATGGCCAAAGGAGGTCCACATTGAATACTGGGTGAAATCCAAGGAAGGGGGGAATACTTAACTCAAAAGCATTGTCACCCACAACCTTGGTGATGGTGTAAGGTCCATAACAAAGTGGACACAACTTCCGATGGGTTCATTTAAGACACTCTTTATGTAAATGAAACCAAACTTTGTCGCCCACCTAAAACTTGTGTGAAACCTGGTGTTGATCATGGCACTGCTTGTACTCATTGTTATCTTTCTATAAAATCTCATGGCCCTATTGGCGGATGTGCTAAATTCGTTCAATGAATTTGGTGGCTTTGTCGTTCCCAAATTGAGCATGGAAAGATTCTTCTTGTGTGGACGCAAGGGGTAGTGCTACATCAATGGGGCCCAATGATTGAAATCTCAGGCCCACCTAAAAAGGGATGTGGTCGGTTGAGCTATTGAGGGATCTATTGTAGATGTGTTGAACATAAGAAATAATCTCATCCCATGTGTGTGGATGCTTGCAGTTGTACATGCACAAGATATGCATGATCATCCTTTTTACTACCTATGTCTCCACATCAGTTTGGGGATGGAAGGAAATGGATTTGGTGAGCTTGGTGTCCAATTGTAACATCCCCACATTAATTAACATTTAATGTAGATATAATATGTGCCTATGACCAAACGATGTAATATGCGAATTGTATTTCAATGATTTAATAATAAAATGTGATATCAGCTGCTAAGGGAACATGGACAGAGATGGGGGATGAACTAATCCACAATAGAGGGAAGAGTATAGAATAATGGCCAAGAGGGGTCCAAAGAGAATTATCCATGTACATTAATTCAACCCATTTTCCTAAAATTGCTATTTGTATATGAACCTTCTAATTTCTGATTGAGTGTTCCCAAATCCAATCATTGAATACATGTAAGAGGGTGGGTGCGAGTGGTCACATCCCAAATTTATTGGGCACATGGGGGTTGAGTGAAATCATCTTGGGGAAGTGTGTGAGTCAAGAAAGCAAGCCATAGGAGAGGAAATTTGTATGGGGGGAGAGCAGTTTTACACATTGAGTTTTTGTGCATGAGGAGCAAGGAGAGAGGAAGAAAGAGAGCTTCGAGTTGGTGCAACCGTGGAGGGAAAATTCTAGAGAAAGATGAAGCATATTTGGAGTGTTTTGGTGTTGAAGACTGAAGAGCTAGGTTGTCAGGCCTGAAAAGTGAACTCTCATGTGAGTTTCACTAAATCAACAAGTGTTTGTTGTGGTTTGCTAATAGTTTTCCTAACGGCAAGATCCCTTGAGTTCATAGCTGAGAGATTCCTAGCTACCTATGCTAGAGAGACCCTGATAAACAAATGGAACACCCAAGGCACTGAGATTAGTGAAGGGGTACATTCCTTGGGTTGGATAGGTCAAGAGGAAGATTGTCGATGGAAAATTGGGATAGTTGTAAGAGAATACCAGTGGGCTGTGAGTTTATGGGTTGTGAGTGGACAATGAGAGACCACCCTCTTTTGTGGATTAATAGCCTCAGCTGAGGGGTGAATGGTTGTTGAGATTTGGAACAATCAACCTATGGTTGGGTGGAATGTCCACCCCAAGAAATTGGTTGCACAATTGTTTATAAAATATAAGTGTTTATATTGTTTTATGTTATGTATTATGAGTGAAATGTGCATGAACTTTATGTATTGAGAATGAAATATATGTTTTTGTGTTGAATTATTAGACTGCATTCATGTTTTTTTTACATGATGTATATGTATCTGAATTATGATAATAGACAACAATTAAATCTATATGTAATTGTAACTAATAAGTTAGAAGAATTTATTTAGCTATTAAAATTTCATTTTTATGAGTATTCCACACCGTAATGTCCCTCGGTTGGGATAGGAGACGTTACATTGTGGTATCAGAGCACCTGGTTCAAACAACATGCTTGTATGGGCCAAGAGTTAGAGATAATTGGTGTGATTCGTCGTTGTAGACTTCTATCTGTGCGATTTTGGGGCAAAACTGGATAAAATTAGAGAGAAATCACAAAATTCATGAGCAAGATTCGAGTTTGAATGACTCAGAGTTGTTTAAGTGGTTTAATGGAGCCAATCTGCAAGTTTTGGAGCCAAATTTGACTTGGAATGGTCGAATTTCGAGTTTTAATGGTTGTTGTAGAGTTTCAAAAAGTTTGATGAATCGACGAACGAGATCACTTTTGATATCGTGATCAATGACCCAGATTTCTCTTGATAAATTTAAAAAGTTTATAAGGTTCGACTGTTTGAAAGGTTGGTCAAATCAACCACTAGGATTCATTTTTGACCGATTAGCGAAGTTAGAGAATTGATAGTTGAAATTCATTTTTGGTCATTGGGTGGTTGGGGCTCATTAACGACCAGGATTCATTTCGGGGTTTTTTGAAATGGATCAGATTGACGGTTGATGTTTTCTAGTAGAGTTGAGTGAAGTTCGATGAATCAATGATTCAGATCATTTTGATTGAGAGATCGAATGTCCAAATCAATCAAAGGAATGTGAAAAAATTTCGAAGTGTGGAAATTCTTCAAGATAAATCTTTGACGGTCGATGGTCAGGTCAGTCAAAATGGTGAAGAGTTTGGTTCAACTAGAATACATCTCTGACCATCGATGGCCGATGGTCGAGTGTTGGAAGAATCCAAAAAAATATTTTTAGTCACCAATGGAGATCGTCAATAGTCGATGGTCAGGATTCAGGATATTAAACGAAGTGTTTCTAATCGGGCAAATGAAACTGTTGATGGACGATGGGCAGATGGTCAGGCATCGACTGATTCAGTGAGGTGTTCAGGTCGTCCAAGAAAATTGGTCAACAAACGATGGAGAAAATAGGTTGATGACATGTCATCCCATGTCATCATTTACATATCGTGACACATCATGCAAATTGACACCTCAGAATGATGTGTCATGCCTTGTCATCATCCATGTGTCATGTCACATCATCTCAGAAGTGGCTGATGACTGATGGTCAGGTTAGTCAAATTAGGCAAGTGTTTACAACAGTCGTCGGGGATTACCAATCGTCGATGGGTCGATGGTCAGGCATCGACTGAATTAGTGAGGATTTTTCATTCACAAACAAATATCGTCGATGATCGACAGTCGGGTCGGCTAGTTTAGAGTTGTGTGCAAATCAGTTGACTTGGGAAAGGACTGACGAGCGACGATCGGGACAACAGGTTGCAAAAAGTGTTATGCACACCAAAGGAGAATGTTGGTCACCGATGGTACATGGAGCGCATATCGACGAATCATATTGTGTGTGATTTGAGATTGACGCCTCAGATTTAAAGGGTTGTTACAATAGTAAAATAGTCAATTTTATACAAAATTTTGGGGTTTTTTAAGGTCATTAACTTGCGAGGTGATTTTGAGGCCATGATCGACGATTTTAGTCAATCAAAACTCACGAAAAATAGACATTATCAAGGTACACTTTTTTTTCGCATCTCATAAAAGAACTCTAAGAGAGTTATCCAATGACCTAAATTGTTCACAAAACATAGCTTGTATGAGAAAGTTACAACCAAAACAATAAGGGCACAAATTTATTTCCAGAGGGAATAACTCCATGCTCAGAATTTCGTTTGGGGCACATGAGTAGTCGATAGAAATATTATGACCCATATAATTCAGCGATGGATCCAAAATTGTGTTATGGATACCTAAGAATGTGCACGGAGAGAAATAAGAAACCTGTAGCATGCGATGATAAATTGGGTAAAACAACCTAAACTTCTTCAAACCATAACTTTCATCTCGGTGCTCGGATTTGAGAAAGTGAATATTCCTTGGAAAGGTCTGGAGGAGTAGAATATATCTGTCAGCCACAATTTTGAATTGGGAAATAAAATTTCTTAGAATTTAATAAATAAATTTCTGTAGTAGTAGATAAGTGGAAATTGTAGCATGTAAATGTTGTAACGTTTCGCTCAAGACTCACATTGAGACACGAGAACAGATCAATATCAGCATCTAGATCCCATAGAAAAAGGGATGATCATGTAAATTATAGGTAGTTAAGAATCATGAGCAAACACTATCATTATCCAAAGAAATCCACTTGAAGAACTCATATAAGTTTAGGGCTAGGGAGCAACCCAAGTGGGTCTCCTATTAGGAGGAAAAGAAGAAGGATTGAGGTAGACATATTGCAAGGTGAGCTCAGTAAGATAAAGCCACCAAATTTCAATGGTGAGCATAGGAAAGGAGAATAGGATGAGGCTTCACTGTTGGAAATGAAGAAATATTTCCAGTTGCATGATTTCCTCTCATGGGTAGAATCTAGAATTGCAACCTACCGCTTGAAAGGAAAGTTAGTCATGTGGTGGGATCAACTTAAGAAAGCCAAGCAACTTGATGAGAATAATATATCATGGAGGTAGTTCAAAGGATATTTCCAAGAGATATATTTTTCTAAGCATTACTATGAAAGGATGATGAAAGAGTTTTGTAACACCCTGTTTCCCCCAGTTTGTAAATATAACTATAACGACCAAGAGACTATGGAAAAATCAATATGTGTGAATGTTTGAATTGATGGACCTTTGTATAAAAGGTCAATGAATGTAAATTCTATTATTTACTAGAAAATGGATAAGTGTTGCATGACTACTAGAAGGGGGGGGTGTAGTAAGAAAGACCACGAATGTTATGAAAAGAGATGGTGAAGGGGATTTGGAATGGTTGCGTAAACCTTCACCAAACCAGTACCTTACTAGATTTAATTTCTCAAGACCAGAACATTCCTATGACCCATAAATGAATTGTAGTCAGGATGGTGGGTGGGAAGACCTCCTCAAGAGTTAATGAGAGGATGAGGCAGAGCACCCATCTATAAGGCTTCCAGACCTGACCACAGGCTGGGAATCGAGCCACACACAACCTTGCTAGAAGAGGTAAGAAAGGAAGGTGTGGTGGGTGGAAGGAAGCACTACGAAGAGTGCAGAGTTGAGAGGCGAAGCTCTTAGGTTCAAGGAAGAACTAGAAAAATAAGTGTTCTGGTCACAGGAAATGGATGAGAAGGTTATGATACAAGATGATAAACAAGGTCGGTCCTCCTTGCTTGGTATTCTGTAAACCATTTCCAATATCCTGCGAGAGGAGGAGAGTAACCTCCATCCCTACTATTGTTGAGCCAGAAGAAAATATTTTGTTGCAGAGCATTGTAGTCTAGCTCAGGGGTGGCTAGTGGTAAATCTGTTTGGAGTGACTGAGCCTATGGTTGGGTGGAAATGGGCACCCCTTTCAGGAGTCACTTCATGTTGTCTAGTTCTAATAAGTACCTTCCCTGTTTTATGTGTTGAACTGGAATAATAGATGAATTCTTGGATTTATTCATATGCATGTTTATAAATGTTTTATGTGTGGAATGGTTACAAGGTGTATATTCCTCCTTCTCCTTGTAATCTTACACTTTCGACCAATAGTCTGTATGCCCAGCTTAGCCCTCGAGGCCCCGAATCCTCAAAGTAACCTGAGTCGTATATCTATAATTCTACATGACCAGATCTTGACTGTGAGATCTGAGGAATGTAGAAGCCGTCAGTCCGGGGTGATGAGGTACAGTGATGCCAATTAGGGTGACGTGGACCCCATATTGACATGCCACGTGTCACCCGAATTTGTGTATATCACGTATCCTATAGGTCCATTGGAACGTAACACGTGTCACCCTGACCCCTCCTACGTTTCAGTTCCTGATATGTGTCCACCTAGCCAACTTAGTTGGTGAAGTGACCGGGACTCCGGGAGTCTGGGACTTCGGGACTCTGGAGGGTCTAGGATGTAGTATGATAGAGAGACCTAATGAACGAAGGTCAAAGCCATGTGGTGAACTTACGGAAGTTCAGAAGTTAGGAACTCTCGATGGTATCGTGCGTAGATAGTAAAGAGGCGTTAAGTGGCAAATTCCTCTACAACTGATATATGAGAAAGAGAGTAAGTCTAGCCATGGGATCGAGTGGTGGGTGGCCTTCCATCATGGAGGAAGGAACTTGGAAATATCATGTGTATGGTGGATCCATGTGGCACCCCAACCACTGAATGCCCGAAGAACATCAAAAAGGTATATCCATCAGATCTGATCTCGGGTTTGAGCATGGAGACTGTGGTTAGAAAACCCTGGACGAGCAGATTGTGGTAGAAACCTTGAATGAAGGATTTGATCACTCAAGGAGAATGAAATTTTGATTCCCCATCCCTAGGAAAGTCACTCGGGAGTCAAGGGTGTTACAAACTGGTATCAGAACATGGTTAAAACACTTGGCCTGCTTGGGCTCATGGATGAGTTGTGTAGAAACAATATTTAAATAACTTTAAGGGTGATGCCCTACCTTACCTTTTTCCTAAAGAGTCTGGTTAAACCCTTACCAAAGAAAATAATGAAAATTTTCTACTGCATGTGTGTATTTAAGAAATATGACTATGTATTGTTCATGAACTAATAGATTGTTATCTTAAAAGAAGTGTTTTGTCTGCACTTAAGTGGTCAGTGAATCCCGAGAAACTAACAGCATAAAGGATGGTGATGCACCATGAAGTGGGGGATGACTCCCACAATAGAGATGAAGAATACGATGAGAGGAGGGCGGTGAAGACCCCTTCAGACCTGGATGAAACTTTAAGGAGTCTCATGGCTGAATTATAGAGCGGCAAGGCCAACAATGAGAGATTCATAAAGGAGCAAGAAAAAAAAATGGAAATTAATGCAGTCTTGCTGCAGAGCTTATTTGATATACAGAGGAAACTACAACATGGACCCACAACCAGTCATGTGGACCAACGACATACAAATAGAAGTCAAAGTCCACTTGAGATACAAAAACATGGCCTCATAAGTGGCCACACTAGGAGGAGTACCTCGAGGAAGGTCCAACCTAGAAACATGGGACACTCATCGGGAGAATCCTCTAGGAAGGAAAATGACAACTCAAAGGGATCTTATAGAAACAAAAATAGCTCACATTCTCAAAAAAAAGGGAAGAAGCAAAAGAATTCGAAAAGTCATGACCCTAAAGAGTTCAAGAAATCCAAACCACCCTCTTTCGATGGTGAGATTAAGAAAGGGGAAGGGGAAAAAGCTTGGCTGCTTGGTTTAAAGAAGTACTTCAGAGTCCATGATTACTATGAAAAATGGAAGGCTCAAATAGCCGTCTTCAACCTGAATGGAAAATCTTCCATTTGGTGGGAAGACCTTAAGAATGTGAAAGGAATCCATGAAGAGGACTTATCATGGAAATATTTTGAGAAACACTTCAAGAAGAAGTATATGTCAGAAAAATATGTTCCATGAACTCAAGCTGGGACAACTCACCATAGAGGAATATGTTAATAAATTCCTTTATCTGTTGAGGTATGCACCCTACATAAAGGATGAAGAGGTGAAAGTGAAACGATTTACTAGTGGGTTACCTTAGACCTACCAGAACAGGATTGAGTTTGACGAGCAAAAGACCTTAAAAGACACTATCCAAAAGGAAAGGTACTGTTATGAAAATTTTGGGAGTCAGACAGAACCTTGCGAGGATTGGAAGAAGAAGAGTGGTTTGGGATTCAATAAGAAAAGGGTCCAAATCCTCAAGATTTAAGAAATATAGGGAGGAATCTAGGATAATCCTTTCTGCTAGAAGTGTATATCAGCAAAATTTCCCCTCCCAGAGTGGAAATAAAACTTTTGGAGCAACCCCAGGAAAGATGGATAAACCAAATAAGGAACCCTTGAAATGTTGGGGTTATGGAGAAGAACATCTATTGAGGGACTGTCCACACAGAAAAAAAAACAATAGGAGAGATTGCAACATACAAGAATCTACCACCATCAATTATGTGGCTAGGAGTATGCCACAGAGTTATGCAGCCGTCGATAATAAACAAGCTAACCACTAAGCTTCAGTGGTGGAGATGGAAGGTATGATCACCAACCATCTAATTTCTATTTTAATTGACCCTGGTTCTAATTTGAGTTATGTGGCCCCTTAGAATGTTGATAAATGTAAACTGCATCCATTTAGGCATGTTAAGCTATGGTTAGTACAACTAGCCACTGGCACCAAAAGAAAAGTAGCAGAGGTCATACCAGTCCATTTCACTATGGATGGACTGCCCACCCAAGCTACCCTTAACATACTTCCCCTAGGATCTTATGACTTGTTAATTGGTATGGACTAGCTAGATGCATATAAAACTAAGTTGGAACATTACCATAAAAACTTATAATGTGTAAATGAAGAAGGGAAAAATATAACCCTCCAAGGGATTCAGAAGCTTGTTTCAGTGAGACGAATATCAACCCTTCAAATGAAAAAGTATTGCAGAAAGGGATATCCTCTATATGCAATACAGGTGTTAGAATTTATTGAGGATGACATAAAGAACCTAGAGTACCAACCCATACTAAGAGAGTATAGATACGTGTTTCCGGAAGAGGTATCGGGTATACCTCTGAGAAGAGACATTGACTTCTCCATAGAGCTTGCACCAGGAGTAGTGCCAATGTCTAGGACACCCTATAAGATGAGTACACCTGAGCTAGTTAAGCTCAAGCTACAACTAAAGGAAATGATGTATAAAGGCTACATACGACCCAGTGTGTATCCATGGGGAGAACCATTCTTGTTTGTGAAGAAGAAAGATGGCACACTCTGAATGTGCATAGATTATAGACAACTCAATAAGACAACCATAAAGCACAAGTACCCCTTACCAAGAATCGATGACATGTTTGACCAATTAGGGGGTGCTTCCATTTTCTCAAAGATTGAATTATGGTTTAGATATCATCAAGTCCAAATAAAGGATGAAGACATCCAAAAAACAATCTTCAGGACAAGGTATGGTCACTATGAATTTGTGGTGGTTCTATTTGGGTTAACCAATGCCCTCGCCGCTTTTATGTGCTTGATGAATAATGTACTTAGTAAATTCCTAGAAAAATTTGTATTGGTTTTCATTGATGATATCCTACTCTACTCCAAGAACAAAGAGGAGCATGAAGAACATCTTAGACTTGTACTTCAAGTACTAAAAGAGCATCAACTCTATGCTAATTTTAGCAAGTGTGACTTTTTCCAGAAGCAAGTCCATTACTTAGGCCATGCTATTTCTAAAGAAGGAGTGGCAGTAAACCCTGACAAGATCAGATCTATTATGGAATGGCCTACCCCAAAGGATGTATCTGATATCATATCCTTTATGGGATTAACAAGATATTATAGAAGGTTTATAAAAGGATTTTCCAATATTGGTTGTCCAGTCATTGCCCTTCAGAAAAGGGGGTTAAATTCACTTGGACATCAAAATGTGAAGAAATATTTTAGGAACTGAAATACCTTCTGAGCCATGCACCCGTGCTGAATATTGAAAATCTTGATACTGACTTCCTCATATGCATAGATGCCTACAAGGAAGGACTTAGAGGATTCCTTATGCAAGAAGGACATGTAGTTTTCTAGGAATCCATAAAATTGAATGAGCATGAAATCAATTGTGACCCATGATCTAGAGTTGGCTTCCATAGTGCATGCTTTAAAAATGTGGAGGCATTACCTCCTGGGTAGGATATTTATACTTATGACAGACCACTGTGGGTTGAGGCACCTGCTTGATCAACCGAAACCTAATGCTAGACAAGCTAGGTTGATGTCTCTCCTTAGTGAGTTTGATTTCAAATCAAACACATCAAAGGAAAGGAAAATAGGGTGTTAGATGCCCTTATAAGAAGTATGGAAACAATTCACCTGGAAGCGGTTAACACCTGTGAAATGGATGTCAGGGAAAGAGTCAGGAATGCACAAGAAGCAAATGCATTCTTCAATACCATGACATCGTATCTAAAACAAGAACCCACAGGGATAAAGTATGAACGCTATCAGATGCTGGATGAAGGTATGTTGACTTACATAAATAGATTGTATATCCCAAGTTGTGATGACTTGAAGAGGTTCATAATGAACGAACTGCACAAGAGACCATACACTGGTCATCCAAGTTATCATAAAATGATTATGGCCACTAGAAAAGAATTCGATTGGTCTGGATTGAACAAGGACATAACTAAATATTTAGCTAAATGTCTATATTTCCAGCAAGTTAAGGAAGAAAATCGACACCCAACATGGTTGTTGAAACCTCTACCAATTCCGGAATGGAAATGGGAGACCATCTCCATAGATTTCATCACCAGATTACCAAAATCAGCCAGATAGAATGATTCCATCATGGCAGTGGTGGACAAGTTGAGCAAGTCCGCTCACTTCATTCTAGTCAAATCGACTTGCAAGGCAACAGATATTGCCAATATCTTCATGAATGATATATTCACATTGCATGGCATGCCTAGGTAGATTGTATCTGACAGGGACACAAAATTCACTTCAAGATTTTGGAAATCCTTGATGGTTGGTTTTGAGACTAAATTGTTGTTTAGCACAACCTATCACCCTCAAAATTATGGACAGACAGAAAGAGTAAACCAAATATCAGAAGACATTCTAAGAATGCATGTAATGAATTAGCCTAAGAAGTGGGAGGACTACCTGCCACTGGTAGAATTTTCCTACAACAACGGTTATCACGTGTCATTGAAGATGATCCCTTTTGAAGATGTCTATGGTAGATAGTGCAAGACTCCAGTCAGTTGGAGTAATCCAGTGGATATAATCACAATCAGACCCAACATGTTGAAATAAATGGAACAACAAGTGATTTAGATAAAGAAAAATCTAAAAATCGCTCAGGATAGACATAAAAGTTATGTCGACAGAAATAGAACTCCTCGAGAGTTCAAGACACGAGACCATGTCTATCTCAGAGTTAGGCCCAGGGAGAGTTCCCTAAGAATGGGATCTTGTGCCAATATGGTACCTAAGTATTGTGGAACCTTTGAGGTATTATATAGAGTGGGACCTGTAGCCTATAGGCTAGCACTCCCTCCCACATTAAAGGCACATATTTTTTTCCATGTTTCATTATTGAAGAAATATGTACATGATTATAATCATATAATTGACTAGTCTATGATCCAGGTGGAGCTAGAGGGAGAATTCCTTCCAGAACCTCAATGCATTCTAGAAAGGAAGGAAACCCCACTCATGAACTGAACCATTGCACAGGTCAAGGTGTAGTGTAAACACTTTGGCCCAGATGAGGCTACGTGGGAAATTGAGGATGCCATGAGACATGCATATCCATTTTTGTTCACTTATATATATATAGAGCATGTTGAAAGATAGAACATCAAGGACAATGTTCCTTTAAGGGGGAGGGAATTGTAACACCCTGTTTCCCCCAGTTTGTAAATATAACTATAATGACCAAGAGATTATGGAAAAATCAATATGTGTGAATGTTTGAATTGATGGACCTTTGTATAAAATGTCAATGAATGTAANGGTGTACTAAGAAAGACCATGAATGTTATGAAAAGAGATGGTGAAGGGGACCTGGAATGGTTGTGTTAACCTTCGCCAAACCAATACCTTACTGGATTTAATTTCTCAAGACTAGAACAATCCTCTGACCTAGAAATGATTTAGAGTCTGGCTGGTCGGTGGGAAGACCTTGTCAAGAGTTAATGAGGGGATGAGGTAGAGCACCCATCTGTAAGGCTTCCATACCTGAACAAAAGATGGGAATTTTAGCCACACACAACCTTGATGTAAGATGAAATAAAGGAAGGTGTGGTGGGCGGAAGGAAGCACTGTGAAGAGTGCAGAGACGAGATGCGAAGCTCTCGGGTTCAAACAAGAATTGGAAAAATAAGCGTTCTGGTAATAGGAAATGGTTGAGAAGGTTATGATACAAGATGATAAATGAGGTTGGTCCTCCTTGATTAGTATCATGTAAACCATTTCCTAGATCCTGTGGGAGGAGGAGAGTAACCTTTGTCCCTACTGTTGCTGATTCATAAGAAAATATTCTGTTGAAGAGAATCGTGGTCTAGCTTAGGGGTGGCTAGTCATAAATCCGTTTGGAGTGACTGAGCCTATGGTTGGGTGGAAACGGGCACCCCTTTCAGCAGTTGCTTCAAGTTGTCTGGTTCTGATAAGTACTTTCCCACGTTTTATGTGTTGAACTGGAATAATGGATGAATTCTTGGATTTATACATACACGTCTTTATAAATGTTTTCTGTGTGGAATGGTTATGATGTGTATATGCCTCGTTCTCCTTGTAATCTTACACTTTTGACCAATAATCTATTTTCCCAAATTATCCCCTGAGGCATCCTGGGACATGAGCTTGTAATATGGTCAATATAGGAGATATTGTGATGACTTGAACTTGTCCATCCGAAGAGGATGCCTCTCCGAGACCCCTTGTCATGCAACTAGAATTCCAGACCCAAGTCCTTAACCATTTCATGGTAAATATTAGGAAGGATAGCAAAGTTGAAGCCTTGAAAAGGGGAGGTCTCTTCATTTGGAAGACGAGTAGACGAGATATGTTCGAGAGGACCCATATGACCTATACCCAGGAACCATAGGCTAAGTCTAAGGAAGCTATGTCCCCTTGGCTTCGGAGCTCTGGAAGTCCAGGACTTCATAATTTAAATGAACTTACGAGCCTTATACTGGTCGAAGGAAACCACGAGACTCGGTTTTCTATAATATTGACCAACGTTAGGCGGTTCTCCAGGTGGTTAGGTGGACCTACCTGATCAACTAGACTAGGATCTGAAACCACGAATGTCGGAGCTGTGAAGGACCCTGAACCGTATATTGTGGGATCCTTCTTATCCTTTCCCATCCATCGATATATTAGAGACATGTGGCACTAGCCCCTTTAATTCATAGACTGGGCACTTTGAAAGGTGAGATGATTTTGCATAGCAATACTCCCAAACGCTGAATCCCTGAAATAACCAGAGTCGTAGATCTATAAGTCTATGTGACTAGATGTCGACTGTGAGATCTGAGGAATGTAGAAGATGTCATTCTAGGGTGATGAAGTACAGTGACGCCACCTAGGGTGACATGGATCCTAGCTTGACATGCCACATGTCTCCCGGATTTGTGTATATCACGTATCCTATAGGCCCATTGGAACGTAACACATGTCACCCTTACCCCTCCTATGTTTTAGTTCTTGATATGTGTCTGCCTAGACAACATGGTTGGTGAAGTGACTGAGACTCCGAGAGTCTAGGACTTTGGGACTCCAGAGGGTCGGGGATGTAGTATGATAGAGAGACCAAATGACCGAAGGTTAGAGCCACGTGGTGAACTTACG
Source organism: Picea engelmannii (assembly GCA_009831015.1). Taxonomy (NCBI): domain Eukaryota; kingdom Viridiplantae; phylum Streptophyta; class Pinopsida; order Pinales; family Pinaceae; genus Picea; species Picea engelmannii. The sequence goes on along the minus strand of ML777072.1, from coordinate 193,814 downwards.
AAAGTTCGGAAGTTCATAACTCCGGGTGGTCTCGTGCATAGATAGTAAAGAGGCGTGAAGCACCGAATTCCTCCACAACTGATATAAGAGAAAGAGAGTAAGTTCAACCATGGGATCAGGCAGTGGGTGGCCTTCCACAGTGGAGGAAGGAACTTGTAAATAACACGTGTGAGGTGGATCCACTTGGGTGCCACGTGGAAACCCAACCAATGAACACCCGAAGAACATCAAAAAAGTATATCCGTCAAATCTGAGCTCGGGTTTGAGCATGGAGACTGTGGCTAGAAAACTATGGGTGAGAAAAGTGTGGTAGAAACCTCGAATGAAGGATTTTATCACTTAAGGAGAACATAATTTTGATGCCCCATCCCTAGGAAAGTCACTCAGGGGTCGGGGGTGTTACAAGTTCTTTGAGCTCAAGTTGGGAAGTATGACAATGGAGGAATATAAGAAGAAGTTCTTTGAGTTATTGAAGTATGTTGACTTCATCAAGGATGAGAAGGTTAAAATACAAAGGTTTGTAAGTGTGTTAACCTCCTTCTACAATGACAATATTGAATATGAACCCAAAAATGTTGGAGGAAGCCATAAGGAGAGAAAAACATCTTTATGAGTAGAGAAAAGGAAGGCCAGTTTTCCAAAAATCTTCGAATGACAAGATGAAGGGAAAACATGATCAAAGGAAAAAATGTTTTAATCCACCCATTTTCAAGAATAATTCCCAAGTAAATCAACAAGGTCAGTCAGCCCAAAATGAACACAAGAATACAAATTCATTTGGGAAAAGTCCAAGACAACATCCTGTACAATGTTAAGGATGTGAGGGAAATCACTTATATAGGGACTACCCTCACAAAGAGGAAAGGATGAGGATTGTCCACAACATTCAAGAGGCCAAAACAGTGGAAGACATGGTATGATACATGCCAAGGATTTATGTAGCCTTGGACAACAAGCAAGCAAAATATCAATCTTTCATGATTGAAGTGGAATGCAAGATTGATAACCAAACCATAGCAAATTTAATTGATTATAGAGCTAGCCATAGTTATATAAACTATAATATTTTTGAAATATTTCACTTGCAAAGAAGTAAGCATAACAAATCTTGGTTAGTTTAGTTAGCCACAGGAGCTAAGAGAAAGATCAATGAGTTGATTAAATATTGTCCAATAGAAATGAATGGAATCAACACTGACTATTGGACAAGAAGTTTTAGATGTAATTTTGGAGAAAAAACTAAGCATGAAGAAAGGGCGCAGAAGGAAATAAAGATGCATAAGGATGTAAATCATGCAGGATGAAGATAGCACACAGACAAAAGGATAAATCAAGCAAGCGAGAGAAGAAAGCGCAAAGGACAATAGTGCGACTTTCCAGAAATAGAAGAACACCAAAAAAACTGTATAAAGAACGAGAAGTAGAAGAAGGAAAGCAACCAGTTAACAGAAGCTGACCATGCCATGCATTGTAATGGGATATTTTGGGATATATTAGAATAGGAATTTAAGCCCTATATTTCAGGTATAAATATGTAATGGGTAGGGTAAAAAGAGAGAGCTAGCGAGAGAGATAGAGAGCGAGAGAAATAATGGGATAGATAAATATTGTAGAATCTATAGAGGCTAGGAGTAGACACGAATCATGAATGTAATCAATTGATATGATAAATAAAGATACATTTGAGAGATAATCTTGCATCTTATGTTCTTTACTTATTTTTGTGCATTTATGGATGATGTTTTTATACTTCGTAGACTATATTTAATGTATGGATTGATTATGATACAACATTCATGAATGGTTGTGATAATCATAAGCACAAATAAGCTAGAATAAGGAACAATGATTAGTGCATCTTCCTCCCTTTCCCTTACAGCTGCAAAAACTTGGTTCTTGCAGTTCCAATAGATACCTCAGGTGAGACTTCATGATCTGCACAAGCAGGTGATGCTGAAAGGGCTAGTGTCTTGAGGGTTTGTTGGTCACAGTGAATCAAACCTTGGGTCTTACAACTTGTGCACATACCAGTAGAAGCCAAAAAATGGTTCCATTGCTAGGACCAAGACATTGCTACTATGGGGATGTTTTGGAGACTGACTAAGAAGGAAATCATATAATAGTTGGAATGAAATAACGACAATACATGTGGAAAGAGAATAGAAACCCTCGCAGGAGTGACAATAAATGGATGCAAAAGTATGTGTTCTCGGATCTGCATGAAATTTTCTTTGGCGAATTTCCAAAATTTTTGAACGAGTGGCTAGAAAGGTTGGTTGAGAAGACATGAAGGTTTATCACTACATATCCAAAGAATTGGACTCCTAAATTGTAAAATAACTGAATTTGGTAAGTAACCCAACTACTCGAGCAATTGATTTTTGGTTAGATAACGTATTAAGGGGTTATGTTACATAATTTGTAGTAGATTGAATTCAATAATATAGTGTTACAGAAAGGATTTTTTTGAAAGGTATGCATGGAAGGTTCCTAAAATCATTGAATACATGGATAAAGTTGTTGTTATGTGAAAAACACATGATGATTATAAAGTCCAACTGCTAAAGGGGCTTCACACACATAGGGGGAGCCGAAGGATGACAAGGGAATCATCTGAGAGAAGGAAGTAATGAACAAGGGAGGAAGGGACTGAGGCTGCAAGAAGACATCATACCAGAGGAAGAGTATGATTTTGGAGAGTTATGCGGAGGAAGAAGGTATAAGAGGAAAAATACTAGGGCTAAGAGAGAAGAGAAACACAGTGAGATGAAAGAAAGTGAACCTTGTGCATGTCATAAAATGAAGGGCACTTCTACACTAATCCTATAAGAAGAGAATAGGAGTTTAATCAAGAAATAAAATCACACAAGAAATCACACAGTACATCGAGATTTTACCTTGGAAACTCTTAACCGGGAAAACCAACATTCCTTTGAGTGTTATGCTCTCTTATTGTCTTATTCAATCAAAATAATAGGTTACATGTCTAATATTGGTCCACACCTAAGACATAATTGACATCATACCCTCTTGCACAAGAAAGAACAATCCTGTAGCCAATTCAGCTTACATATGCATGACCAACAACCTACACTTACACATACATTAACCTACAAAAGTGAATTATATGATTACCTAACAACAACCTTCTTTACAGCCTTACCAAACACCCATTTATAGGATTTACAATAGGAAAAACCCTAAATATTGGCACCCAAAAATGGTTATAGATCCATGCATATCATGGCTACAAATCCCGCAAATCGTGGGATTATGTTAAAGTCGACTCCAAGTCGGGTTTACCATTCAACTACTAGTTGACCTTCATTCAGTCTATAATCGATCATCTCATGCCTATACTTCGACCTCTTATCGATTGTCTTGTTGTTGATATCTTCGAATTCAAATTCACTTGGTCGACTCCCTCTACCTTTGACTGACTATCGATATACCTAGAATTTTTCCTACTGTTGATCCACCTCGACTTCGAATTGTTGTCGTTGTTGTCGATCTACCTCAACTTTGACCGTCAATCAATTCACCTTGACTCAAATTTTACTGCAAAGAATATAAGAACCCAACATTCTCCCACTTGTTGTCTTCTCCGCTAAAACAGGGTATTCATGAAATTTCGCTCATAGACCTAAGGAAACAATGGCTATTTCCTCTCTAAACCAAGAGAACTTCATAGCACTCATAGAATTGGTCAACAAGTTTGCTATGTTTTCCAACATGTATGCTTTCTCTAGTAGCACCTTGTTACTTTCCACCATGTCTCTTACAAAATGGTATTGTGAATCAATGTGCTTAGTCTTTGACTGATAAGTAGGGTTTTTTTCTAGAAATGTTTCACTTTGATTGTCATAACTTACCTTCATAGCTCTCTACTCAAACATGATTCATGAAAACAACCTTTGAAGCCATACCACTTCTTTTCTTCCATGGGTGGTCACCATTTATTCAACTTCTATTGTCGACAAGGATATGACGTCCTATCATTAACTCATCCAAATTATTGCTCCACCAAACATCTTGAAGACATATCCACTATTCAACCTTCGTCGATCCAGATATCCAACCCATTCGACGTCGATAAATCCATGTACATTTAATTTACCATTGTTACCTCTAGGTTTTCCATGGTAGCATATAGCATAGTCCTTCGTGCCACACAAATACCTAAATACTCTCTTGACAGTTGTCCAATTATCCCTTCTAGGTGTCGACATGTACCTTATCAACACTCCCACTACATGAGAAATGTCTGTTCGAGTGAAGAAAATTGCATACATTAGGCTACCAACCACACTTGCATAGGGAACACGTGCCATGTTCTCTATTTCTTCTTGTGTCTTTGGAAATTGTTCAACAGTAATCCTTTCTCCCATAGGACTTGGCACCTTCATTGGTTTGCAATCCTACATGTTGAATCACTTCAAAATTGTTTCAATATACTTCTTCTGATTCAACTAGAGATTTCTAGCGACTCGATCTCTCTTAATCTCCATTCCCATAATGAATTTAGCTGCACCGAGATGCTTCTTGTTAAACTTGGAGGATAGCTTCTTCTTCACCTTCTTTATCGCATCCATGATGTTTCCAACCAACAACATGTCATCGAAATACAAAGATACATATGTGAAACACCCACCTTCTTCCTTGGAATATATACAGTGATCAACTTTGCTTCTCACAAATCCAAAACTAAGGATGTATGTGTCAAGCTTTTGGTACCACATGGTTGGTGATTGCTTTGGACCATAAAGGGATATTTTGAGTTTTCACACCAACTCTTTCTTTCCCTTTACTACAAATCCTTCAGGTTGTTTCATGTAGATTTATTCTTCCAGGTCCCCATGTAGAAACGTTGTCTTGACATACATTTTTTCTATCTAGAGATTGAATGCTACAGCCAAAGACATTAGTACTCTAATGGAATCTAGTTTTGAAACAGGGGAAAACATCTCACCGAAGTTGACTCCCTTGACTTGGGAATATCCTTTCACTACCAGTCGAGTTTCGAACTTATCGACTTGTCCCGTGGAATTCATCTTCTTCTTGAACACCCACTTGCTACCGATGGGATTTATTCCACTAGGTAACTTTACTAAATCCCATGTCTCATTCTTGTCCAAGGATTCCATCTCTTCGAACATGGTGTCCTTCCAGATTTTACCCTTTGTCGAGTCAAATACATCACTGTTGGCTATTTTTCTCTTTTTCTTCTTGGGCTGACCTAGGTTCGGATCTCAATAGGTTTCCAAAAAACCCTCTAAAACTATTGACCCTCCTGGTAAACCAGAAGGCAACACAACGCACAGAGTGCAATATGTAGTCTCACCTGAGATAGCTTTATGGGTGATTGAAATTAACAAGTGATTGCAGTATAGGAATGAGTGGGGATCTGGGAGTGTATTTTTTCTTCTTCATGCATTAATCTTACTAAGATTCATTTGTTGTTGCTTCCTACATGCATGCTAATACATCTAGCTTAACCATTCATTCGTAAAATAATCATTGACATAAAGTAAACATTCAATAAACATCACAAAGAACCCAAGTTTTACCTTTGTTCACCCCCTCTTGGGATACATCCACAAAGATTTGGCTTCTCTTCTCTTTTATTTCGTTTATTGAAAAATATGGCACCACACGCATTGAATATTCAATCATAAAATCATAATAAGGTTAATGACTCTTTGTGAGGTGGACTAGATCACAACATGTTCCTTATCCTGTGACATAACCCTCAAGATATAGCTTACTTGACTCTTCTCTCACCTTATTACAATCACAGTAACCAATATTAGCTCACCAGACTTCTTCAACATCGAACTTACAACCATTGAACCCCTAAATTTGGAACCAAAACTCTCTAACATATTAACCTAGACCTCATAGGTTCTTATTTATACTATTTTTCAGGCTTATAACCATTACAATATTTGTCAAAAACCATAACCCTATTGTTGGACACAGACCCAGTCAGGAGAAAAGGCTATTTCTGGGAAGAGAAGAATGAAAGGAAGAAAGGACAATTGGAAGGAAAAACATCACGTGCGAGGGAAGCATGAGAGGCGTGCATGCAAGGAAGACCTAACAACATTAGCATTAGGGTTTTTGCAATGTATTGTAATGACTGATGAGCCAATGATATGAATAAGTAGTACTTAGAGGATAGAAGGGGGATATGGAGAGAGAGACGACAGAGGATGGATGGCAAAGAGTTGTAAGAACTGCACTATTCAGTAAGCTGGTGAGCTATATAAGCAATGAGAAACTCAATCTCGAGGGTTATATCACAGGCTAAGGATCCTGGTGGATCTAGTCAGCCTCACAGAGATCGAGGAGACGGTTGAGAGTGTAAGATCCAATATTTTAAAAACACATGGCATGGCATATTACTGAACCATAATAAAGAGCTTGAGAGCTATATATTTGTGGATGTATCCCAGGAAGGGGTGATCCAAGGTAACACCCGTATTATGTGATTGAATTTATGTTTCTCTATTAGTATTAAGCATGAATGTTAGATAAATGAATGAAGTACTAGTTAGACCTGATATTTCACATGCATGAATAGACGGACTTATATAATCAGATGATATACTAAAGACATAAAGATTATAAGGTACAACCACAAATCTCCACTCATTCCCAGGTTCCAAACACCTGAGTATTGCAGCCACCCATAGATCTATCTCAGGTGAGACTGTGCAGTACACTTTGTGTGTTGTGTTTCCTTTTGGGTTACTAGAGGGGCCGATAGTTTTAGAGGGATTTTGTTGGGAGCTTATTAAATATGAACTAGGGTAAATCTATGACAGTAAGGTAAGATTAGAGTAGATAAAAAACTAAAAAATGGTTTTGTTTCCATTTGGTTATGGAACAAGAGGGGATTGAGTGAATGAGATTTGTGGAAGCCACGTCAAAATAATGCCAGATCGGACAAAAAGATGTTGAGAGATTGAGAATATAAAAGGGGATGTTTAGGCTGTGTAATTCAAAAAAGGAAAAGATAGAGAGTTGTTTGAAAATAAAGGAGCTAGAGTTTGCACAAAAAGATAACAGAAACCCAAAGTTGACACCGTAAAAATATATGGACAAGTACATATCCCATGAATTGCATGAAGTATTTTTCTGTTATTTCCTGCATGTATTATAGGAGTGGATATTATGGTTGAAATAAAACCACCCTACAAATTGGATCAGATAGCTAGATTGGAATCCTGTAGAGATCACGTAGTTACAACATGTTGATAATAAATTTATGCATGCAGTTGATTTTTGGTTAGACAACATTGTTGCACGATTCATCATAGAATTTGCAGTAGATACGACGAAGTCTTACAACAAATCAGAGTAAGAGTTCTTGAAGGGGCCTAGAGGTAGGTATATCAAATCATTATATACTTCCATTAAGGTATTACTATATAAAAAAGGTGTAATGACAATGCCCTTAGACATCTAAACTTCCCTACGTGCATGGGGGAAAGGGGGAAGCACTAACAAGAGAAGGATATATGGAGGGAGAAATGGATAAAGGTAAGAAGGAGGAGGCCTTGGACCCAATAATGATGGATGAATACCAGATCAAGCGGATGATGGAAGCAGTTGGAAGAACGCGCAGTGGAGTACCCTACCAATATAAGATGAACACTAAGAAGAGAGTCGTAGCCACAAGGGAGGGATTGGAAAGCGATGAAGAAGAGGTAGAGGATGTCTGGGCCATGGATCAGATTGAGGATATCCTGCGCGCAACATATGAGAGGAAGACGAGAGGTACAAGAGAAGGAATAGAAGGTAACACTCCTACCATATCAATGTTAGTGTGGAACCCATGAACCCATGTGTGACTAATACACCAAGAATAACACCACCATTTAGACAACCAAATTTTGGGAGAAGGAAGACAACAGGAAGTACATATACACAGGGAGAAACAACTAGGTGAGCCAGTTTAGGAAGCATTAGTCAAGTATATACACCACGCAGAGGTAGTAGTTCATCATTCAGGATGGCAGGACATGATCCCACCATCAGGTTACCATAATTCAAAGGAGAGGCATCGGAGGACCCCAAGAAGCACATGTTTATTTGTGAAAAGATATGGGAAGTGAAAAAAATAATAGATGAGGACACTAAAATTATGCAGTTAGTTATCACACTAAGAGATCGCTCACTAGATTGGTACATGAGTTTAGCTACAAACAGTCCGCTAGGAACAACTAGAACAATTGGAGATATCAAAAATCTATTGATAAATGAATTCTAGAAACCTAGTTCAGAGAATCAATACATGAATGAGATGATAGATATTAGACAGAAACCGAGATAATCTGTATGGGAGATTGACCAGAGATTCAAACGATTGAAGGGAAAGCTAAAGTATGTCATGAAAAACATGCAACATAGGCATATGTTTGTCAATTCACTACTACCACACTTGAAATACCCTTTGCGACAACATAAGTTTCTAACCCAGGAAGAGGCTCTACAAGTATCCCTACAACTAGAAGAGAACCGATATCAAAAGGCATATCCATCCATAGAGGAGCTAAAGGAGGATCTGAATAAATTAAACTTCTAGCTAATCCATAACGAAGGTAAGGAAAAAAGAGAATTCGTTTGGTGTACCACATGTAGGACATAAGGACACCATAAGAATGAATGTCCAACAGTCACGCAGTACATGGAAATAGGAATGCCAAACCCGTTGCCAATAGGAGGACTATGGTGTGAGATCTGTAAGAAATAGGGGCATGATCCATATGAGTTCCAAATGATGCAGAAATACCAGATAGTACCTAAGAGTTCATATTGCAAATTTTTCAAGTCAGTAGGCCACGACGACAAAGATTATAGGACCATGGACCTGATGAAGGAAATAACATCAAATGCTTGTAGGGTGCAAGAATAAATGATCACTGGGAAAGTTGCAGCAAATTTTAACCAAGTACCAACCCCGTATAAGACTGCACAACAACAGTATAACACTGCACAAAAAAAATATAACACTATGCAACCATAGTACAATACCATGCAACCACACTATAATATTGTACAATACAACTAGGTGCCCCAATACAATGCACCACGAGGAGATCGAGCTGACTACAGAGGTGGAGGAAGAGGAAGAGGAGGATTTGGAAGAGGTAGAGCACCAGTGGTATGCCACAACTGTCAACAACCAGGAGACTATGCACGAGAATGTCCACTTCCACCTGCAACCTGTATGTATTGTCGCAGATCAGATCATGACACAAAATAATGTCCTACACTATTGGGGAAGACCTATGAAAAGAGAAATTAGAACAATCAGAATGGTTAATGGATTTTAGCGAAAGCAAGGGATGATAGAAGGAACATCAACATAGTTACACGTGGAGGAGCTAAGACAGGAAACGACACAGTAAGAAAAGATCCAACACAACACCAATGGGTGAAGAAGAATGGCAAACTAAAGAAACAATTTTATGTGCATAATGAAAAGGAGATATTCAAGCAGGCTAGACAATAATTATTGAAGCCAGACATTGCATTGATATCAACTGCACAACATACTAAGGAAGTAGCAACATAAGAGATGCCTCCATCGATGGACCACACCAAAGAAAGACAACCCCTGGGACAAGTTAGTACTATTAAGGGTTTTTCACAATTCTGTTTTAAACTACTAAATGATCCATCATATGTTAAAGTATTAAAAAATATGCTAGAGAGATAGAAGTAAATCTAGAACAAAAAACAATTAATCATATGCATACAAGGAGGAGAACAAACATAGAATTCAGACTGAACGCCAACATTGGAGATATTATACTTGATATAGGATCCAAAGTAAATGTGTTACCCAAGAGAACATGGCAATGTATGGGAGAAACCACATCAGGATATTCACTTGTTTAGTTGAAACAAGCAAATCAGCACAGAGTTCTACCAATAGGAAGACTAAAGGGGGTGACAATAGATCTAGATGGAGTGCACACTAAAACAATTTCGAGGTGATAGAGATAGTGGATGGCACAACACCTTATTTGATATTGCTTGGATTGGATTGGGAATTTGAAAATCAGGCCATAATCAACTTAAATATGAGGAATATGACATTTGATTTAGGATAATACAGAGTCATTTCACCATTGGATCCATCAGAAGGGGAAAGGTTTGTAGAACCCACATGTTTAGACTTGGAAAAAGTTAACCAGTTGTATAGAACAACTGTGTGATAAGAAGATTATGTGAATTCAACTACATATGTGGTACTCAGTTGGAGAAGTATCACGTCATGTGCGTATGGCTTAGATACAGGCTTATAAAATTGGTAGCAGATGTTGCACAAAGTCTCCACACGAAGATGCTTAATAATAGACTATACAGTAAGATCGTTAGGTAAGGAGATAAGGGAAACTCCCAAATTCCAATGAGGGAATGACTTAGAAGTATTCTTAACACGATACGAAGATGAAGTGTTATAAAATCAAAGGATTTTATCCCTAGATATAACACTCAAGGAAACACTTACAAGATGGTGGGGTGTGCACAAAGAGACAATTAAGGACTGGTGCCAGTGTAAGCAGTTACTACACATCATATTTGGAGCAGAACAGGGAACCAACCAACTACAGAAATATGACGGATAGGGAGAACCAACATAGCACTTGGAGAAGTGTAGAACACTATGGAGGATGACACCACCAGAGGAATGGCCTCATCATTTTGTTCACACATTAGAAGGGATTCCAACAAACTGGTATACATAGCAGGAATCAAGACGAGGAACTATAGAATGGACAGTTTTACAACATAATTTTACAGTCACTTTCTCAATTGAACATGAGAACACCAACATAGACTCAACACTTAAACGAATCAGAGGGGTGATATTCATTAAATATTCATAAGTTGAACTCATGACAGAAGAAAAACAACAAAACATAAATACAATAAAAGAACTACTATCATGCTACCATGTGTAGGAACAAGCACCTGATAAATATGACCCGCGAAACATTCAGATAGTGGAAGTTGAAGGTGAAAGAGAAGTGGAAGGTCCACCTCTGGAATCAAAATTATTTTTTGTGTTGATCAAAGTGAAGAAAGTCAACATTGGGACAACTGAGAATCCCAAAATGGCCAGCATTGGAGATTACTGGGACGAGCAAATAGTAGAAAGCATAGCATAGTTACTACACGAGTATAACGACTTGTTCCAAACAACGTTCACATAAATGAAAGGCATAGCAGGAGAACTATGTGAAATGAAGATACCTCTCATATATGAGGCAAGATCGATCAGATAGAGACCATATAGACTAAACCCAATATATAAGAAAAAAGTGAAAGCATAAATTGATAGGATGTTGGAGGCTGGAATCATAGAACTAGTAGAGGAATCTGAATGGGTAATCCCTATGGTAGTTTAGGAGAAGAAGAAGGGAGGGATAAGGATATGTGTCGACCTGAGGAAATTGAATTCTGCTTTCCTACATTACCCTTTCCCTACTCCTTCCACAGATGAGGTATTGGAGAATGTAGGAGGCCAGAAATCATACTCATTCACTGGTGGATTCTCAGGCTATCATCATATCAATATAGCTCTAGAAGACAGGTACAAAACCATGTTTTCAATAGAATGGGGGTCCTACCATTGAAAATTCATGCATATTGGACTGAAGAATGCACCAACACTATTTTTCAGAGTAGTCATAGTTTCACTCAAAGAATTCATCCACCAGTTTCTAGAGGAATATCTGGATGATTGGACAGTCTACAGTCTGTTGAAAGACCATGTAGAGGTGTTGAGGCTGATGTTAGAAATATTCATGTAGTGTAATATATCGTTGAACATCAAGAAGTGCATCTTCATAACACCCTTTGAGGTACAATTGGGCCATATAGTATGTAAACAAGGCTTGCTAGTGGATCCTGCCAAGATTGTAGTAATTGTTAATATACCACCACCAAAATTAGTACATCAGTTAAGAGAAACATTGGGACACACATGGTACTACAAGAAATTCATCAAATGGTATGTACATATCATTGCACCAATAGAGAAATTGTTTATAAAAGATAGAAAGTTTCAGTGGAATGAAGATTGTCAGCGAGGGCTGGACACTCTAAAAGAGAAGATAGTAACCACACCAATACTAGTATTACTGGATTGGGAAAATACATTCCATGATGCATCATCCATAGGACTGCTTACCTTTCAAGGATAACTAATGGAGAGAGACCTAAAAATCTAGAGGACACATTTCCCGATGCATAGTTATTTTCAATCCAAGTAGATAATGAATATTTTGCAGACATCATTCAATACTTGAGTACAAGGACTATGCCACAAGAATTCAATGCTGCACAGAAGAAAAATTTGGTATTCAGAGATGCAAACTATCAATTGATTACATGACACTTATACAATATGGGTGGAAACAACATCTTGAGAAGATGTGTACTAGAACATGAAAGAACTAGGATTTTAGCAGAGGCCCATGTTAAGAACCAAATATCAATATAGCATAGAAAAACCTTAGAATAAGTACTCAACGCCTTGAAAAATAGATAAATTCAGATAATAATCCTCTTCGAGGGGGAAACCTCCTTATGCCCACATAAATGTACAATTACAAGATGATTCAAAATGAAAATGTCTCCTTGGTATATATAGGAGACTAGGAGGTATAATTACAACTAATGGCCTAA
>ML777072.1:163383-178331 GCA_009831015.1 Picea engelmannii | reverse complement strand
CGGACCCTCCCGATTGATCTATTTTAAATGGAGGGGGGGGGTCCGGAATGGGTTTTTCCTCTGGTGGGCCCCCTATTTATACATGGCATGAGTCTATTGGTTCCGAATCCTATCACCTTTTCTTGTCTGACATACCTCGTCCTTTCGGGACATCATTATCCACCTTTTCTGTAAAAAGTCACATCCCATAACTCTGTCAGTCTTTCTTCCTCGATCACCTGTAACAAGTCCCTTCACCATGTTTTTTTTCCCCCAATCGATACCCTCCATGTCACTCAACCGTATACTTCAGTCATTGTCACCTGCCATCTCATTCTCTAATTGACCCGTTGGCCATTTATTACTGGCTAACTTATCCATTAACCAGCTGACCTGTCTCGCACGCCCAACGGGTATCCATTTGCTCAAAACTACCCTCACCCTTCATTCACTCACCTTTTCTTAGTCGTCGCACCAAAGAATTTTCCCCGTTTTCCTCTCCGTTATAGTCAGTCGCCCACATCTACAGTCGTCCCCGCTAATCTTTGTTTTATTTGCAAGTACTCTTATAGTGATGGCGCCAAAGTTAAACAGAACAAAAGGAGAGGAGAATCCGTTTCTCCCGTCTCATGTCGACCTCGACAGGATTACTCTGGCTAATAAAGACTACTTAATCGCAGACACAAGATGTGGTTTCAACTTCGCAGACCTGCAGTCATCGCTGAAAGAAGTTTTCCTAGACCAGAGTGATGAAATTGGGCTCTAGGAGTCCAACCTACCCTTGTATCTTTTCCCCTAGATTCACCACTTCCCAAAATTTTCCCTCAAGTGCCAAGCCTGTTACATTTCCGAACAAAGAGCCATTGTGTCCTCATCCAGGGAAATTTTTTTCCTCATCACACCAGAAACCATCGACCAAATGATGGAGATATCTAGAGATGAATCCACCTCGTCGTTTAACCTTGAAATCATCACAGAGCTCTACCAAAAGCTGACGTTTCCTCAAAGAGATCAGATTTTTGAGATTTCCCTTCCACAATCCGCTCAGCTCCCCACTACAAACCCCCCTTATCCTTCCTCCCTATTGTCAATAAAAGGAAACCAGGTCATCACGTCACTTTGCACTGTGCTTGGATATTTTTCATATCAATGGGTAGATGAACCCATTATGGGATTTCTGTCCATTTTCTCCACCGATGAGAAACCTACTACACAGTTCGATTATAGCACATTCCTGGTGGACAACATTCACAAGCAACTCATAAATTTCGTCACAGAAGGTATGTTCCAGTATTCTTCAATACTGGCATACCTGCTCATTTTCTTCCAAGATGACAAAAATTATTTTTCTATGCAGAAGATGGTTGAGGATGGTAGACCAAAGGCAGTAACAACATGGACTTATTTTCTCAGACATAACTCCCCAGAATTCATTTTTAAGTAGTTCATCGAGCAATTCTACCACCCAGTGGTGAGTATGCTCAGCAGCAGACCCAAACCCAGAATTAATGAGGAAATTCAGAGGATTCTACATCTCTCATACCTTACAAAGACTGGAGATTGGTAACTATACCAAAATCACACTGAGATCAGAGTCTATGGGTGGGAGTTGGCCCCATATAAACTGCCCAGGTACTTGTCGGTTAGAATTTTTTCCCTAGAATATATAAGAGAAATGATAAACTTAGATGACATACATTTTGTGTCTCTGAAGAAGAAGCAACACCTCAGGATCAAAGGGAAGATTGGGTTTTTCATTTGCAACAGCCAAGGTGCCGGGGAGGAAGCAAACAGACTGCTAAAAGAAATGAATTTTTTTACAAGTTTCAAGTGGCACTATGATCCATGCAGGGTAATTTCTGAAATGAGGGTAAAAAATAAGAATATCCTGTATGTTCATATATCCAAGCCCGAGGTAGAGAAGTTTGCAAACCAGATGGAATGGAAGCCAAACACTCTAATTGAGACAGAACAACAGGACCCTTCGGTCACTGTTTCACAGACGACAACACCGCAGGTCCCAAAGGAGAAAAGGCCCAGGAAGGACACTTCACATTCCGTCACTGAAGTATCATCTGAAGAATTCCAATTGCACACAAAGAGGCTGAAAATCACTCAGGCACCTGATGCAGCTCACGAAAAGGAAATTCCATCCAATACAATTATGGAGGTGGATCGGTCACTAATTAGTACAAGCAACAAGTAGATCATAACCATTGTATTGCCAAAGAAGCCTGCAGATACTCCACCAGTCAACCATCCAAGCAAAGGAGGACCGAAGTTGAGTATTTTTGAAAAATACGATTTGATTAAGAAAAAGAATCAGACACTGACCAACAACACATATGCTCAGTTTTGGAAGCAAACGTTGTCTGCACAACATAGATTGCTATCAGCATTCGACACCGAGAAGGGTAAAATGCACATGGAATTTCTCCAAGCATAGGTGCCAAACCCAAAGGCGATCAAAGATTACAAAAGGGCCACTTTCGAATTCCAGACTAAGGATGTGCATCCAACCGATCAAATGGATCTACACAGGCAGACTGGGGAAATGGTTTTCTCCACATTGGACCATGCTTCCACTACTGCATCCAAGCTACAAGTATCTCTAAACAACGCCCAAAATCAGTTGAATTTGGAAAAGATATCTTCATTTTCCAAGGATAACAGGATCAAGACATTAGAGGAGATGGTTCTCAAGATCGGATATGATCCCTCGAATGTGAAAGCAGTCAAGGAGATGCTCAAGAAGAAAAACACTGAAATAGCATCTCTAAGGAAAAAATTGAAGCTGCCACCAATAGTGGACTCACAAGCAAAGGAAATGGCAGAGACAGAAGGAGAAAAAGATGAGATGCTTAAAATGATCATGGAGCAGAACACACAATTGAAGGAAATGGAGGCCGAACTGGAGAAACTTGTGAAAGAGAAAGAGCAGTCAAAACCGATGGAGGTCATTCCATTGAGTGCAGTACCACTCTTAGGAGTGAGCACAACGTCCCTGGCAAAAATTCCATCAGCAAGTCCATTGACGTCTCTGGAAAAGATTGTTGAACTGGCCAAATCCATGGAGGATATGAATCTACAAGAAACAAAGATCAACAGGCTCAAAAAGGATATTGAGAACCTCGAGGAACTCAAAGATTCTTATCAAACCAATTACTCCAAGGAGAAACAAGTGTCAGACCAGCTCAAACAAGAGTTACAAGTGCTTCGGAAGCAAACTGTGGCAGGAAAAACACTGGCCAAAGTCAAAGAAAGTGTCTGGACAGACATCACCAAGTCCATGAATGAAATATGGCCAATGATACAAATTATGTTTGAGCAGAATGAATTGGTACAAAGGAGAAAACAAGCCATCAAGAAGATAAGAGAAGAACTGGGGGAGATGCCCACAGAGGCTACAGTAATCATCAAATTCCTAAACTCTAAAACCAGAGAGGAGCTGGAAGATTAGAGAATTGAAGACAGAACAGAGACCATCCTTGAGGTCAAGAGAGTCCTGACCAAGAGAGGACTGATGCTATAGCTAGAAGAAAAGGTTCAGGCTATGGAACTGGGAGTGTAAATGTTTTTCAACAAGATCGAGGCTCTACAAAAGTAGGGTCTCCCTGGTTTGAGAGTGATAAATGATAAATTGATGACACTCCCCGATTACAAAAAGAGACTAGCCGCTGTGGCTAAGGATATCTCAAAATTCTCAGGGATTCAAGGCAGTATCACTGGCAAGAAATTTATGGATGCTCTACAGTTGGACATCTGCATACAGCATGAGATCCGATAGGTCTTCATCATCAAGAAAACTTTTGGTAAGTACACAGAGATGGATGAAGTTTACCAAAGGTTGCTCAAAGTTGTCATTTCTAGTCATCTTCGATGGGAAGAACTTTGCAATCTGATCGAGTAGTCGATGAGCTGTTCAAGTCCAGTTAGCTATCTAGTCAGATGAGGTTGTGTAGAGGCCTCACTAATGACTCACCCAAAAAACAGCAGGAAGTTTCGACACATCATCAAACAGTTTCCTAGATTTTTGTAGTTTGTTAAGTTAGTTAAGCTAAAAATAGATTTACCACGTCCTGATCTTTAATGACAGGATCGTTTGTAATTTTGGTTATAAATACTTCACTTTCCGAAGTATTGAGGGTTGATCTTTACGCCCCATGAGCTACCAGACTGTAATATTTTCAATAGATCTTCCATTAATACAAAAAGGCTTTTTCACAGGATTCTTGTGTGTACTCATTGGTGATGTTTTCCTTTCTTAGTCAAATGTTATTCTCTCTTAGTTATCACATTGTTTTCTAAATCTAATCTTTGAAAGTAATGAATGTTGCAGGATTTATCTCCAGTACCCTGTCTCTGACTTCAAATATTTTAATGTGTCATCTTCTGATTTTATGATAAAAAAATTCTTAATTTCTTCTTTGTTATAATTGACATTCTCGCCTTTTTATGCTATTCCTCATTTTTACTGCTAAAAGAATCCAACGATTGCATCATCTCGCCCTGTGAAAGGTTTCTTTGTTTTATGGTTTAGATTTCCATCGTAAAATACAGACCCCATAGCCTAATGGATGTGTAAATTTTCTCTCATCCAACTTAACGATAACAAACAAAACAAAATTATCTTACTTAGCTCGCCTAATATCTTAAATTTGAAACATAGCTAAAACATACAGAGAGATCCCTCTCTAAAGCTGGTAGGGCTAGATTCCAGCTTCGAAGTGGTTGGATAAATTTACCTCTTGTAGATTGCTTCTTCCCTGACAACCTCTAGGAAATTTACAGAGCGTTAACATAGTGGCGACTCCACTGGGGAACACGACAAACTGAAAAATATTTAACCCCACGTTTTCTTTTCCTAGAAGAAAATTTTGTTTCTGAAAAATTTCAAATCTGAGAAAGAAGTAATGTTTAGAGGTTGTTAAAAACTTGTACATATTATTTTCAGACTCATAAAACTAATATATATATATATATATATATATATATATATATATATATATATATATAAAATCAAAAGGAAATCTGGCTCCGAAAAGAGTTTATACTCGATCTCACCCAGACCCAGAACTCACAATAGCAACTGATAATCCAGAATAGTTACTCAGGAAAAGGACCATTGTAGAAGGATTAGTAAGTCATAGCCCCCTTAAGAGGTCCCCTTCTCTTCCAGAGGAACTTGTCGCCTTTCAAGATCTTGACTTTGACATTCTTTTTGAACAAAGCCTGTTTAGAACAAAATCTGATAGCTTTGTGGCTGAAACCGTCCTAGATCCAACCATCTTGCAACCTCGGACCCCTGAAGTTCTATCCCCCATTGCTAAACCTCAAAGCTATCACTCTGTGCCAGCTAGTCCCTCCTCATCCTCGTCTTCTATCACCGCCCCTCTTATCATTCAGATTGTTGTCCCTCCTCCTCCACCTATCATGGCAGCCAGGTATTCTCCTTTGGTGTTGGTCGCACCGCTACACGCTATGCCCCAGGATTATCAAACAAGGCTCCCTCAGTTTGATGGTACATGGCCCTTCACCGCACAACAACATGTGGATAAAATGAATGACTATTTTGACTTATAGGAAGTAGATGAAGCTGACGTTCAAATGAGATTGTTTGCGCAGAGTTTGACAGGTGACGTTAAGAAATGGTACAAAGGCTTACGCGCTGCCTCGGTGCTTGACCTTACAGTGTTTCAAAGAATTTTTCTAGACAGGTGGGAGGTAAAGAAAAATCCTCTCCAAATCTTGTCAGAATATGAAAACATCAGGAGAAATCAAGGAGAGACAGTACAATATTACTGCACCCATTTCAACAATCTGTACAATGCAATTCCGGCCGAGATCAAGCCTCCACAATCTGAATGATTTAGACCGACAATGGTGCTGTCGCTCCTTTTTACATCAGCCTTAATATACACGACCTGATTTTGCATAATGCTATGTTAGATTTTGGTGCTTCCCATAATCTGATGCCTAAAGCAGTGACGGAAAAATTGGGACTCGAGGTCACCAGACCTTACAAGGACTTACACTCTTTTGACTCCAATAAAGTTAGATGTATCGGTTTGATCAAGGACTTGTGTATCACCCTGGTTCAGATTCTTGCAAAAAGCATGGTCATGGATTTTGTGGTCGCAGACATTCCCCCGAAATATGGTATGTTGTTGTCCCAGTCTTGGGGGGCCAAGTTGAAAGGTACTTTGCAGTTGGATATGTCGTATTCCACTGTCCCGATTTTTGGGCAACAAAGAAGACTATACAGAGAAACGCTGATGAAATACATGGTTAGCAGTCAAGAAAAACCACATAACTATCCCCTGTACTCTACACACTCTGATCTAGATTCTTTTATCCTATATAATGATGGTGATACAGAAGAACATATCACTCAGCTGGTAGAAGATACATCTGATCCAGAAGAAGGCCCAGAAATCACTGATGCCTAACGGAAGAAAAATGTGATAACTAAAGAATTGCCAGCGGATTTCTGGAGCATGGACTTTGATGGGGCCGTAAGAAAAGAAGGAGATGGAGCAGGAGTTTGGTTGCATAATCACAAATCCAGGTATTCAGAAAACCATTCTTACAAATTGAATTTCCAATGCACTAACAACATAGCTGAGTATGAAGCTTTGATGCTTGGTCTGGAACTACTGAAGAAGGTTGGTGCCAAACAAATCATGGTAAGGGGAGATTCCAAATTAATTATCAAACAAATTAAAGGTGAGTATGTAGCGAAACATCCACATCTTAGAGCTTATAGGAATTCTATTCTGGATGCCCTTAAACGTTTCACTGAAGTTGATTTGCAGGTGATGCCTAGGGGACATGATATTTTAGTAGATGGATTAGCTACGTCAGGAACTACATGCAAGATACCTTTTCGTTCCACTTGCCCATACACGATGGAGGTGAAATGCATACCAACTGTCCCAGATAATATTAGATACTGGTAGGTATTTGGTAATGATGATTAAATTGAATATTTTTTGTGATGTAAAAATGATTTCGAATGTACAAATATAGACTTAGAAAATGAGGATGAAAATGTAAATAGATCTAATTTTGGAGATGATAGTGTAAACAAGATAGATTCATGAGAGTTAGGTGAAGATGAGATGGGATCTGATGTCTTTCATTTAAATAGCAATGTTTTACCTAGGGGTCTAGTTCCTTTAGAAGACCTTTTTGATTTTAATGATGTAGCTAAAAAACCGAAAATCGAAGCCAATGGTCAAGAAGTAGAAGATTGTAATATAGGGACAGAAGAGAAACCCAAGATGGTCAATCTTTCCAAATC
Source organism: Picea engelmannii (assembly GCA_009831015.1). NCBI lineage: Eukaryota > Viridiplantae > Streptophyta > Pinopsida > Pinales > Pinaceae > Picea > Picea engelmannii. The sequence goes on along the minus strand of ML777072.1, from coordinate 171,049 downwards.
ATTACCCCTTGAGAAGAAACTCAAGTACATTGATCTTTTCAGGGAATATTCAGACGTATTTGCCTAGGGTTACGAGGACTTGAAATATTATGACACCAGCATCATACAACATAGGATTCCAATAAAAGAAGATCAAAAACCTTTTAGACAGAAACTTAGGAGAATCAATCCCAAGTTACTTCCCCTGATAGAAAAAGAGATCAAGAAAATGTATGACGCCAAAATCATAGTTCCACTTCGATTTTCCAAATGGGTCTCAAATCTGGTCCCAACTCGAAAGAAATCCAGGGAAATCAGGCTTTGCATTGATTTCTGAAATCTGAACAAGGTCTCTCTGAAGGAAAACTACCCATTTCCTAAAATGGACCACATATTACAAAAAGTAGTTGGATCTAGTAGAATCTCCTTACTGGATGGGTTCTCAGGTTATAACCAGGTCCTCATTCACCCAGATGACCAAGAAAAAACCGCTTTCACAACACCATGGGGTACTTTCATGTATGTGAAAATGCCTTTCAGGTTGATGAACGCTGGGGCCACTTTCCAGAGAGAAATGGACATCGATTTTGTGGAGGAACTCGACAAATTTATTGTCATCTATCTGGACGATGTAACCATATTTTCCCAATCCGACGACGAGCACTTACGACATCTCAGACGAGTGTTTGAGAAATGCAGGAAATTTGGGATTTCTCTGAATCCCAAGAAGAGCCTTTTCGGAATAGAGGAAGGCAAGCTGCTAGGGAACATAATATCTAAGGACGTAATTAAGATAGACCCTAGCAGAATTGAGGCCATTCAGAAACTAGAACACCCATGAAATATCAAGGAGTTACAGTCTTTCATCGGAAAAATAAACTTTTTGCGAAGATTCATACCCAATCTGGCTGAGCTTCTCAGGAACATCACAAACATGTTAAAAAAGGATACAAAAATAAAATGGGACACAGAGTCTAAACAGTCTTTTGAAAAAGTCAAACGTACACTCACACAGGCTCCAGTCCTGATCAGTCCTGATTTCACCAAAGATTTTTATCTGTTTTCTTTCGCTTCTAAACATACCATTGCAACAATATTACTACAAAAAAATAGTGAAGGGTATGAACAACCCATAGCCTTTTTCAGTAAAGATTTAAGAGATGCTTCTTTGAATTATAAAATAATGGAGAAACAAGTTTTCACCTTGGTGAAAGCCATAAAATATTTTAGAGTATATATTCTCCATTCCCACACCGTTGCATATGTTCTGAATGCGGTAGTTAACGACATTTTAACCCAAGACAATCTGGATGGCTGAAGAGGAAAATGGATTGCTATAATTCTAGAGTATGACATAGAGATTAAGCCTACTAAAATGATTAAAGGTCAGGGTTTGGCAAAGTTAATGGCTGAATTGAATTTCCATTCTCTTGACATTAATTTCTTAGCTACAGTAGATGAATAGGGTGAGCAGGCGACTCCAAGCGTGAAAGAGGTATTTCTGAATTCTCCATGGTATGCAGACCCGATATTTGTTTTTCATAACTTATAAGCTCCCCCTAGTCTGACCAAAACTAAAGCTAGGTTTTTGAAATTGAAAGAATTAAAATTTTTCATTCTAGAAGGCAATCTATATTGGAAGGATCTTGTCGGTATTTTGTTAAATTGTCTATTGAAGGATGAATATGACAAGGTATTGCAGGAGTTTCATGCAGGAGACTGTGGTGGCCATCTCAGCTGGAAGACCATAGCTAATAAAATCCTCAGAGCTAGTTTCTATTGGCCAAGATTATTCGCTGACGTACATCATAAAGTAACTTCATGTCATAAATGTCAGGTGTTCGAGGGAAAAAAGAAACTCCTTCCTCTGCCCCTGAAACCAATCTCCATCGAAGCTCCTTTCCAGTAGTGGGGATTAGACTTCATCAGAGAAATTCATCCTCCCTCTTCGAGCCAGCACAGGTGGATTCTTACTGCCACAAATTGTTTTACAAAATGGATCGAAGCGGTACCAAGCATGCAAGCTACTGATTCTATTATTATTAAATTTCTTGAAAATAATATCTTGTCTCATTTTGGGTGTCCTAGCAAGATTATAACTGACAATGCAACTTCTTTTCGATCTAAGAAGCTCATATATTTTTGCAACCAGTATCATATTGGTTTGGGACATTCCACAGCTTATTACCCTCAAGGAAATGGGCTGGCAGAATCATCAAATAAAACCCTGGTAAACATTATCAAGAAGACGTTGCAAGAAAATAAAAAGTCATGGCATAACAAGCTGGTTTTAGTACTATGGGCCGACAGACTAACCACCAGGAGGTCAATCGGTATGTCACCATATCAACTGGTTTATGGCATTGAAGCGGTTTTTCCTACTTCCTTAGGAGTCTTTGTCATGAAGTTGTTGCAAGACATGCAAGCCGAGCCGAACGAATCCCAAAGAAGGATAAACCAGATGATACATTTACAGTAATCCAGAGAAGAAGTATACAACAAGATTCAGGTAGTCCAAGAAAGCATTAAGAAGATTTTTGACAAGAGAACCAAAGAAGATGACTTTGAGCTAGGTGACTTAGTTCTGAAATAGGATTCCCGAAATGAAGAAAAGGGAAAGCATGGAAAATTTTAAAGTCTATGGAAGGGGCCATACATGATTCAAGTGTTCAGAGGAAATAATGCCTTCTTTCTCAACAACAGTGATGGGACAGATCTTCCAGGAGGGCCTGTAAATGGTAGAATGTTGAAGCACTATTTACCTTCCCAGTAGAGGCTCGAGGTTACATTTTTCCATTGTACATACCATTTCCATTTTGTTTGCAAGTAGTTGAGAGAATACTTTTGATCAGATGGTTGAAGCCCGCAGAGAAGGACCTAAGCCATTGAACATCGTATTCCAGTGTTTGAAAAATAAAACCAAGCAGAGCAGCAATGGCAACTAGAGAGAAAGTTTTTTCAGAACATCAGTAATCAAGATTCTTGGCACTTCACAAGGAGAGTACCATCCCCAGGTGGAGCCGCTTTTATAACCCTATAATTTATAGGATCAACTGGTGACTGAAATGTTATCTCTTTAAATTTTTTTGTGTGTCAAATGATTTTTCATTCTGCAAATAATTTGAGAAAAGAAAAATAAAAAGAAAAAGAAAAAGAAAAGAAAAAGAATAAAAGAGGGCATAAAAGAAATGCAATAGAGCCCCATGCAATAACAATGACTTGGTCCATACCTTTCAAGCATGGCCAAGTTCTTTTAAATTTATGTTGATAGAAGTAGTGAATAAGCTTGGCTAAATTGTTTAATCTTAGCCAAGTGTTCTAGGTTAGTTAGTGAATAAATCTGACCAGACTGCCTAATCTTGGTTAGATAGCCCTAGGATAGAGTAATTTCTTAGTCCAACAGTTTCATCTGGGCTAATTGTCATAGGTAATTAGGTTAAAACATAGGGTAGTTTGCCTTATTTCAATAAAACCAGCTCGATGATCAATATTGAACCATGTCTTTGAGGTTTAAAAGGTTTGATGTCTAACCCCTTGGTGATAGAAACATGGAAAAGCTCGGGAAAAACCCGAAGCCCGCAATATGCACAAATCCTAAGTTTTCTGGGGCACATATGCCTTCGCGCTCACAGTTAAGCACAATGCATAGATGAACGGCCCAAGATTGGGCACCTAGATCTACGGTTGACAAGATTTTCCGGACCCCCCCGACCTTTTTACCTTTAATGGTGGGGGGGGGGGTCCAGAATCAAAGATAATATATGCACACATCTAGACAGTTCAGGTTTCAGTGCCTAGATCTATGGTTTATATTGAATTCCGGACCCCCTCGTCCATTCTGCTTTTATCGGAGGGGGGGGGGGTCCGGAATGTGTTTTAAAGATTGCGCATGGATCTGCGGTTGATAAGGAAGTGCTCAAATCAACGACTCATGGTGCTTTTCAGACCCCCCCGATCAATCTGTTTTTAATGGAGGGGGGGGGTCTAGAATGGGTTTTTCTCTGGCGGGCCCCCTATTTATACGTGTTATGAGTCTATTGGTTTCGAATCCTATCGCCTTTTCTTGTCTAACATACCTCATCTTTTCGGGATGTTATTATCCACCTTTTTCGTAAAAAGTCACATCCCATAACTCCGTTAGTCTTTCTTCCTCGATCACCCATGGCAAGTCCCTTCACCATGTTTTTTTTCCCCCAATCGATACCCACCACGTCACTCAACCGTATACTTCAGTCATTGTCACCTGCCATCTCATGCTCTAATTGACCTGTTGTCCATTTATTACTGGCTAACTTATCCGTTAACCAACTGACCTGTCTCGCGTGCCCAACGGGTATCCATTTTCTCAAAACTACCCTCACCCTTAATTCACTCACCTTTTCTTAGTCGTCGCACTAGAGAATTTTCCCCATTTTCCTCTCCGTTACAGTCAGTTGCCCACATCTACAGTCGTCCCCACTAATCTTTGTTTTATTTGTAGGTATTGTTATAGTGATGGCGCCAAAGTTAAAGAGAACAGAAGGAGAGGAGAATCCATTTCTCCCACCTCGTGTCGACCTTGACAGGATTCCTCTGGCCGATAAAGACTACTTAATCACAGACACATGATGTGGTTTCGACTTCCCAGACCTATAGTCATGGTTGAAAGAAGTTTTCCTAGACCAGAGTGACAAAATTGGGCTCTGGGAGTCCAACCTACCCTTGTATCTTTTCCCCCAGATTCACCACTTCCCAGAATTTTCCCTCAAGTGCCAAGCTCATTACATTCCCGAACAAAGAGCCATTGTGTCCTCGTCTGGGGAAATTCTTTTCCTCATCACACTAGAAACCATCGATCAAATGATGCAAATATCTAGAGCCAAATCCGCCTCACCGTTTAACCTTGAAATCATCACAGAGCTCTACCAAAAGCTGACATTTCCTCAAAGAGCTCAGATTTTTTATCTTTTCCTTCCAGAATCTGCTCAGCTTCCCACTACAAACCCCCCTTATCCTTCCTCCATGTTCTCAATAAAAGGAAACTAGGTCATCACGTCACTTTGTGCCGTGCTTGGATATTTTCAGATCAATGGGTAGATGAACCCATTCTGGGATTTCTGTCCATTTTCTCCACCGACGAGAAACCTACTACATAGTTTGATTATAGCACATTCCTAGTGGACAACATTCACGAGCAACTCATAAATTTCGCCATAGAAGGTATGTTCTGGTATTCTTCAATATTGGCATACCTGTTCGTTTTCTTCCAAGCCGACAAGTTTTCATTTTCTATGCGGAAGATGGACGAGGATGGTATACCATAGGCAGTAACAACATGGAATTCTTTGCTCAGACATAACTCCCCAGAATTCAATTTTAAGCAGTTCATCGAGCAATTCTACCACCTAGTGGTGAGTATTCTCAACAACAGACCTGAACCCATAATTAATGAGGAAATTCAGAGGATTCTACATCTCTCAGACCTTACAAAGACTGGAGATTGGTACCTATACCAAAATCACACTGAGATCAGAGTCTATGGGTGTGAGTTGGCCCCATATAAACTGCCCAGGTACTTGACGGTTAGAATTTTTTCCCTGGAATATATAAGATAGATGATAAACTCAGACAACATACATTTTGTGTCTTTGAAGAAGAAGCAACAGCTCAGGATCAAAGGGCAGATTGGGTCTTTCATTTGCAACAGCCGAGGCGCCGGGGAGGAAGTAGATAGACTGCTAAAAGAAATGAAGTTTTTTACCAGTTTCACGTGGCACTATGATCCGTGTGGGGTAATTTCCGAAATGAGGGTCAAAAATAAGAATATACCGTGTGTTCGTATATCCAAGCCCGAGGTAGAGAAGTTCAGAAATCAAACGGAATGGGAGACAAACACTCTAATTGAGATAGAACAACAGGACCCTTCGGTCACTGTTTCACAGACGACAACACCGCAGGTCCCAAAGGAGAAAAGGCCCAGGAAGGACACTTTGCCTTCTATCACTGAAGTATCATCTGAAGAATTCCAATTGCACACAAAGAGGCTGAAAATCACTCAGGCACCTAATGCGGCTGGTGAAAAGGCAATTCCATCCAATACAATTATGGAGGTGGATCGGTCACTAATTAGTACAAGCAACAAGTAGATCATAACCACTGTATTGTCAAAGAAGCCTACAGATACTCCACCAGTCAGCCAGCTAGGAAAAGTAGGACTGAAGCAGAGTATTTTTGAAAAATACGATTTGATTAAGAAAAAGAATCAGACACTGACCAACAACACATATGCTCAATTCTGGAAGCAAACGTCGACTGCACAACATAGATTGCTATCAACATTTGACACCAAGAAGGGTAAAATTCACATGGCATTTCTCCAAGAACAGGTGCCCGACCCAAAGGCTATCATAGATTACAAAAGGGCCACTTTCAAATTCCAGACTAAGGATGTGCATCCAGCCGATCAAATGGATCTTCACAGGCAGACTGGGGAAATGGTTTTCTCCACATTGGCCCATGCTTCCATCGCTACATCCAAGCTACAGGTATCTCTAAACAACGTCTAGACTTAGCTGAAGTTGTAAAAAATATCTTCCTTTACAAAGGATAACAGGATCAAGACATTGGAGGAGTTGGTCCTCAAGATAAGATATGATCCCTCGAATGTGAAAGTAGTTGAGGAGATGCTCAAGAAGAAAAACGCCGACATAGCATCTCTAAGGAAACACTTGAAGCTGCCACCAACAGTGGATTCACAAGCAAAGGAAATGGCGGAGACAGAAGGAGAAAAGGATGAGATGCTTAAACTGATCATGGAGCAGAACACACAATTGAAGGAAATGGAGGCCAAACTGGAGAAACTTGTGAAAGAGAAAGAGCATTCAAAACCCATGGAGGTCATTCCATTGAGTGCAATACCACTCTCAGGAGTGAGCACAACATCCCTGGCATAAATTCCATCAGCAAGTCCACTGACATTTCTAGAAAAGACTGTTGAACTAGCCAAATCCATGGAGGATATGAATCTACAAGAAACAGAGATCAACAGGCTCAAAAAGGAGATTGAGAACCTCCAGGAACTCAAAGCTTCTTATCAAGCCAGCTACTCCAAGGAGAAACAAGTGTCAGACTAGCTCAAACAAGAGTTACAAGTGCTTCAGAAGCAAACTGTGGCGGGCAAAACACTGGTTGAAGTCAAAGAAAGTGTCTAGACAGACATCACCAAGTCCATGAATGAAATATGGCCAATGATACAAATTATGTTTGAGTAGAATGAATTGGTACAAAGGAGAAAACAAGACATCGAGAAGATAAGAGAAAAACTGGGGGAGATGTCCACAGAGGCTACATAAATCATCAAATTCCTAAACTCTAAAACCAGATAGGAGATGGAAGATTTGAGAATTGAAGATAGAACAGAGACCATCTGTAGTGTACCAATTGCTCTGATACCAAATTGTAGTGTACCAATTGCTCTGATACCAAATTGTAGTGTACCTATTCACTACCCAGGTTCGCCCTAACCTCTCGGTTCACCATTCATTACATGGATTTAAAAACAAATACATTTAACCAGGATTAAACACACTTAATTCGCAGAGTAAAAATATATAAGTTACTGTTACCATTAACAAACCATAACATGCAACAGTATTTCATTTACACAGCGGAAAACATGATACATAAACAGAGCAGTCATGCTCAACAT
>ML777072.1:128498-156286 GCA_009831015.1 Picea engelmannii | reverse complement strand
TGATGATACCCTGAATGAAGATCCAACTTTGTGAAATAGATTGCTCCATGTAGTTTATCTAACAATTCATCAATGTCATGAATGGGAAACTTATCTTTAATAGTGATCTTGTTGAGCTCTCTATAATCTAGACACATACACCATGAGACATGTTTCTTGAATACCATTACCATCGGTGCAGAGTAAGAAGTTTGGCTAGGTCTAATAATGTCAGCCTCTAACATTTCTTCAACCATGCGCTCAATTTCACTCTTCTGGGCATAAGGGTATCTCTATGGCTCGATGTTCAGAGGAACAATCCCAGGAATTAGGTGAATATCATGATCATGATTTTGAGTGGGTGGAAGACCTTTGGGAATATCTTCAAATAATTTGGAATTCTTATCAATGATCCATTGGAGATCTAGAGGAATAGATGGCTTAGATGTTTGAACATCTAGTGAGCATAGTTGTGCAATAACACCTTGATGCCCTTTTTCAATAATTTTTTCATGCCATTAGATCTTATCACCTTACCGAGTTTCCCTGTGATACCTCTTAGCTCAATTTCTTTTCCTTCCAATGAAAATTTCATAAAAATTTATTGAAAATTAAAAGCCACTGTTCCTAATGATTGTAACCATTCGATTCCTAGTACAACATCAGCACCACTCATGGGTATAGAAATCATTGGACTATTCATTACATATTCCACCATAGTAAGATTGATCTTATTGCATTTTCTTGAGAAATTGATAGTTCCTCCATCTACAATCATTACTTGAAACTCTGGTGCTGGATATAAAAAGCAATTGATATCTTTGGTTAATTTACAGTGAATGAAATTATGAGTACTGCCAGAATCAATTAGGACTATTACCTTTTTCTTTTTGATATATCCTTTGAACTTGAAGGTTTGAGGAGTGCTAATTCTAGCCAATGCATTAGACGATATCGTGGGAGTCAACTCTTCAGATGAAATTGATTCTACGTTTTCATCTTGAGATGGTTCTTGTTCTTATTCCTCTTCACAATCTATGTAGAATAATTTCTTCTCACCACACTTATGTCCCTTACTGTACTTGTTGTCACAATTAAAGCATAAACCTTTTTCTTTTCTTTCCTCCAATTGTTGAGGTGTCAACCTTGTAGGTTGAGGTTTTTTAGAAGAAGGAGTGTTATTCTCTGTATAGATGTTAGGATTGGTCCTTCTAGTTGCCATAGACATATTTTTAGTTTCAACATTTCTTGCCACCCTAAATGCATTCTCCAATGATTTGGGTTCCCAAAGGTGAACCTCATGTTGAATGTTATCTCTTAAAGTTCCTGTGAATACATCAATCAAGTGCTCATCTGGAATATATGTTACCTTTATATTCAATCTTTGGAAGTTCTCAATGTGCTCTGTAACTGAACCCTTTTGCTTGAGATTTATCATTTGGCTAAAGAAGGTATTTCTCCTTGTATCCTCATAGTGTGCTATCATTTCTTCTGTGAAAATTGTCCAAGTGACGAGTGATTTGAGAGAACACAACCATCTATACCATACAAATTGATTGGGTTCTAAATATAAAGAAACAATTCGTACCTTTTGTGTATGTGGCACATTATGTAGATCAAAGAATTGCTCCATCTGAAGTATCCATGTGATAGGGTCCTTGCCATCAAACTTCCTCATATTGATCTTAGGAATGTGGTTGGTCTTCAACCCAAAGTTAGAGTTTCTCCATTATTGATTCACCTTCCGCTTTTCCTCATCATGAATTTCATGGGATACATTTTCACTTTTAGGTGTCCTCTCTATTATGAATTTTTTCAATCCTTCCATGAAACCATCCATATTTGCCTCCAACTTAGCTTCCATCTCTTGTAGTTCCTATTTTGTTACTATATTATTTTGTAAATCATTTATGTCCCTATGCATTTATTCACCTTAGTCAAGAGTCCAAGTAGGATTGTTTGGAGGCTTATTTGGTGTAGAATTTCCCTTTTTGGGTGGCATGTTGGCCAAGTATCACTTTTGAACCTTGATTTTGAGGTGGTTCTGCTAGACAATCTTTCTTCTACTGTATCTCTAACTTTTCAGCCCTTCTGGGTATGAAACTTTATTTTTTGTAATTCTTTAATATTTCTTCTTTCCAATTCCATAGGTCTGATCAAAATTGGATGTGCCAAGTGGAATTTACGGTAAATTCCCCACAACTTGCTAATTTTTGGCCTTTTTAGGAGATCTCACTTGTATAGCGTTCCCCACACAAAATAATTAATATAAAATTATGAAACTCGTACAAGAAATAATAAATACTGTCCAATATCCAATGAAACTAGTCTCACTCAATTTGGATACTCTAGGAAGAAGTTATGATTGTTTTACCTAGAACACCTTCTTGAGACTAGTCAATAGGACTTGTCTGATACCCTATCTTCCACAGGGTGTATCTAAAAATGTAAGATGACCCAGAAACTAAAATTGTTACCACAGATACCTTACTAAGTTTTGTGAATATCCACTAGAGTTTAGGGTCTGAAACTTTACAAAAAATAATTTATAGCGAAAATTCTGCAATGACTCGGTTCAGGATGATTCCAGAATCCTATATTGAACAGGATGTATCTCTAAAAGTATAAGGCCTCAAGAGATGAAATTGTAACCCAACGTACCTTGATCCATCTACTAAATACCCTACAAGCCGTTCCTTTTGAAACACTGTATAAACAAAGTTATAGTGAAAATGCCAAGGTGTCTCAGATGTAACAGCGAAACCCCAAGACCTTGAGCTCTGATACCATATGTTAAGAACCAAATATCAATATAGCATAGAAAAACCTCAAAATAAATACTCAACGCCTTGAAAAAGAGATAAATTCAGATAATAAGCCTCTTCGAGGGGGCAACCTCCTTATGCCCACATAAATGTACAGTTACAAGGTGATTCAAAATGAAAATGTCTCCTTGGTATATATAGAAGACTAGGAGGTATAATTACAACTAATGGCCTAAAGATGACATAAATAAAATAACCTTACTAATATAATATGCCCCAATTAAGGGGTAATGAGCCATTATTTAGGGCTTAGAAACCCATGAATGAATAGTAGGAGGACATTATGCAGGCAAATCTACCACATAGAAGGTATTGCGCGTATGACTATGGTGGCCGATTTTTCACAGAGACTCAAAGGAATACTGCCAGAGATGTGATGTATTTCAGAGGGTTGGTAAACCGAATAAACGAGACAAGATGCCCCTAATGCCACAAGTAACCTTGAAGGTATTCGAAAAATGGTAAATAGACTTTGTGGGAACAATTAACCCACCAACAAAAAGGTCAGGAGCAAGGTATATTATTACTACAACAGAGTACTTAAAAAGATGGGTAGAAGCAACACCAGTAAAATATTGCAGTGCAGAGACAACAACACACTTCTTATTTGAGCAAGTGATTACTATATTTGGATGCCCAACGATTTTGATGAGTGACCAAGGAGCTCACTTCATTAACAACACTATTAAGGCTATTACTGAGGAGTTCAAAGTTTATCGTCAAAAGATTACACCATATAACCCTCAAGCAAATGGAATAGTGGAAGATTTTAATAAGATCCTAGAGAATTGTTGGCATCACAATATAATTGTTAACTTTTCATATCAATTAAATGATCTATAAAGTTGCCTAACCAGGGTCATGAAATTTTACCACTCTTCATGAACAATTTCCAAAACGATAGTTTCAAAGTGTCTCTTTTCTCTATCGATTATTTATTCTTTGTTTTCATGACCGAAAGCATCAAAATTTGCGACTATGATTATCATTATGTTTTAAAATTTCATTGAAGGCAAATTGTTCAGATAGTTTTGGTTACTTGCCATGAAGATGTTACTCTCTTTGTTTTGGTCTTTTCAATTCCAAGCTTGCTTAAAATATTGATTGTTTTATGAACAAAGAACCTACACGATTCGATTTTGACATGGTTTGTTTGATTTATTGGCTATAAGTTTCTTTTGATTAATGCTTTTGATTTTTGATTTTCAAACCTTGTAGTAGAACCCACGATGCAAGCAATTATGGCCATTTTTAATGCTTGGTCCTATGCTCGTACTGAATGCAAAGGTGGCATACGATTTGCAGACTGCCATTATCTCCAAGGATGGCATCGGGTTTCACAAACCTCTTCACATGCGTTTTAATTAAATGACTATCCCATCGTATGAATCTTTACAACATTCATTGTTGGGCTCGGGGTTATGGCTCTGTTTTATTTTCAAAAACCCTACCTGTATGTTGTGTTTGTTTGATTACCCTCCCCATTCAGTATGGATCCTGTCATGAGAATTGAACCAAATGGTATCCAAACCCTGCTATTATATGACGATGCTAGGGGAGATTTGGAAAGAAATGGCTGGCTCATTTTCATTAGGAAGTTTCAGGGTTTTAATTTACAGGTTGCCCAAGAATTTGCCTTATCCTTTGATGGTTGTAGAGAGAAAGTTGGTGATGTGCAACTAGAGGTTATTGAGGAGTTCCTGAGTCAAGCCACAGGGTTACCAACGAGCGGTCAAAAATGGTTTAAAAACACAAAAGTGGAGGAAGTTCCTTGGACCCTGCTATTTACATCTCGGAAAATAACAAGTTGTGATAGAGGTATGCCAATTTCATTCCTAAAAGCTTGGTGGCATGATTTGCTCGCTGTGGTAAAGCAATTTGTTACCTGTGAGGGGCGTTTCGGGCTTGTATTTTTATACCATTTGTGTATGTTTATGAGGTTTATGGGTTTCCCTTTAAATATGTCGTATTACTTACTCAAGAGTCTTTATAAAATGGGGAAAAGATATAAGAAACAAAGGTTAGAATCTATCCTTTTTCATCACGGCCTAGTTAAATCCTGCTCATACATCAATTAGAGTCACAGGATGATAGCTGGGATTCGTTTATAATCCAAAATGCCTATGGTAACCCTGAATTGGGAGAAGTAGATAAAATCATTGTTGAGGAAACCCTTGTCCATCCGACGACATCTCTCTCACCTCCCCAGACTTGTGTTTCTTCCCTTAACAATGAACCCTTGATCGATCCCAAGGTCATTCAACAATCCTGTCAGTAGATTACACATCCAACTGACTGTGTTAAAAACTTAAATAAGCCCACAGGGAAGAAATCTAAAAGCAGTGTGGATATTAATTTTAAGAACAAAAGGGATGGGAGATTGATATCGCGGAGTCTTCGTAATAAGATGAATTCTCATGCAAATGCGATCAGCATGACCGATGTTAACGAAATCTCAGACTCTGAAATCGACAAATTCCTTCAAGAGGAAGACCCTTTGTCATTCGAGCCAAACCTGGACCGACCCTATGACTTTGTCAACAATTTGCCTCCTTGTTTAAAAAACAATCTAGAGTTTCATGGTGTCAAGTTATACAATGGATCTTATATCTGTATGGAAGACACTCCAGTCCACAATCTTGTGTGTTCTGATGCAATCGCCACACAATTACAGTGCGAGGTCTGTCTATCATGGATTGAAAGATATTATGCTGATATCCCTTTTCTACAGTCACGAGTTAAAGTTTTAAAAGAGCAGATCGATGTTTTAACAAACGAAAACCACAAGCTTGAATCCATCATCCAAGGGAAAGAAAAACGTATTAAAACCACAGGTCATGTGATATTTAAAAACGTCGAGGCTGCTACAACCATTGTAAACTCCAAGGTTTCATGATACGATTTGATTGCATGGTTACATGTATGATCTCTTAAATTAATAACATGTTTGTTTTCATTATTAAGTTAGATTATTTGGTTTGCTGGATAAGCTTTATTTCATTATTAAATTAGTTCGTTTTATTTATTAAATAAAATGAGATTTCATTTACTATTTTAACTAGCTACAGAATCGTAAGATTCTATAGCCAGTTATGTAAATTCGAATTGTGTAAATTAATGATAGAAAACATATCTAAAATCTTCTTATTTTTATTTTCTTTCAGGATATTCAGGGGTCCATGATTTCAAAAGTGATCTGAGGCACTCTTAAGATCTTCCAGTTATATCTATGATGTATTTTGAATGGACATAAATGAGCTGTTGTTAGTTTTAGTGGATTTAGTAAAATCAGGGTGGTCGCATCCCCCTTTATTTTTGAAACAAATTTGATCTTAGGAATATAAATAGTTATCTTTCCTGAGGCCTTTATAAACCTATCATTTTGTAAACAGAAGCATCTCAGCCTGGGGATGGAGTATGGACAATTACAAACAGACTTGAATGGAACATAATGCATGTTACAACTTTAACTTTTGTGTATGATGTTTTAGTTTAAGTTATGTTTATTTCGATTTGATAATAGATGGTGATTTCTTTTGTCTTCGTGATCTATTGCGAGTTGAGATAATTCATTTTTATATACTGTCCATATCTCATGTTTTAGATACAATATAGGGTGATCATCGATTCAATTCAAATTATGAGATTTATCTCTAATTTTCTATTGGATGTTTAAATACAAGTTCTTACAGCAAGATTTATCTCACTGTAGTTACTGTAAATCACAAGATCACTATGACTGTCTCCATTATATGTTATGTTATCAAAACTCAGTTTCCAGCATATAGTTTCTCATTTATTCGGAGCAATCTCAAGATTCCTTGTAGGTTTACCTCTCGGATAAGGTGGCTGGATATTCTCTATTGAACAGACGTTGGATGCATTGATAGGTTAGTCTATTCTTTTATTTCATTTGCTTGCTTATTATAGAAGTTTTTATATATAGTATAATTTTCAGTATTTATATCTTTTTGTTTAATTAAGTAGTTTAATATTTGATTTTATGGATACATACAAATAAGAAAACAAACCCAAAAATAAATAGTATTTTAGTTTTCTTTATTACTTTCATCGAAAGAATCATTAAACATTTGATTTTCTATGAGTTCAGATTAAAACTCATTATTTGTATATGTTGTACATATGATAAATAGAACTATTACATAAGTATTAATTAGATAAACTGTATATATATATTAGATGTACATATATATTCCAGCAATTATTATTTAGTAATTTATTGCATTTCTTTTAGTCATTTTTCGCTTCCCTTAGGACCTTAGGTTGGCCAACGGAGCTATTAAACCCATCAGAGTGGATCAATCCAAACGGCTTGGGTTAATTAGACAACCCCAGACCGGATTCACTCTTCCAATTAACGAGTGGTCAATTTCGCCTGTTAACAAATGGCACTAGAAAGAGGGTTGAATGACAAGTTGGCCTTGTAGGAGCCTTTATTTTAAATGTATTCAATTTCCCCATGGCTCCCCAAATCACTGTGTTGGAACATGCTTTCCACTTCTCATTACACGATATTCCCAACGAGACAGTCTCTCGTTTTTCCAAACTCACCTTTGATGGTGGAGGCAATGCATCTGCTAAACACCACCTTAATAAGTTTTGGTGCAAATGCATCAAACATGACATTTTTGATTTAAGAATTTTATGCAGATTATTCGCTTTTACTTTTAGAGGTCGGATTAAACATTGGTTTGAGTCCTTTCCAAAATGTCACATTTTTTATTGGTTTCAATTTGTAGATGAATTTCTAGATGCTTTCAAAATTTATGATTACAATCAATTATGTGAAGAATTCCAGACTTCGCTAATCAATGGCGATTCATCTTCGAAAGACTTTTTGACAAGAATCTATCATATCCTCTGTAAATTTAATCTTGATGACATGTCATTTGTATTAAATCTCCGCTATGATGCTTGCGTCCCTTCCACCCATTCATATTCAATCGCGAATGAAGAACCAGGTGCAAATCCTATCACTCAACTGCGAGAAGAATTTAGTTCGCAGGATGAGAGGAATCCATCCAAAAATTTTGAGCAAGCAAAGGAGGTAAAATCCATTGACTAGGTTCTTATCGACAACCAAACTGGTTTTTCCTCTGAATCATTATATTTCCAGTCTTCGATCATCGCAGAGGAAGATCATTCTTGTAACTCATGCTCTAATCAATATTTAAACGCAGTCATTGAAGATCACTTAAGCGACGAAAATCATCTTAAACATTCTAACGTTCCTATGAAACTGATTAGAGAAGAAGATATGCAATTGGAAGGAGAAATTTTAAACCTTCGTCCTCAAAATGTACTTTATCCACAGGAAAGACTAGACGTTTGTCACATAAATTTTGAATTATCTATCATACAGAAGGAAAATCTAGATGATCATATTATGTTGAGGAATTCGTCACCCAAGCAGAGTAAGAGTTTTAAATAAATGTCTTGAGAATATCATTGTTAAATATTGTAGTCCAAGAGATTCTTTTCATGTGCTTATTTCTGATTCCTTTTATTCTTTATATCCTGATCTCTTCCTAAATTCTTGTGGACTTGACACCTTACCTAACACACCCTACTCTTTTCCACCACAATCATATCCTTTCTATATGCCAAGAGTTGATGAAGTTAATTCCAAACATAACATTGATAAAGTTGGATTTGATGCTCTTTCACTTTCATCACTCACATGGGAAAAGATCATGTTGCGAGATGATTTTACACAGTTTATTGTTGAAAAAGAAAATGCACTCTATCTTATGGAGATAAAAAATTCTACGTTGTGACACAGCCCTCCCAACCCACAGGTCGAAAGTCCACGTACACATGATCTTTTCTCTTCCACTGGCCTGAAGAGCTCCCGGCAATGGCTCTCCTATTTCCCTTTCAGGAAATCTGCACCCACAGCAAAACCTCGAGGAATCTCCCTTCATGATTTGAGTGATTGGACTTTGCGATTCCGTAAATCTTTTGGTCAAGCGTCTTGTCTCTCAGACCCCCGAAACCCGAAGTTATGATGCTTGGCCTTTTCTCTCTCTATATCGCCTTTCTCCTTATCGTGATTTTGGGAGTTGTGATGTCAAGCAACTCGTCCCCTTGACTCCCAAAACCCGAATTACCAAAACTCTAATGTGCTAGCAAGGTTGACTTTCAATAGCTCTTCATTCCATCGAGATTTTGGACTTCGCAATTTCATGAATCCTGATGCGAAAATTTCGGGACTTCAGCCCACGAAACCCTGAAATGGTCAACGAAATTGACTTCCATGTTGATAGTGCACCACCTATCCACCCTGTTGATTCCTATGGCCCACACGATCCTTTAGGCCCTTCGAGACTTCGCACTTCATGATTTCGTGAGTCCTGGTGCAAATATTTTGGGACTTCAACTCACGAAACCCTGAAATAGAAATCCTTGGGTAAATCCAATGGCTTCTGTTGGCTTGAATCTACAGATCTACTTCTCTTGAGCTTGAACCCCTCGGAAGCACTCACCGTAACTCCCCTGCTCCTCCATGAGATCTAACAGCTCATGGGACTTCTCGAATTCTCCACAGAGAATTCCGACTATCCATCTCTTTCGTTCACAAGGACTTCTGCAACTTTTTACCAAGTGGTTTTCCCATGGTACTCAACTGCCTGCGACACAAACTCGCAACGCCTTCTCACTGTTCCAATGCACAAAATTCCTGTGCTTCCTTCGACGACTATGGAGACTCTATCCCTTATGATATTTCTCCAACTCTGAGTCTTGAAGAAGACTCTTGCATGCACTCCTTGCAGCAAATTCCTTAATTACTCCAAGGAATTGGAATCCTTCCACCCTGCGCACTCCTTGCAGCAGTAGCCCTTCAACAATTTATCAGGTTTGCAACTCTGAGACTTTACTCAGCCTGCACACTCCTTGCATGGATCATGTGCCTAGATGCACTTCTAATGGAATGAGAACAAAATATATCTTGTCTGAGATTTCAGATATGAACTCTGACTTCTGTCGATGCACTCCTTGCGGACAAACTCCACTGCACTCCTTGCAGGAATTTTTCTCACTCAGATAGAGAAACAATTGAAACTCATTTCCCTTACTCTCTCTCTCTCTCAGATTTCAGAAATTTAACAAGAAATCATACACACTTAGCATAAAATAATTTGCATGACAGAAAGAGTAAATCATTCATGAGCATGACATTCAATAACGCATACACAGAGAATATTTGAACACCATGAGTCTGAATCAAAGCATTTTTGTATTAATCTAGAACTTATGTACATGGAATTTGGCTACACAGCTCTCTGCTTCTTCTCTTCTATGCTCTATGCTCTCAATTGGCATAATCTCATTCTATCTTACAATACACAATGAGGGTGTCTATATCCGTTTTCCCTCTAGTTCCTAAAACTGTCTAATCTAGGAATTCAATTCTACCTACTTGCATTAACTATTATAAATTCCTTCTACCTACTAAGGATGAGAGAAGATCGCCCAAGGTCCAATTACATGTTACAAGTGTGCCTCCACTTGATGGCTTCATTAATGTTTCAAGATATTTTCAAAATTTGCACTGGGCGCTTTTCTAGCTATCTTTTTATCTCCCTGCTGGCTCGCTTGAGATGCTCCTGCATCATACTCCCTCGCTTGAAAGTTTTCATGGCCTCCTGTCCATGAGCTCGCGCATGATCTGTCCATGCCTCTGGATCTCTGCTTCATTCTCCCAGTTGTCATCTTCAATTGGATGGCCCTTCCACTTGATGAGATACTCAAAGTATTGCTTTCGCCCGGTCTTCTTGCTGACCCTTTTGTCCAGTATGTGCTCCATCTGAGGCTTTTCTGCAACTAGCATCTATTTTTTCCACTGGACCTTTGGCTGTTCATTTTATTTCCCTGCTTCCTCAGCTTTATATGGGTACAAATCTGAGATATTGAATATCGGAGAAATTTCGATCCCATCGGGTAATTCAATCTCATAAGCATTTGCCCTAAATTTCTTCAAGACCTTGCATGGTCCGATTTTCTTCATCTTTAGTTTGTTATATGTTCCTCTTGGGAACCTTTCTTTTCTCAAATGTGCCAGAATCAAATCACCAAACTCAAATTGAAGTTGTCTCCTGTGTTGATCTACTCTGCATTTATATTCTTGGCTTGAACTCTGCAATCGCTCCTTCACCTGGCTGTGAAGTTCCTTCATCGCCTCTGCGAAATCTTCTGCATTAGCACTCCTAGTCGCAGTCTATTCTAAATCCATTAAATCAGAAATTACTCTCGGCTGCATGCCATAGACAATCTGAAATGGACTCTTCCCTATTCTTCTGTTAACTAAGTCGTTATAAGTAAATTCCGCCTGTGGTAATATGTTGTCCCACTGGCTATGGTGTTCTGTCACCAGGTTTCTCAGCAAGTCTCCCAGACTTATGTTCACCACTTCTGTTTGTCCATCCTTCTGAGGATGATAAGACGAACTAAATGAAAAGTTAGTTCCTAGCTTCTTCCATAAGGTCCTCCAAAAGTGTCCTACGAACTTAGTGTCTCGATCCGAAACTATACTCCTTGGTAAGTCGTGAAGTCGAATGACTTCTTTGAAAAACAGATTCACAATGTGAGTTGAGTCACTGGTCTTCTGACATGGAATGAAGTGTGCCATCTTGGAAAATCTATCCACCACCACAAAGATTGAGTTGAACCCTCTTTGTGTTCTTGGCAACCCCAATATGAAGTCCATGCTGACTGCATCCCACGGCTTCTCAGGTATGGGCAATGGTTGATAAAACCCTGCATTTTGTTTCCTTCCCTTTGAATGCTGGCAAATTCTGCATCTGCCCACAAACCTCTTGACGTCTGCTTGCATTCCTGGCCAAAAATATGACTCATTAAAATTTGTGAACATCTTTTCATGACCAAAGTGCCCGGCCAATCCTCCACTATGTTTCTCCTTCAGCAAATTCTCCCTCATGGAGCATTTGGGAATACAAAGTTGATTACCTTTAAACAATAATCCTTCCTGGATCATGTATTCTGTCCATTGGCTTCTATCTCTGAGAATTGGATTCTTAGTTTGCTCATATGCCTCTTTAAAATCTGGATCGTCTCTGTACATGTCCCTGAGATCATCAAAACCCAACGTTTTGACTTTGAACTCCTGCAATAGCAAACACTTCCTACTCAAAGCATCAATGACTTTGTTAGCAGTGCCAGAAATATGTTTAATCACAAAAGTGAAAATTTTCATATATTCAACCCATTTAACATGTCTTTGATTTAGCTTCTCATGTTGAGTCACAAACTGTAGTGAATGATTGTCACTGTATAAGACAAACTCCTTGGGAATTAGGTAATGTCTCCATTTCTTCAATGCCTGTATAATAGCATAGAAATCCTTATCATAAGTGGAGTATTTGACTTTGGCTTCATTCAGCTTCTCGCTGAAGTATGCTATCGGCCTGTCTTCTTGACTCAAGACTGCCCCTATTGCAAATCCACTTGCATTGCATTTCACTTGAAATGTCTTTTGGAAATCAGGCAACACAAGAATTGGTTGTTCCGTGATATTCCTCTTCAGCAAATTAAAACTCTTCTCGGCTTCTTCTGTCTAGTGAAAAGATTTGTGTCTCTTCTTCACTGTGTCCATCATCAGTGCACTGATTCCACTGAAATTCCTGATGAATTTTTGGTAGAAACTAGTCAATCCAAGAAAACTTCTCACCTCAAAGGTATTCTTCGGAGATGGCCAGTTCTTGATTACCTCCACCTTATCTAGATCCATCCTCAACTTATCTGCAGAAATAACAAAACCCAAATAAATGAGCTCTGTCTTCATGAATGAGGACTTTTTCATGTTTACCAACAACTTCTCCTGCTGTAACCTCTTCATCACTGTAGCCAAATGTTTCAAATGTTTAGCTGTTGTTTTGTTGAAAATCAATATGTCATCCAGATACACAATGACAAATTTTTCGATGAACTCCCTTAGGACTTCGTTCATCAACCTCATGAAAGTACTTGGCGCATTTGTTAAGACAAACGACGTAACAAGCCATTCATACAACCCTCCATTGGTCTTGAAGGCTATCTTCCATTCATCACCTTCTCTCATACGAATTTGATGATATCCACTTTTCAAATCAATCTTCGAGAAAAAAATTTCTCCACTCAAGCAATCCATCAGATCATCCATCCTTGGCAATGGAAATCTGTACCTGATGGTTATTTTGTTAATCACCCTCGAGTCAGTACACACCCTCCAGCCTCCGTCTTTCTTCGGAGTGAGTACTGTCGGAACAACACATGGACTCAAGCTTTATCTAACCAATCCTTTGTCCAACAAATCCTGGACTTGTCTTTTGACCTCTTCATTCTCCTGCAGCATAAATCTGTATGCTTCCTTGTTGGGTAAAATAGCTCCTGGTATGAGATCAATGTGATGACTCACACTTCTGATCGGTGGCAATGAACGACGTAGTTTGTCCACTACTATGTCAGCGAACTCTTCCAGTAGTTCCTGAACCTCTTCTGGTAAATCATCCACTCTTGTGCTGGTTAAAACAATCTTCAGTTTCCTGAACACAATGAATTGTGGATCCTCCTTCTTATTGACCTCGGTAAGAAGTTCCTTCCCACTCATGAGAAGTACAGTGTTTCTTACTTCAGGTTCCACCTCCTTATCCTTGATTGGAAGCAACATGTGAGTCCTCCCATTCTTCTCTAGGGTGTATGTCTTCATTCTCCCATCATGAATCACATTCTGTCATATTACCATGGTCTACCCAGCAATAGATGACAAACATCCATGGGAATAACATCACATAGTATCTTATCATTATATCCTCCTATATTAAATTCAACTAAACACTATTTAGTGACAATTACCTGATGTCCTTTTTGTAGCCACGATACTCTCTATGGGATTGGATGATCAATCGTCTCCAGCTCCAATTTCTCTACCATCTCTATTGAAATGAGATTATCTGTACTACCACTATCCACAATGACCTTGCATACCCTGTCTTTGGTCTTGAAAGTAGTCCAAAAAAGTCTGTTTATTTGGACTGAACTCTCCACCTCCTTCTCTGGTGTCAAAAGAGATTTTCGCATCATCAACGATCTTCTGCCTTCAACATCCTCTGCTTCAACATTCCGCCTCTGTGCTTAGGCAATGTGAGTCTCACTTCCTTCTTTCTTTTTGTCTGAACACTCATAAGACTTGTGCCCAATCTTTCCACATGTGAAGCATGTTATCACTCCACCTCTTCCTCTTCCTCTACCTCTGGTATGAGGAAAAACATTATTATTAGCATAATCTCCCCTCTTTTCGGTATGCTGCCCTCTCTGTTCAACATATTGCCCTCGATGTGAGCTTCCACCTCTCTCAGTTTGAGTCTGAGGTTTCTTCCAGTCCTCCTTGGGTTTATGACTTTTATCTTGGACAACTAATTTTCCTTTGGGTTGGCTTTTGCCTCGGCCTCTTTGACCCTACTTTCGGCTCAGCTTCTCTTCAACCTTTAGAGCCATCTAATAAGCATCTTCCACCGTTCGGATGGTCATCATGCTAATCTCATCCTGAATGTTGTATCTCAGACCATTCATGTACCTGGCAACCTTTTCATCATCGCTTTCCCGATGACTTGCCCTGATGTTCAACCTATAGAATTCTTCAGTATATTCTTTCACTGTCATCAGCTTCTGTCTCAAGTTTTACATTCTTCAAAATAGAGTAATTTGATAATCTCTGGGAATGAATTTTTCCTACATCTTCACGATCATTCTATCCCAACTTTTGATCTTCTTCTTTCCTTTGCAATGTCTGTCAGCTTGTAGCTCATCCCACCACAATGCTGCATGTCCTTTTAATCTCATGACAACATGTTTGACTTTCTTGTCCTCTTCAACATATTCAAAGTCAAAATATGTGTCCATATCTCTAATCCAATCTAGAATCTCTTCTACATCCAAATTTCCCTCATAAACTGGAATGCCCATTTTCACTCTTGCACCCATTCTTGCAACAACTTTAATCAGGCGTTCGGTTGTTGCATCCTCTGCTGTGACTTCTTCTTCTTCATGTCCAGCTTCATCCTCACTTTTGGAATCACCAAGATCCACAACACCAACTGTGTGCCTCTGTGTTGTCTACATGTCTTCAAGTCTGGCGCGTAAGTCACGCATTTCCCTTTCTATGGATGGATCAGGCATCTACCTACCCCTTCTTCTTGGTATTTCCCTCTCCTCTAGTAGATTGAGTGTTTGCCTGTCCCTTCTTCTCGGTGGCATGGTGAATCTTCCTTTCCCCTGCTACAGAAAGCAAATGAATCTCTGTGATCTGATACCAAACCTGACACAACCCTCCCAACCCGCAGGTCGAAAGGCCACGTACACAGGATCTTTTCTCTTCCACTGGCCTGAAGAGCTCCCGACAATGGCTCTCCTATTTCCCTTTCGGGAACTCTGCACCCACAAAAAAACCTTGAGGAATCTTCCTTCACGCTTCGGGTGATTAGACTTCGCGATTCCGCGAATCCTGTGGTCAAGTGTCTTGTCTCTCAGACCCCCGAAACCTGAAGTTATGATGCTTGGCCTTTTCTCTCTCTATATTGCCTTTCTCCTTATCATGATTTCGGGAGTTGTGATGTCAAGAAACTCGTCGCCTTGACTCCCGAAACCCAAATTACCGAAACTCTGATGCGCTAGCAAGGTTGACTTTCAATAGCTCTTCATTCCATCGGGATTTTGGACTTCAAGATTTCGTGAATCCTGATGTGAATATTTCAGGACTTCACCCCACGAAACCCTGAAATGGTCAACGAAATTGACTTCCGTGTCGATAGTGCGCCACCTGTCCACCCTGCTGATTCCTATGGCCAACATGATCCTTTTGGTCCTTAGGGACTTCACACTTTGTGATTTCATGAGTCTTGGTGCAAAGATTTTGGGACTTCAACTCACGAAACCCCTAAATAGAAATCCTCAGGTAAATACAATGGCTCCTATTGGCTTGAATCTGTGGCTCTACTTCTCCTGAGCTTGAACCCCTCGGAAGCACTCACCGTAACTCCCCTACTCCTCCGTGAGATTTGACGGCTCATGGGACTTCGCGAATTCTCCATAGAGAATTTTGACCATTCGTATCTTTCCTTCACAAGGACTTCTGCAACTTTTTACCAAGTGGTTTTCCCACGGTACTCAACTGCCTGCGACACAAACTCACAACGTCTTCTCACTATTCCAATGCACAAACTTCCTGTGCTTCCTTCGACGACTGTGGAGACTCTATCCCTTCTGAGCTTTCTCCAACTCTGAGTCTTGAAGAAGACTCCTGCATGCACTCATTGCGGCAAATTCCTTAATTACTCCAAGGAATTGGAATCCTTCGACCTTGCGCACTCCTTGCAGTAGTATCCCTTCAACAATTTCTCAGGTTCGCAACTCTAAGACTTTTCTTAGCCTACACACTCCTTTCACAGCTCCTGTGCCTAGCTGCACTTCTGAGGGAATGAGAACAAAAGCTATCTTGTCTGAGATTTTAGAGATGAACTCTGGCTTCTGTCGACGCACTCCTTGCAGAAAAATTCCACTGCACTCCTTGCAGGAATTTTTCTCACTCAGACAGAGAAACAATTGAAACTCATTTCCCTTACTCTCTCTCTCTCTCTCTCAGATTTCAGACATTTAACAAGAAATCATACAAACTTAGCATACAAGCAATTGCATGACAGAAAGAGTAAACCATTCATGAGCATGACATTCAATAACGCATACACATAGAATATTTGAACACCATGAGTCTAAATCAAAGCCTTTTTGTATTAATCCAGAACT
The DNA here is from genome assembly GCA_009831015.1 of Picea engelmannii. Lineage (NCBI taxonomy): Eukaryota > Viridiplantae > Streptophyta > Pinopsida > Pinales > Pinaceae > Picea > Picea engelmannii. The sequence continues at coordinate 139,664 of ML777072.1, read as the reverse complement.
TATGTACATGGAATTCGGCTACACAGCTCTCTGCTTCTTCTCTTCTATGCTCTATGCTCTCAATTGGCATAATCTCATTCTATCTTACAATACATAATGAGGGTGTCTATATCCGTTTTCCCTTCGGTTCCTAAAACTGTCTAATCTAGGAATTCAATTCTACCTACTTGCATTAACTATTATAAATGCCTTCTACCTACTAAGGACAAGAGCGGATCGCTCAAGGTCTGATTACATTTTACAAGTGTGCCTCCACTTGATGGATTCATTAATGTTTCAAGACATTTTCAAAATTTGCACTGGGCGCTTTTCCAAGTGTCTTTTTATCTATGTGCTGGCTCGCTTGAGATTCTCCTGCATCACGTTGCATATTCGCTCTTTGATCAGCTCGAATTTTAATGTTTATAGTTCACATTTTGAAATGATCAATCTCATCAAAGGAAGCATTCAAACCAATGATCTAACCGACATCACGAATCCTCTTATGATGATTTCCCCATCGATATATTCATTTCATCAAAGTCATGGTTTGCATCCTCATTTTTGTGACAGGATCTTAGGATGGCTTGAATATTTGTATATAAAAAATCTTCAAAATAAAGATGAAGTTGTGCTTGCTTTGTTTTTACCTAAGTATCTTGGAAGTAGGCGTGACATTTTTCTTTTAGATTTTCCATGTGAAGGAATTAATGAACACTTAGAGACTTGTCAGGAGGATGGGGCACTTCAGCTTTGGCTGATGGTTATGTCATTTCCCCATAATCTTGACAAGTTCTACAAAATCACCTGCATTTATCCATGCCATTATGACCCTTATCACAACAAGATTGCACAATGGCTGGAGGATTGATACAACAAGAATATTCAAGGGAATGGTAAGATCATGCTTACTTTGTTTCTAAATGATGATTATGAAGGCAAGTATGATATATTTATGTCATTTTTTGATATACTACTGTTCTTTTTAGTAATGTTTGATTTTGTTTCCATTGTAGGATTGGAGTTACTCCGATGGCTACATTGGAAGCATGACTTCACTTAGTATTCTGATTTGTTTTGTAGTTCGGGTAGGTGTAGGAATAGGTTTTCTTTTCGTTTTATTCCTCACTATTACTCTTTGTAATAATGTCGTCATGAACGCAAGTGGGCACACCACAAGAACCATAACATGATGATTGTCAAGGAAGTCTGTATGATCCTTTTCTCTATGCTTTTTGTTGAATATTTCTTTTCAAAGCCGTAGTATTATTATGAAAATTTTAAACGGAAAGTAAGGAGATAAATAAACCTGGATCGTAAATTCGACCTTGAACCAAGGTACCACGAGTAAGACTGCTTTCACATCAATCAAGATGTTTCTTTTTTTCTTTCAGTTTCCCAAGAGATTTTTCACATGACGACTCTCTCATACACCTTTTGTAAATATTTTCTGTTTTGGTTTCCTTGCTATTTGTTTTTCTTTGTTGGTTTGTTTTTATTTTCATTTCTGTTTATCAGTCTTTCTTTTTGAAACAAACATGCCTTCACCATGGGTTAGTTCAGACAGAGAAAACATAATACTTCCCCTCGAAAATAGCTACTAAAGGTTGTCAAAACATTAACTGTTGTATTTCTCTGAAATTGTAGCCTAGTTAAAGATGACTTTCTGTTTGAAAGACAATTTCTCGGTTTCAACCTGCATTTGAAAGTATTCACGACCATCTTTAAATCTCTTTACGATGTCCCTATTCTTTAAGAGAGAAACTCAACTATGTCTCCCTGTCCTTGAAAATTAGTTTTATTAATGAACTAATTTTAGATCTTGATGAAGGACAATAAGAAAAATTTAAAGACCTGTGATATATAAGGGTTTGTTTAAAGAAAACTGGAATTTTCAGTGTCACCCCGCTCCTTTGAATATATTAAAAATATATCAGAATGTGAATAATTTCTCAGAGAGCTGTGGGAAGTGTTTGTAAACCCACCGGGACACTGAATAGGTCTGTTGGCAGTGGGTAAATAGATGCATGATGCAAAGACAACTTCGCTCGGGTACTGAACAGACCTGCTGGCGGCGAAGCAATTTCAGGTAAAAGAAAATTCTCAAATATGAATTTCGTTTTGGCCCTAAGCATCCTTCGTTCTGATCTGAAATTTCTTGACAGGATACAAACGTCAGAGTGGGTTAATTGACATCCTTGTCGAGGCTATGAACGCCTTCTGGCAGCAGTGGCCCTGTCAACAGTATTGGAGACGTTAACTTAAACATTGTGCCTTTCTTTTGTGAAGTTGTCACCAATTTTCATTCTTTTAAAACAAATGTTATCTGAAACTGGACTGCGTTATGATTATTTAAGATGTTCAAAAAACTTTTCAGTTGTTCTTAGATTTGAAGTTTTTTAGATTTTTCTAAACTGGACTCGTTTGTATTACAGAGATAACTGCTTCTCCCAGCATGTCACCATTGTTGGAAGCACAATATAATTGTTAACTTTTCATATCAATTAAACGATCTATAAAGCTGCCTAACCAGGGTCATGAAATTTTACCACTCTTCATGAACAATTTCGGAAACGACAGTTTCAAAGTGTCGCTTTTCTCTATCGATTATTTATGCTTTGTTTTCATGATTGAAAACATGAAAAATTGCGACTATGATTATCATTATGTTTTAAAATTTAATTGAAGGAAAATTGTTCATATAGTTTTGGTTACTTTCCATGAAGATGTTACTCTTTTTGTTTTGGTCTTTTTAATTCCAAGCTTGCTTAAAAGATTGATGGTTTTATGAACAAAGGACCTACATGATTCGATTTTGACATGGTTTGTTGGATTTATTGGCTATAAGTTTCTTTTGAATAATGCTTTTGATTTTCGATTTTCAAACCTTGTAGTAGAACCCACGATGCAAGAACTTATGGCCATTTTTAATGCTTGGTCCTATGCTCATACTGAATGTAAAGGTGGCATATGATTTGCAAACTGCCATTATCTCCAGGGATGGCCTTAGGTTTCACAAATCTCTTTGCATGCGTTTTAATTAAATGACTATCCCATCGTATGAATATTTACAACGTTCATTGTTGGGCTCGAGGTTATGGCTCTGTTTTATTTTCACAAGCCCTACCTGTATGCTGTGTTTGTTTGATTACCCTCCCCGTCCAGTATGGCTCCTGTCATGAGAATTGAACCAAATGGTATCCAAACCCTGCTATTATATGACGATGCTAGGGGATATTTGGATAGAAATGGCTGGCTTGTTTTCATCAGGAAGTTTCATGGTTTTAATTTAGAGGTTGCCCAAGAATTCGCCTGATCCTTTGATGGTTGTAGAGAAAAAGTTGGTGATGTGCAACTGGAGGTTACTGAGGAGTTCCTGAGTCAAGCCACAGGGTTACCAACGAGCGGTCAAAAATGGTTTAAAAACGCAAAAGTGGAGGAAGTTCCTTGGACCATGCTATTTGTATCTCAGAAAATAACAAGCTGTGATAGAGGTATGCAAATTTCATTCCTAAAAGCTCGGTGGCATGATTTGCTTTCTGTGGTAAACCAATTTGTTACCTGTGAGGGGCATTTCGGGCTTGTATTTTTATACCATTTGCGTCTTCTTATGAGTTTTATGGGTTTCCCTTTAAATATGCCGTATTACTTACTCAAGAGTCTTTATAAAATGGGGAAAAGATATAAGAAACAGAGGTCAGACTCTAGCCTTTTTCATCATGACCTAGTTAAAATCCTGCTCATACATCAATTAGAGTCACAGGATGATAGCCGGGATTCGTTTATTATCCAAAATGGCTATGGTAACCTTGAATAGGGAGAAGTAGCTAAACTCGTTGTTGAGGAAACCCTTATCCATCCGACGACATCTCTCTCACCTCCCCAGACTTGTGTTTCTTCCCCTAACAACAAACCCTTGATTGATCCTAAGGTCATTCAACAATCCTGTCAGCAGATTACACATCCAACTGACTGTGTTAAAAACTTAAAGAAACCCATAGGGAAGAAATCTAAAAGCAGTGTGGATATTAATTTTAAGAACAAAAGGGTTGGGAGATTGATATCATGGAGTCTTCATAATAAGACGAATTATCATGCAAATGCGATCAACATGATCGAGGTTAACGAAAGCCCAGAATCTGAAATCAACAAATTCCTTGAAGAGGAAGACCCTTTGTCATTCGAGCCACACACGGACTGACCCTATGACTTCGTCAACAATTTGCCTCCTTGTTTAAAAAACAATCCAAAGTTTCCTGGTGTCAAGTTATACAATGGATCTTCTATCCATATGGAAGACACTCCAGTCCACAATCTTGTGTGTTCTGATGCAATCACCACACAGTCACAGTGCGAGGTCTGTCTATCATGGATTGAAAGATATTATGCTGATATCCCTTTTCTATAGTCACGGGTTAAGGTTTTAAAAGAGAAGATCGATGTTTTAACAAATGAAAACCACAGGTTTGAATCCGTCATCAAAGGGAAGAAAAAACCTATTAAAACCATAGGTCATGTGATATTTAAAAACGTCGAGGCTGCTACAACCATTGCAAACTCCAAGGTTTCATGATACGATTTGATTGCACGGTTACATGTATGATCTCTTAAATTAATAACATGTTTGTTTTCATTCTTAAGTTAGATTATTTGGTTTGTTGGATAAGCTTTATTTCATTATTAAATTAGTTTGTTTTATTTATTAAATAAAATGAGATTTCATTTACTATTATAACTAGCTACAGAATCGTAAGATTCTATAGCCAGTTATGTAAATTCAAATTGTGTAAATTAATGACAGAAAACATATCTGAAATCTTCCTATTTTTATTTTCTTTCAGGATATTCAAGGGTCCATGATTTCAAAAGTGATTTGAGGCACTCTCAATATCTTCCAGTCATATCTATGATGTATTTTGAATGGACAGAAATGAGTTGTTGTTAGTTTTAGTGGATTTAGTAAAACCAGGGTGGTTGCATCCCCCTTTATTTTTGAAACAAATTTGATCTCAGGAACATAAACAATTATCTTTCCTTAGGCCTTTATAAACCTATCATTTTGTAAACAGAAGCATGTCAGCCTAGGGCTGGAGTATGGACAATTACACCTAGACTTGAATGGAACAAAATGCATGTTACAGCTTTAGCTTTTGTGTATGATGTTTTAGTTTAAGTTATGCTTATTTCGACTTGATAATAGATGGTGATTGCTTTTGTCTTCGTGATCTATTACGAGTTGAGATAATTCATTTTTATATGTTGTCCATATCTCATGTTTCAGATACAATATAGGGTGATCATCGATTCAATTCAAATTATGAGATTTATCTCTAATTTTCTGTTGGATGTTTAAATACAAGTTCTTATAGCAAGATTTATCTCACTGTAGTTACTGTAAATCACAAGATCACTATGACTATCTCCATTATATGTTTTGTTATCAAAACTCAGTTTCCAGCATATTGTTTCGCATTTATTCGGAGCAATCTCAAGATTCGTTGCAGGTTTACCTCTCGGATAAGGTGGCTGTATATTCTCTATTGAACAGACGTTGGATGCATTGATAGGTTAGTCTATTATTTTATTTCATTTTCTTGCTTATTATAGAAGTTTTTATATATAGTATAATTTTCACTATTTATATCTTTTTGTTTAATTAAGTAGTTTAATATTTGATTTTAAGGATACATACAAATAAGAAAACAAACCCAAAAATAAATAGTATTTTAGCTTTCTCTATTACTTTCATCGAAAGAATCATTAAACATTTGATTTTCTATGAGTTCAGATTAAAACTCATTATTTTTATATGTTGTACATATGATAAATATAACTATTATATAAGTATTAATTAGATAAATTGTAGATATATATTAGATGTACAAATATATTTCAACGATTATTATTTAGTAATTTATTGCATTTCTTTTAGTCAGAGTGGATCAATCCAAACATCTTGGGTTAATTAGACAACCTCAGACTGGATTCACTCTTCCAGTTGACGAGTGGTCAATTTCGCCCGTCAACAAGAATGCAATGACAAATATATGCAATGTTAATAGGGATGATTGTGACATGAATATACCAATAGTACTGTGGGCATACAGGACCACATGTAAAAACTTGATAGGGCACACAACATTCTGATTGGTGTATGGACAAGAAGCAGTGGTGCCATTATAATTTTTGGTCCCTAGTCTGCGCGTAGTATAAATTACAAACATGACAGGGCGAGGCATAGTACAAGAAATAATGGTACAAAAATAAAGGGACAAAGCTTGGCATGATAGACATATCAAGAGGAAAAATTTCAAGGAGGGAGATCTAGTTTTTGTGTATGACAGTAAATATTTGCAACACCTAAGAAAACTCATAATGCATTGGTTGGGACCATATGAAGTAAAGATTGTCACAGATGGGGGAGCTATACAATTGAATGATTTGGGAGGAATATAAATCAGAGGAATGGTCAATGGGATTCGATTGAAGTTGTATAGGGACAACCAACCTCCTAACATTTAAAAAAAATAAAAAAAATGCACCAGAGAACAAAGGCCTGTGCGTAGAAACAGAGGGGTTATCGCGCCAGACATCAGAATATAGAACCCATATAAAGGATAGGTAGCGCGATGAAAATAAAGGGTCCATGTGCACCGACCAAACAACATAACACACACTTGCAACATTTAGCACTTCAGACAAAGGACAAACTATCAGAAAAACGTGAAAACTATGAAAATGGTTGTTACGGAAAATAGGCACCAACTGGCGGTGTCTCTCAAAATTGAATGACAAGACTGATTGATGGGACATCATATTAATCACACCAACTGGTGACGTCAAGGGAATTCAATGGCAGGTATGCGGAAAGCACTAGTTCATTTAAACCACAACTCAGATAACTTCTCCGAGAAGTTTCACACCAATGCTATATAAGGAAAGAATGCGGTTAACGAAAGGGTTATTGTGAAATCAAGAAAATCATAGAGCAACAGAGTATACAGAGAAAAGAGTGAGTTTGCAGGAGTTAAAAAAAGAACTAGCTCGACTGAGACCATCTCAACCATCATGGCACCACCCAACCTAGGTGTGCCAAGCTAGGTTTGTATATGACCTCGAAGCAACCTTGGAGCACCACAAAAACCATAGGGAATAGAACATGAAATCGCCCGAACTATTGAATTCGTCAATTTGGACGAAATCCCTTCACCTAATATGGAACCAGAGAGCCCCACACCAGTGGTGGAGGAAACCCAACAAACAATAGCAGTGGGCATGGACATTGATATGCTGGAAGTGGGACAGAGCCAGCATGTTGAGGATGCAGGAAACACTTCGTGCCTTGAAAACGCTGAAGAGGCCCTGAGGGTTAATGTGATGGTCCCAAACCTGAAAGAAGCGACCATGCCAGAAAGGTCACATACAACAACACCAAAACAACAACATGAGGGAATAATAGAAGATGTCACCGACTGACCATAGGCGTATACATAGGAGAGAAAAATGGAGGTCGAAACCTCAATTCAACCACCACAGTGGAAGGGAAAACAACCAGTAGGAGGATAACCACACATGAAGGTTGCAACAACCATAGTCTTACCGCACATTTCAGAAGGGGTGCGTATCATGGCTAACCTATTAGGATGCGTGGAAAAATTACAGTACAAAGCAAGTTTCCTGAGTTTGCAAAGCAAGTTTACCTAGATAGCATGGGTATAGGACCCTTCGACGATCCAATTTTCCAACCAAAACAGTGGGCAACAAGACTGCCCAACACCAGTATTCTAAACCTATTGGATATCCTGCATTTTTGAAGGGGCTGCGACATAAATAACTGCGTCAAGCAGCTGATGGAAGTTACCCATGGAGGGAACCTATGGGTAGAAGATCTTGTCTTTATAGACATATAGCTCATTGCATTTATTACAGGGCTTCTATATCCGGGGGATATTCCCACACAATTCCTCGATGACAAGACAAAGGATAAGGCGTTGGCCGAGGAAATGAAGAATACGTATGGAACAGAAAGAGGGTTGCACAAAATCATCATTAAGAGTATCAGTGACACAACGACAAGGCTGGGCATCAAGCTCATTGCATGCAAGTTTCTCAGGAAGTGTCACAAGGAGAAAGTATCTGTCGGGGTCATTGCAGCTTCAACACAATGTGAAGAGGGAACTGTGCTCAACTAAGCCCCGTACTCATTAAACTTTCTCTTCGAGGATTTCAAAGACGTGCATGACTCAAGGACAAAATTTCACTACTCTTGGCTACTCATCCTGATTTCCTTGGTTGGATGGAGGGAGCCCAAGTATACATACTTTTACAAGAAAACCACTCATTTCCATGCAACGTGATATATCTAATTGGGGAGCACTTCAGACCCCAAAAACAAAAGTGAAAATGTAGGCATGTTCGCAGGGCATTAAAATGACCTGCATGAAAGCATTGATGACACTTGGCAAATTATGACAAAAGTGGTTGCGCAATATCGATACATTTCCAACTTCAAAGAGACTAGGCATACAGTATGGATCGAAGCACAAAAGAATCTCGAGAATGAATGGATACAACTGCAATACTACGTCAAGTAAGAGGACGTAGATATGGCTATCAAGGATTGGCAAGATGACTGGAGAGTTCTAGTCCTTATTCAAGAAATTCCCACAGATAAGGAGGATGAAGCAGGGAAAGAAAAAACACTTGTCAGAGACAAAACTATGCTCAAGAAGAAAAATCTAGGTCATAAGATGACACAAGAAACGAAAGGGGTGCGCTAAAGAAAGGTACGCTGACGGGGAAAAATGACCCAACCTAGGCACCGCATGAACATGAGAAAGAGGTTGAGACAACACAGGGGACCACATCAAGTGATACCCAACAGGAACAAGGCCAGACCAAGAGTTCGATCATACACACTAGGGGTATGTGTAAGAAGGCCAAATTGCACAAGACACTGCTAGGATATACAATCATTGAGGATGATGCAGACCTCGTGGCTTGAAGAGTCCACGACTGGGAAGTTGAGGAATTTGAAGATGACCAACACCAAAGGGACCGGATTCAGGATGAGCTCACGGATATGAGCTTGCTCCTAGAGAATATAAGAGAAATGCAGAGGGCGGGAAGAGGGATATAGTCAATCCTTGCAGCATTAGAAGCAGGAGCCAAGGCCATGATGAGTGAATGGGATACAATCCATACAATAGCACAACCGAGCTCTACTTTTCACATTACGCATAGCATGTTTAACATGGATGAGATTGCAGTCCAGACACCCTTGAAATATTTGGCACAAATATAGTTTGTAATGGGGTGGATACTAACCAAAACGCTATATAAAATGCACGTCATTGTCACGCTGAAGGTACAGTCATGCGCATGCACAGACGCAGTAGAATTGCAACACACGAAGGCAAGAAGAGAAGAGTTGGAGTTGGTGCTCAAGAAAGTCAAGGTCAAGACCAAAGACAAGAAAGAACACATGGATATGCTCAAGAAGGGATTGGATGTAGCCTATGAAAAAATTCCAAAGAGAGCGCAAATAGCAAATCCCATGATGATGCATCAAATTGGTTAGATTATGAAAACAATTGATCAATATAGGCAGGAGATCGAGAACCTATAGGAACACCTTGTTAAGGAAAATATATGATTTATCTTACTAAAGCATTTTCAAATCTTTTCTGGCTAATACAAGATAGTCAGGAATATCACCCTATGTTTTATAGCTTCAAAAAATATTTCCCAATCCACAACTATTAATTACAAGGGCTTAGGCTGATTTTTTAAATGAAAAGATTGTTGCAAAATATAAATTTTTTATATAATTTTCTGAAAATATACATATTATAGAAAGTAATGTGGAGATCAAAATCATAAGTAACCAAGTCACAGACACACACAAATGAAACAAAATAACAATATTCTTTATTTCATTCCAAGAAATCAAAATTATCTTTCTCTTTACAAAATCCCTGTGAGGGCATGGACCAAAGTATAATTTAGATACCCTTGATGAAAACCATACAAAAGGACTCTGACAAGAATTAAAAATTGAACTTTATAATATGGATCATCTTGCCATAGACCATTACCAATTTGACTCTGCACAATATCCTTTATCAGCTATGAAACTCAATCCATAAATATACAAGTATACACAGACTATCAAATATAGATCAACACCTCTGAAACAAGCATCTAAATGATATGGTTCAACTTTGAACCTTGCTATCTGTTAGAAAAACAGGACCGCGGAGCAATAAAATAAAACAAATGCAGAAACAAAACACAGAAGACATACAATACAAGAGAGACACAGATTTACGTGGTTCACCCAGTGTGGGCTACGTCCACCAGAGAAATTGCCAGGTCCTTCCTTTATTATTATCCAGCAAATGAAGGGATACAACCTACAGCAAAACCCGATGTAACTTCCTCTTCTTTCTCTCACAGTCTCCTCTCTCAGAATACAATATTCACAATCCTCCATAGCCGTAATACATTTCCCTCATAAAAGAGGGTTGCCTTCTAGGGCAAAAAAAACCCTAACATAATCTCTACCGTTAGATCTGCGACCTTATAATGAACGGTCCATATTTACAATGAAATTACAATATACTTTTACAAGGCAATTTTTTCTTCAGGGGCTTCGCCCCCGAACCCCCGCTGGGGGCCCGCTTACCCCTAGACCCCCCAGCCGGGGGGATGGACCCCCCGGACCCCGTAGAGGGGGTACCACCCCTCTGCACTCCCCCGCGTGGAAGAGTGTACATACTTCTAGGGTGTAAATACTTCATGGGGTATAAACACGGCTAAAGGCAAGGACCTCTGAATCAGGAAGATAATTAGGCTCCACAACCAACACTATCTACCATATGACCCTACTGTCAAAAAGAGAATTAGGCCTTTAATGAACTCAAGAATGAATGAAAACTGAAACTATATCATGAAAACAAAAGAGAAAACCTGTTAAGAACCAAACATCAATATAACATAGAAAAACCTTAGGAAAAGTACTCAACGTCTTGAAAAATAGATAATTTCAGATAATAAGCCTCTTCAAGGGGGCAACCTCCTTTTACCCCACTTAAATGTTCAAGTACCAGATGATTCAAAATGAAAATGTCTCCTTGGTATATATAGGAGATTAGGAGGTATAATTACAACTAATGGCCTAAAGCC
>ML777072.1:103967-124262 GCA_009831015.1 Picea engelmannii | reverse complement strand
AGGATTTTCTGGAGGCTTATTTGGTGTAGAAGTTCCCTTTTTGGGTGGCATGTTGGCCAAGTATCACTTTTGAACCTTGATTTTGAGGTGGTTCTACTAGACAATATTTCTTCTATTGTATCTCCCAATTTTTGGCCCTTCTGTGTATGGAACTTTCTCTTATGTATTTCTCTAATATTTATTCTCTGCAATGCCACAGGTCTGATCAAAATTGGATGTGCCAAGTGGAATTTATGGTAACTTCCCCACAACTTGCCGATTTTTGGACTTTCCAGGAGATTTCACTTGTATAGTGTGCCCCGCACAAAATAATTGTTATAAAATTCTGAAACTCACATCCAAAATACTATAGACTTTCCAAGATCAAATGAAACCAATCCCACACAATTTGGATACTCTAGGAAGAAGTTATGATTGTTTTACCTGGAACACCTTCTCGATACTAGTCAATAGGGCTAGTCAGATACCCTATCTTACACAGGGTGTATCTACAAATTTAAGATGACCCAGAAGATGAACGTTTTACCAAAGATACAATACTAATTTTTGTAAATGGCCTCTGGAGTTCAGGGTCTGAAACATTACAGAAATTTTTTTATAGCGAAAATTCCGCAATGACTCATTTCAGGATGATTCCAGAACCCTATCTTGTATAGGCTGTATCACCGAAAGTATAAGGCTTCAGGAGCTGAATTTTGAACCCAACATACCTCGATCCATATTCTAAATACCCTACAATCCGTTTCTTCTTCAACTTTGTATAAAAAAAGTTATAGAGAAAATGCCACGGTGTCTCAGATGTAGCATCAAAACCCCAAGACCTTGAGCTCTGATACCATATGTTAAGAACCAAACATCAATATAGCATAGAAAAACCTTAGGAAAAGTACTCAACGCCTTGAAAAAGAGATGATTTCAGATAATAAGCCTCTTCAAGGGGGCAACCTCCTTTTACCCCACTTAAATGTTCAAGTACCAGATGATTCAAAATGAAAATGTCTCCTTGGTATATATAGGAGATTAGGAGGTATAATTACAACTAATGGCCTAAAGCCGACATAAATAAAATAACATTACTAATCTAAATTACAACTAATGGCCTAAAGCCGACATAAATAAAATAACATTACTAATCTAATATGCCCCAATTAAAGGGTAATGGGCCAATATTAGGGCTTAACAAAACCTTAGTCTTGATTTCTCCTTCTATTCTCCCCTTGTTCTTCCTTCTCAATTAGCTTTTATGCATTACAAATAAGTTAAAGTAGATCAACTACTTTCTTTAGTTAAGTTAATTGAACTTAAATAATTTTAATTTAGGGTAAGTAATAATAATAATAATAGTTAAGGGTCTTTATTTAATAATAACTAAGTAGGTGGGACACCTTGTGACTCCTTTTATTTTTTACCAAAAATAAACACAATTAGATAATCATTTAAACACATGCCTCCTTTTAGCTCCCATAAATATTTCCAAAAAATGAATATCAAATATCCGAAAAAATTCAAATCATATCCAAAACATGTAAATAACCACATTATCCCCCCAAAATAGATTGCTATCCAAAATGTTTTGCAGACCATTGTCTTCAACAATTCAATCATAAGCACATAAATTAAAATCCATATTTTCCACTTTGAGAGGCAATCCTTATTCTATCACTGTTGTCCCCTTTGGACTTCCCAAAATTAGCCTTAGGTTGATTCGAAGCTTGAGTCTTAATCTCACTAATAACATGGGAACAATCATCCTTTAGATGCATACGAGAGGACACTAATTTTGATGAGTCATTTGAAGGAGATGAAGCATAGACAACATATTTACCTTTGTATTGCAAATGGGGGGCATCGGTTTTAAGTCGTTTTATATCAAGAGAGGACTGAACAGGTGAGTGCACAAGGGAAATTTGAACATTAGGATTTATAAGTGGAGGAGGATGCAATGAAAAATTGGGCTAGCCACAATGGTGGGAGACTGTCAGATTGACAATCTCCTCCCATCCATCATTTTCAGGAACTTCTGGTTGCATGGATACATGAGGAGGCACATGAAGACCAGGGATATTTTGATTCTGGAAGGGAGGTATCTCCTCTAGTCTAGGCTACACTATTCCTTTCCCAATCCAATTTAAGAACCCATATTGGAACGACTGGTTCAACTCCTGGGGGTCAACTTCAAAATGAATTAAGAATCTAGGCCTTCTAGGCCCTCTATTCCAGTTACCTCTTCCTCTATGTTTTTTTCCATGACTACATTTGTTGAAGAAAATCATCCTATATGCAACAATTCATTGGTAACTATCCCTTAACAGAACATACATGACATTCTATTTATATGAAACAAAGTTTGGCTCGGAAATTGACATAAGACCCATGTAATTCAATCCATAATAAATTATTTAATAATTTCCAAGTAAGAAGGGGGTGAAATAGGGTTCATGGGACATCTAGAGGAATTGTAATGAGAGAAAAAGTGGTAGCATGATAGGGGATAAAAATGTGAGTATTGCTCAACAATTCATTAAATAACTAACTGTGCAATCAATACCAAAATATATCAGCTGCCACCTATTTCTGTGTCATATCTTTTTCCACTACCATACATAGTTTTTAATTTATTTTATAGAACATGACATGTAAAAATGAAATTGGGATCGTGAGGGGGGTATAATGAGAAAAAATGTGATAGTATGAGAGGAAATAATACATATATTGTTCATAAAAAAAATAAATTAAATCAAACAACAACCATAACTCTGTTTAGACCCACAATCCAATAAGCACCCACTTTAAAACCAAAATCATTTAACTGTCCCTTAATTACATAAATAATTCTTGCTGACTTTAGATAAAAGACAATTCATATGCCCAGAATACTTCAATTATAATAGCCTTTGCATCTATACAATATCTATGCAACAACATAATAACATCATTGCCAATTCCATAATTATAACCCTTTGAGCCACATTATTTCATATTCCAATGCTAACCCCTTTTCCTTTTAAAATAAAATAGAATATACACAGTGATTCCAAGCATCCACATCTAATTATTTATTTCTTAAACTCGAATAAGAACAGGCCCAATATTAACCTCGAACTGTCAAGTTTCCAACACTGTTTGACATAATCTATTTGCATTAAAACTCATAATCGGGCCCCAATTCAATAAAACACAAACATTCATCAATATAATTAACATAAGTCCTGATTCGAAAGAAGAATTTAACCAATGGCATGGAACTATGAGCCTGAATTTCATGTATAAAATTCCTTTACAAGAAATTCTCAGCAAAAGACAGAGTCAAATAATGCCCGAGGTGAAATAGAACCATGTTGTGCCCGAGGAGAAAGATAGTCAAGCACACACAAGTGTCTTTAATATTTTATGAGACCAAGATCATGTTAAGATTTAACACAACAAGGGAAGTAATAAAAAATATCTTGACCACATGAGATAGTCTTTGTGACACAGACAGTTCATGCCTTTTATTTTATTGTAGAAAGGTAGCAAGAGATGGCTCAATCAAGAAAGATTCTTCGAAAATACAGATCACTCATGCCCCCTTTTATTTTTTAAAACAAGTGGTCACAGAGAAGTAACAAAAAATAATCAAGGAATAGTATTTGAAGAAACAGAGACCCTGTTCCCTTTACAAATTCACCACAGACATTTATAACCTTTAAAAATATTGGTAGTGAGGGTTACCAAAACATAACAATCAACTACCCAAAGGAGATGAGAGAAAGCGAATACTCAAAATAATATGAAGAGAGTTCTCGAAGAGAAATAGAACCAACCCAATCATAAATGAACTTCCATTTAAAATTTTGGGTGATGCCCAAGACTCAAGTTTGCAATGCTTTCAACAACAATGATAGTGAAGGAAATTCCATGAGAAAAGATAGCTCGAGGTTCAGCTAGAACGAAGCAAGAGCACTCCAACACTTATCAGTTTGCATTGCAACCTGGAGGAACAAAGCATACCAACCACCGAGAGGAAAATGAGTGACAAGAATTCAACACCAAGACTGGTTGTAAAACCCACGCACCAAAACTCAGAGCTTGTTACACCATTATCATAATTTTCCACATAGAACCAGAGTAAAACCCCAAGTTGAATGAGATGTTTTATACCAATAAATCAATGCACAAAATACACACAATAGGAATACCCATTTCTTTTCTTAAAAACACCAACAGTCTAGAGTATTCATAGAAGAAACCGTAAGCACAACACTGATACACAGTCGAAACTTAAGAAAAACACAGACCTCATGCAATTCTGAGCCAAAAATTGATTCATAACACAGAGGAACCATCATGGATGGAAAATAAAGGAACCATACCTAGAAGTCTCGCTTGAGGGAAGATTTGGACTGTATTTTCCTTTCACAACCAAAAATCACAGAGCATCCACAACCACCAAAGCCTAAAAACCAAATGCAAGTATGGCTAGGGTGACGGGATCGAAGGTTGTTTGAGTGACGTGCAGTAAATGCACGTCGCTTCCTTCCCCAACCCATATACCATATCATCAACCATTAATTCAAACAAATATCCATTGATATATCCATTACATAGTATGCCACCCCAAATCATATCAAAACTTTAAAAACAACCATATGCTATAATGTTACCATATATGCCTCACACAAAATCCTTTAATCAAAACACATAAGTATAGCATAAAAGTTTATACACCTTCTTTTGTGTACACATATAACCTTAGGGCTTGTTCATAGCTTTTTCCTTTTTGTTTAAGCTCCCATATCATCCTTTTTCATAAGATCATATATTACAATGTAATATGGTAATACCATATCTCGTGTAATTTTTTTTTAAAAACTTAATGCCATCATCGCAATATTGATGATAGTTCATCAGAAAAAAATTGCATTTTGACCACCGTGGCAATAGCGATGAACTTTCATTGCAAGTTGCCATAGGTTTTTGTCGCACATACAACATCTTCATCGTAACTTTGGTATTGATGAATCAATGTCGTCTCTATTGCCACGGGTATTCATCGCAAGTTGCCATAGTTTTTCATCGCACATACAACATTTGTGTCGTAAGTTTTTGACTCGTCATAAATTTTCGTCGCAATTGCGACGGAATTTCGTCATAATTGCCACGATTGTTCGATATACTTGTGACGAGGTTTTGTCGTAATTGCGACGATGCATAGGGTTAACCGAAATTGAAGGTGGTGACACGTGGAGAGACAATTTAGTCGATGTTTCCATGCACACTTGGATCATCGATAGAGCGACGAAATTATTCCGACGAAAAACAAAATTGGCTTTCGTGGAAATTGCGATGGATAAGTGTGGCAATATCAACGAAAAACTATCGCAAATTTGGTCATATGCACTAATGACATAATTCACCTGGTGAATCCATTTTCAAGAATCTAGAATTCAAAATTTTCATGGAGACTCCACTATCCAAAGACTCAGTAGCCTAAATATTTTATTGGAGACTCCACTCAAGCTTCAAATTTGATTCAGAAACTCCATTGGAAGATGAGATCCCTTGACAAAGTTATGAAAGGAAATCATGGGAGAAAACAAGTACCTAAAGTTGATTTTTTTCCCTGCCATAATATTTTTTGTTATTAATTACCTTTTGTCCTTTCCTGAACATGCTAAGAAAGTTGTTCTTTACCTACTGCATTCAAATGAGGATCATGAGAATCCTACAATTGTATATCCTCATATTAAATTTGTACATATATCTCCTCAGTTTATCATTGATTTTGATCAAAAGATTTCATCTGAGCCATGTGAGGACCAAATACAAGTTGATGATCCTCATGAAACCAAGGCCAATGTCTTGCCTCTTTCACTTGATCCAACACCCTCCAAGATTCAACATAGATACATTCCTTTAAAATTACCCCACATCCTTCATTATTTTCCTCCAAATCACTATAAGTACATACCAATGTTTGATGGAGAAACTGATACCATCATAGCTGAAAAACACATCCAAGATTTTGAGCATTTTATAGATTTGTTTGAGATTAACCATGATGATGTTTGTATGAGGGCCTTCTCTCAATCAATGAAAAGGAACACCAAAGACTGGTTTAAACATTTTCATCCAGAGACAATTAGCTCATGGGAGGAATTGAAGAATTCATTTTTGTAGTTTTGGGGCAAGAAGAAATATTTGGATCTACAGCTTACAGAGTTTTATTCCTTGAGAAGGCAAAGAAATGAAACTATTTCTATATTCAGTAGAATTTTTTCCAATATTTATTATAATTTACCCAAATAAATTCAGTCCACTAAAGTTGTTTCCATGCTCCATTATACAACAACTCTTCATCCATATTTGTCTTTCTTCTTGATGGAAACAAGACCTAAATCGTTAAAACAAATGTTTAATGATGCTCAAGAGATTCAAAACAATATCCAAGCATGTAAGTAGATTCAAAATGAGAAGTTGGATGGCCCTCGGGGGGGAATCTCAATTGGCAAGTGCCGTGAAAATGAAGTTCCATGAGGTTTCGAGTTCAATTCCCCCCGACTTACAATGTGTGCCATGTTTGGGGCCTCGTGGGCACACCTGGAGGTTATAGTGGTAGCAGTTGGATAACACGAGCACGTGCCCAACTAGTTGATGATTCCTCCAGACATTAAAAACAAAAAAAAAAGTTGGATGTTAAAAAACATGACAGTGAATATGAATAGAAAATGGTTGATTTAAATCTTGAGCAGAAAGTTAATGATATCATATGCCCCCTTGAAGTTTTAAATGTTAATAATTTTGAAAATTATTGTATTCCTCTTATTGGAAGGGAAAGCATTGATTTAGTTTTGGATTCATCCCATGATAAGCATGAGGCTTATTTTTTTATGTATTCATTAGTGGACAGTCAAGAAGATGAATTTGCAAATCAGTTGGTTGAAAAACAGACTGATGTTCCAAGTTTTTCTTTGTTAGATGACATTGATGATGTTCCTAATTTCCCTATATATGATGAATGTAATGATGATGATGTTGTTGACTTCCTAGAACAACCAGTTGCATGTCCTTTATTAGAAAATGTTCCTTTTCAGCAGTATATTGAGAGAAATCAACCTACATATCACAATACTAAATCAATTGAAGGAATTTATCTACCTTTGTGATTTTCTTCATTTAAACTGTTGAAAAATAATTCTAAGACCATTAATGAAGCAAAGGGAGGTGTGATGGTTCCAAGCCATGATTATTCACTGGAAAAAATTGACAAGGAATTGAAACCATTAGTCGAAAATGAAGTTGAAGATGAGTGTGTTCAACAATCCAAAGAAAGTGGAAATGTGAATATAACAGTAGTAAAGAAAATGAATATTTTGAATCAGGTGGAATAACCTTGCCATTGTGCTTTCCTTCTTTCAAATTTCTGAAGAAAAATGTTTATAATGTTTCATATTAGAAACCCTCTAGGCATGATGTTGAATATAAAGAAAGAAGTGGACTTGCAAATGAAAACTATCTTCCATTATGTTTTTCTTCCTTTGAATGGTTAAAATCAAATCATGAGAAAATAGAGAAATTTGATCAAAGAACTGTTGTCAAAATTCATTTGCCTTGTCCTGAACTTGATGAAGATATTCAACAAGATCCCCAAGAAAACAAAGTGTTTCGAAGTTGTCTTTCTTTCCCTATGAATGATGTGGTTGTTAGAATTCCTATCGGTTTAGACATGGATGAGGGTGTTGAAAATGCTTCTATGGAGATTTCAAACAGTGAGCAAACAAATGACATAGAATTTCAGAAAAGAAACAAAACAATGTATGCCACAGTGCAATCAGAAATACTGAAAGATAACAAGGAGGAAATTGTTTTATCTGATTCCTTTGAATATTATGGTTCTGAAAATGTTCTCAGAACTAAAGAAGTAGAGAAAGAAGAACAAACACTTGTGAAGGAGGCCTGCCCTTTTGTTTTGGTTCATCAAAAATAAATGTTTTCTCATGTGTTTCATGACCCTGTGGCATGCTATATGGAGAGTTTTAACAATAAGAATTTACAACTTATGATGGGTTATAAGCTTAGGTATGAAGATGATGGTCAGTCAATGCCAACATTAAATATGAATTTCTTGCTACCAGGGGTTTATTCCAGTCAACA
Source organism: Picea engelmannii (assembly GCA_009831015.1). NCBI lineage: Eukaryota > Viridiplantae > Streptophyta > Pinopsida > Pinales > Pinaceae > Picea > Picea engelmannii. Next base: position 116,129 of record ML777072.1, on the reverse strand, counting down.
CTATATTGTAGTTCAGAAGATTTTTATCCCAGTAGTCTCAGCTGATTTTTCAACTTCTTGGTAAAAATCAACTAGTTAAACCACATGAAAACAAGAATGTGGTGGAAGGAGCGCAACATGATTATTGTTTTATACATGTTTTAGGAGATCCATTTGCAGTTTTGTTGGAGGCAGTAAACAGTCCTAGTGTTTTTAATCTTTTGAGATTTGAATTCATAGATAGATTCTTAAATGAATTATCAATAAATAGGTTTTGGACCAAGCATGTGCAAAGAAACCATACAGTAGATAAAATTCTTGCATGGTTGCATTGGCATTACAATTTCATTTGATTGGAAGCTCATTTCAGCAGTTAGGTTAGGTAGGTGAGAATAATATTGATGATCAAGAATTTTCAAGTTTAGGTCTCCAAATAAAGTGTTCAATTAGTTGTCAGCAGTGTATGCAACATTCAGTCTCCAAGTAAGACTAGTGTGCAGACTTCGATTTTCAACGGACATTGGTGACAGGTCAAGGTAGAGTACATACCTGTTTTGGGAGAAGCTCAATGGATAAGGCATAGGGTATACGTGTTATTTTCTACCTCAATGGGAGGATAGAGTCCCCAGTTGGAGCCCATGTTCTCTCCATTTAAATTTTCAGGGTTAGTGAGGTGCTAAACTGATTTAGAAGTCAAATAAATTTGAGGAAATGCCAGAAATGGAAAAAGAGATTAAATTTGGTGGAGGTGTTAGGAAAATCGGGCTCGAAAGGTCATAGATCACCATTCGTCGAGATCAATGATTGGGAGATATCTCGGGGTTGAAAACAACGTGGAGGTTAAAATGTCTAAGTAGGTCCAAAATTCCAACCATGGTTTCCCGTAAATATATGTGGCATCCTCAGACACATTTCGGGGGGGAAAGCGGTCAAACTCAAAACCACTCCATCACACCTTGAAATCAAGTGTTAAGTGTCATTAAATGTGTCAAATCCAAGGGTCACATGTGGAAAAGAAACTTGACAGTTAGTCTAATCATCTTGAGACACTTCTTTAGGTACCATTTGTCTGCACAATGCCAAGTAAGCGTTGCCAAATAACCGATTTAAGACTAATCATTGTAAATCAATGGTCGAATGTGATAGGTCGTTATCCCTGTAAGGACTTTCATTAGTAGTCCATGATTAGTACTTGATGGAAAATATTACTCAAAACACAAGTGAAATTACTCTATTTTGAGTAATTGATGGTTTATTCTAGAGTGACTGTTATAACCGTAAATTTCTCCATACATGCATACCTGGCATTTGGCCCTCTTACTTGCTATTTTTTCCAAGCCATCACTAAGAAACTCTTCTTAAGAACACTATTTTTGAATATGTATGTGCCCTACACCACTACTTCTCATGTACATACTCTTGTTGCACCACTACAACCCATGTACGTACGCTAGCTGCACCATTACAACCCATGTATACTCACAAAAGTTGCAAAAATTAAAAAGTTGCAAGGAATTCATTGAGATTACGGGCTATTGGGTAGTTTCCCAACTGTCCCACCGCCTATATCCCATCACCCAACTGAATAACCATACTTTTGTCATATAAAAGGAGGTGTTGGGGTCTCATTCCTAAGATAAGCATAATAACAATGAAACTCTACCCTTTTCACATCCCCTCCTTGCCCTAGGAATTGCAACCACCTTATGAGATTTGCATCAGAATTTCCCATTCTTGCCCTTTTTCCTCCATCATAAGCCTATGCCATTTCCCTAGAAGAAGTGTGAGAGGAGAAAGATACGTGGAAGCGTAGTTGCATCTTGGTTTAGAGGATCCCGGACTAGGTTCGAGGAGCAGTCTCCAATCTCATTATAAGTAAACATTGTGATATCAATAAAAGGAATACTTTTTTTGTCCCGAAATATGATGTGCTTAATCTTTGTATTCGATTTATTATTTATTCTAACATATAACCCATGATTTATATATGAGATGCATGTTTGTAGTTCCCTATTTATCTATTTGTGATTGCAGGCCAACCTTGGGAGGAGGCTTGTAGTCAGTGGAGAAATCGAACGCAAAAATATCGACATCGGACACAGAGTAAAAGGTAGAGTTACCAGATATTTTCAATTTGTATTTCATGCATGAGTTTGGGGTGTATTTGGGGTAGTTATAAAAAGTAGGAGAATTTTAGACGGTTATATTTTCCTACATGTTGAACCCTAGTGTAGTCCATAGGGGGGTTTTCCCACTATAGAAGAACTGGCGACTGTACTGGGGAAGCCTCTAGGGTTTTAGGGTATTATTTGGGTGCTTGATTGGTTTTTACCTTTTTTGAGTTTCTTCCTGAGTCTGTTGAATCTTTAAGAGATTTTGGTCACCTGTTGGTGCCATACTAGGTCTCCCTACCCTGTTAGCCTTCTTTTTTTAGGATTTACATAGGTGTACGTGGCCTGTAGTGGGTCTGCACGTGTACATACGTGCCCTGCCTTTAGACATCCTACATGCATACACGCCCTGCCTTTAGACAACCCACGTACAGATGCGGGCTGTTGAAGTATCAATTGCGTGCCTATGTCAAGAAATTTTTCTTTAAAGAGAGGCAGTCAACCTCTTCCCTAATTGAATTCTGAATTCTCAGGGTTTCTTGAAAAAGTACAATGTCTCTGTTGTTACAGTCGAACCCTGGGTTTGATGTCAGTTTGGTTATATTTTAAAAAGATTTATTGTGTTTAATTTCAGAAGGGTTTTAGAGGAGTCTATGAGTCTTTGATCAACCTATTTGATTTTCAGTGACTCCCTGTGATCCGCAATGGGCCATAAGTCGTTTTTTGGTCTTGTCTTGTTTTTTAATTTTTCCCCTTTTTCTTTCTTTAAAGAAAAAGAAAAATAATTTATTTCAAGTTTCTTGTTTGAAGCATAAAAAAAATAGAAAAATATTTCATTTCCTTGTTTGGTTAAGTAGTTGGGTTGATTATTTTGCTTGTTATGAGAAAGACTTATTTTCTTAAGTTCTTTACTGATTTCTTAGGAAATTAAGTACCTTGTAGTCGAGTGAAATTTCATTTTAGGTTTTCCTTTGAAAGATCTTAGAAAAAGTAGTTACAAAAAGTTGGTTAAAGAGTTAGTTACAAATTTGTATTTGTCAAAAAAGAAGTAATTTTTCTTTCAGTTTCGATTGTTTCTCTTTCGTCTCTCAAAACACACCACTAGTTTCACTGTTGTTTCCTTGACTTAAAACAATGCAATTAAAATTAACACTAATTAAAATCAACTAGACTTTATGTTTGTAGGGTCAATCAACTATTCTAGGCTAGAACCTTGATTTAGGTTGGAGAGGAAACTCTTCAAGGCTTATAAAACAAACATGCGATTCAATGTTAGGGAGTCTAAAATGTTCAGTAAACACGAATGTTATTTGAGACCCCCGTCTAACACAGGGGATAAACAAGAGTTCACATGCAGAAATGTAGTAGAGATAACCCCTCCAAAGCCAGACCAAGCGTATTGGGGAACGTGTATAGAGGACTTGCCGTGGGATACTGTCGATCGCATTTGCCACGGAGCTTCATGGATCTCAAATATTTTTGAGGTCCTCAGTTGTCTTTCAGACCACCTGCTTTTGATACCCTGTATAGGTTTCGGGCTTTATACCTTGTTGATTTCATTCGACCCGATTGTCGACTCTACCCTCCTGGTGACTGTTTGTGATATGGAAACTTAGTTTCGTTTTATCTTAGGGACTTATGCAGGTGACTTCGGGGGTATACTGCGGTACCTAGGGAATATGTTGGGACATGATTTGCAGAGTATACATGAAGGATGCTTCCGTGTTCGAGTTTCACTTGCACCGATATGTTTCTCTAGTGTTGGCTGGCGTAACTGTAGTGTGCGTTGGTTTTCAACATTAGGAACTTTTGTAGTGTGAAGTGGTTTTCAACATTAGTAAAATCCATACTATGTCGTTGATATTTTCACAAAGTGGATGATCAAGAGCTCCACTGGTCGTGAAGGATTTTGGGCTTGTTGCTGGTTACATTGGAGCCACCACTGCCACCATTATGGCAACGAATTAACTAGAAAGGTTCATTTGAGGTGACTGGGCTGTGGGAAACTATTCTCGAGCCATATCTGAGAGGAGAGCATTCGATTATGGAGGAACCTACTATTTTTGACATTGGAGTGAAAGCTCTCGGGAATTACAACCCTCCTATCATTGAATTTTCAGATCCACTTTCGATATAGATTTCCCCTCCAAGGGTAACACATCATGAGTGTCAGATAGTCCTGTAAGAAACTATGGAAGAAAATGTCGCTACTTCGTCAGGGATTCCTCACACTCCCTCAATGACTACCACTACAGGGGGCATTCTGCCTCCTAACCCACCTTCGTAGGCTTGGACCACAATGGTCTTGACCGCCTCTACTTTGCGTAGTGGTTTGATTCCATTCATGGTGGTGATCTTTGCTCTGTTCACACAAAATGCGATGGGTCCTCCATTCTCATATAAAATGCACGACTATGATATGAACTCAGTCCTCTCCTACTCCACCCTACAGACCATGGGTCTGGGGGTAGGGAGCTCAAATGCTCCTTTGGAAGGGTCCATGGGGGGCACCTCATCCCCCTATAATGCTTTCTCTTACGGTGGGGGTCATATACCTCCTTCGTACCCCTCGATAGGCGGTGCTACCCAACAACCTGTCTTATCGAACATGAACTACAACTTGTTCAGAGAAGGTATTCAAGGACCTCATTCCTACACCACGCCGATGGGTTCAATGTTGTTCTCTTTGTTCGGCATGTTTGGAATTTCTCATCTGTTTTCATCTCAGGCAGGGGAAACCCTATTTTTGGACAACAAAATCCTGTGCAGGGTATTATTCCTTCATAAGGGGAAAACACAGGAATATTTTCCTCACAAGGACTCTAAAATCTATGGCAAGGATCAGTTCCCTCATCAGGGATGCTAACCAGGGGCAACCCCTTCCATGGTCAATGGAACCCCGGGAAAGGCTCGGTAATTATTCTCGTCGAATCGACAGGGGGAAACCCTTTCTAGAATATTTGGAACACAACACAGGGAGCAATCCCCGCCCATCCCTCAACGTCCAATTACAGGATTCATCTGATGATATCCCAACAAACATAGTACCCAAACGCTAGCCAAGTCCATGGTGTCTACCAGAAACTTGGTCAGCAACTTAACTTTTCCTGGCAACCTAGTGCCAGTCAAACTCAAAGATCCTTTCCTCATGTATATAGTCAACATCCCAAGCTACCGTTTCTGGAAACATTACATTTTCCAGACTTGTCAAGATTATTAAATGACCCAATTTTTCACGATCTGCATTGGCCTCCCATGCTGATGAAGTTTCCTTCGAACATTCCAAAATTTGAGGGTAATCCTAATGAATATCCAAGTGATCATGTGACTAGATTTCACCTATGGTGCTCATCGAACTCTCTACGAGACGACTCTGTATAGTTTTGTCTATTTCAATGCACTCTTATTGGGAGTGCTGCAAAATGGTACATCGAGATCTACCACTCAAGATACTCTTTCTTTAGAGATTCAGAAATGGTTTTTTTGAACCATTTCCAACTACCTGTAAGATATGATTTCAACACTGAATTGTTGACCAATTTTGAGCAAACAAAGACTGATCAGATCTCGGATAACATCCAAGAATGGCGGCGATGAAAGAGTTTGATAAAAGTATCAGTCCCACCATCGTTCCTGCTGGAGTGGTTCCTTAAGTATTTGGTACCTCAGTTATCCAATGACATTGCAACATCAGGAGTGTTTTGTGAGGAAGAGGCAATAATGAGAGCTCAATATCTTCAGCTGATGTACTCTCAGTCTGGTTTACTCTATGAGGTTTTTCCAGATGCACCACGATCTATCCTTGACAAGGCCAGACACAAGACTGGACCACATGCCAATGGTATAGTTTGTTCAGCATAAGAAAATCCCACTAATTTGGTGTCAAATCAATTGAAACAATTTTTGATACAACAAACAATGACTAGACAAACTTCTATTTTTGTTTCTCTCCCTACTCAAACGTCGGGCGTACATAGTGTGCAATCGACAAACACGAAGGCCAACCAGTAGCCTGATGGAAATAAAAAACATTGAAACAAAAGGGGTAAGGGTGATAAGAAACCCACCAAAATTGTTGGCGAGAGAAACACAGAGAAAATAAAGTCGAAGTATTTATGTAACCTTTGCATAGAATACTATCTGACTCACCTATTCCCTCATCTTGGGGAGGCCCAAAAGTTATTAGCACAACAACAACCTATTGTGTTAACGAGCTGATTTCCACATGGGCAAAATTTGACTCAAGCCTCTTCGAGAGAGGATGGGGGAAGTCAGGGACCCCCTCCGTCTTCTAGTAACCCCTCGGTCGTGAACATTTATATGTTGAAAGGTGACGCTCACATAGAAACTAGGGCACACGATTACGAAATTCCAAACACTTTTGAAAAGGGTAAAGAAGTCAAAAACCCGTCTATTCCTCTACAGATTGAGAAGACGATGGGTGAAACAATGACATTCATCTAGAAAGGGGAATTCAAGAAACATTCACATAATCTGAATGCAAGGGATACCCATAAATACTCTGTGGTGGAGAATTTGTTATAAATCCCTTGTGCGATGTCTGCTTTGGAGGTCCTCTAGAGATTCCCTTTGCAGAGAAAGGCTTTGCTAGCTGCCTTAGGATCAGCTGAGACCTGTAATGAGGGAATGATCATGCTTGATACAATCGACTTGAAACCTTGTCTCCCATACCACGTTATGTTTCAAATAGTAGTGGCTCACCCCATGAAATATTTTACCCAAAAAAAATTTTGCACAGTGGTTTATGAGGGTGCCTCAACTTGTGTGATGTTGTTGGCATGTTGGAAGGCCATTGGCCAACTCGTTTTGTCTCCGTCACCTACTCTAATTACTTATTTTGACGGTCATTATTTCAGACCACATGGAATCATCCCTTCTTTCCCCATGAAGTTAGGAGGGAAGACCGTGTGTGTTGAAGTTGAAGTGGTCGATTCACCTCTTGACTACAACCTCATGTTAGGGAGGATTTGGACTTATGCAATGCATGCAGTGGTTGCCATCATTTTTCAGCTCTTATTGTTTCCACATGAGGGAAAAATCGTAACCATTGATTAGTTTTGTTTCTCCAGACCTGACCCCTCATCGGGAGCATCCACGGTCCTAATGATTGATAACCCTCAGCCTGACATCATCAACGTGGGGTTTGGTTTGTGCCCACCTCTCATGGGTACTTTCTATTACCTGCCTCCTTCCCCATCAAAATCAATGGAAGGGACAAGAAATCCTGGCATGTCCATGCCCTTGTCCACAACAGAAATTGCATACAGTATTATCCAGCGAGCTTCAGCTGACCCTAATCCAACTCCCGCACGGGAGTTAGATCCAGTTATCGATCCTATTTGGGCTCAATGTTACCTCACCGCTACTGATTCTTTAGACTTGGTCTTTCCCTCTGACAAGGAAATTATCAAGGCATTGACTAGTCCAGATAGACCCTAGGATGATCTCCATCACAGATCATATTTCCTCCCAAAGTTGAGAAGAATAGAGGCATGAGAATTCATGTTGACTATGATTGGAGATAAGTCTTGTCATGTTAATCCTTTGGCTACACATGCATTTTATTCTGAGGGTAACAAGGAAAATATTGTTGAAATGATACCAATCAACATACCCAGAACCCCTGGCATCGTGGAGAATGTTTTCGTCAGAGGGGACTGCTCCCCTGAAGAGATTCATATCTATACAGATTTATTTAAGGAATTTTGCAACATTTTTTCCTGGTCTTATGAGGAAATGCCATGCATTGATCCAAGAATCATCAAACATGAGATCATGATCTATCTTAACGCCAATCTGGTCCAACAGAATCTTTGTCCAGTTAATCCTCAGAAAGCATCAACTATTAAGGCTAAAGTAGAGAAACTACTCAAAGTCATTTTCATCTACCTCGTCCAGTTGAATCAATCGATGTCAAATCATGTTCTAGTCAACAAAAAGAAGGGAACGAGTCGCGTGTGTATGGACTTCCATGATTTGAATGAGGCCTGTCTAAAGGATAATTTCCCCACCCCTTTCATTGATCAGATTGTCGATGAATGTGCAGGCTGTGAGGTATTTTCTTTCAAGGATGGTTTTTTGGGATACAATCAGATACAAATTAAGCTCGGAGACCAGCATAAAAAATATTTTATCTGTCCATTGGGTACATTTTCTTATCGAAAGATGCCCTTTGTAACACCCTGTTTCCCCCAGATTGTAAATATAACTGAACTGACCAAGGACTATGGCAAAAACTCATAAGTATGAATATGTGTTGTAAATGGACCTGCAGGAAGAGGTCAATGAATGTAAATGATAGTTTGAATTTATTGCAGAACTGCTGAGAGGGGATGTGCGGAAAAGAGACCACGATGGTGGTGGAGGGCACCTTGAAAAAGGGGCGTTAACTTCCACCAAGAATTAAATACCGTATTTGGACTCCACTGGCCCGGAGAACCAAAAGCGGCTCGCTGGCCCTGAAATAAATGCCTTGCAGGCTGGTAGGTTGATGGCTTGATGAGGGATGGGGAGGTGAACCGCCTATCCATAGAGCCATCATGACTGACCAACGCGAGGGTAATCATGCCACACGCAACCTCACGAGAGGATAAGGTGTATGGCAGAAGCGATTGAAGAGGGCGGACGCGAGGGGAACTCTGGCAGTTCTATGCAGAGTGAGTGACCGCAGAGAGGAGGGGATTGCAACCTTCGCTCCTGGGCACTGGCAGACAGAGAGACGCAGGTCTCAGGACATCGTGGTCTCAACTCGGGGGTGGCTAGTGGTAAATCCATTAGGAGTCACTACGCCTACGGTTGGGTGGAAACGAGCACCCCTCTCAGCAGTTTCTTCCATTGCTGAAGTTATTTTTGATAAGTGTTTTGCTTATATTGCATTTGAAATTTATATGTTGTCACATATGTTCATAGACTGGTGGAGTTGTAAATGTTTTCTGTGAAAGAATGTATGTGCAGTAATTGTTAAATAAGGAGTAGATATTAGCTCATATAACCCTGAGATAGTAAATGATTTCAGCGTGGGAATGTATGCGTAGTGCTTGATATGAATGAGTCGATATATGCTTAACACCGAGAAAACCGTGCTTGACTTACATGGATAACTGAATCTAATCAGGCCCAGCCACTCTCGGGAAGTTGTCTCCCTTTATCTACTCCCGGGAATGACCCGGTAAGGATCTCTTCACAGAGATTCCCTCCTCGGAAAGGTTCACCAAGAACCCAGAATAAGAACTCGAACGCACAGGCCTTATTAACCCTGTACGAGGATGAACGATCCTATTAAGGTTCCAAGATAGTAGTGTTGTGAGATGAAATCAGCCGACGGATGAGATCTCGTCGGAGGACCCATAGTCATTCACGACCATTAGATTGACAGAAGTAACAAAGGCGTTACATACCTTGACCCTTTGTCCTCTATCATCGTGAGCAACGAGAAATTGGGATTGTAAACTCCAAGACCCAAAAGAACGAATCTAGACCGTTAGATCTCGGTCCAAATTTCCCGTCAGCCATTGGATCTGGAGAAGCTGCGCAGGGGTTAAGCGCAGGGGTAGGCATGCGAGGAAATGATCTGAACCGTCGGATCTTAGATCATAGTCCTGACAACCGTCATATCTCGAGAAGATGCGCCGGAGTTAAACTCTAGTGTGCAGAGGAAGAGTCCTAGCCATTGATCTCAGCAGGACACATGTCAGCGTTCTGGGGAATCGTCGAGATTTCACCCAGCGGAGAATTTAGGAGTGTAGAACCGTTGCAATAGGAAGTCGCGATTCACGAATTCTCGATAGGATCTGAGCCATCCAAACAGCAGGGACATGTGGCAGAGGATCCCAGAGAGTCGGAGTTCGGCATATCGGGGTTTTCGAATACATAGAACTCTTGCTATCCGGAATCGCGATACGCGATTTACCGATAATATCTGAGTCGTCCATTTGAGGGACATGTGTCAGATATCAAGGTGCTATCGGAGTTTAACGCATCGGAAAATCGGAGTTTTCGAGGACATGGAATGCTCGCAACAGGAAATCGCGATCTGCGATTTCTCGACGGGATCAGCACCGTCCATCAGCGAGGACGCTTGGCGAGAGATCCCAGAAAGTGGGAGTTCGGCATATCGGGAATCGGCGTATCGGGGATTTCAAGGACATGAAACCCTTACATTACAAAACCGCGATATACGAATTCCCGACACCATCATAAGCCGTGGATCCAAGGGACGCGTGTCGGGCATCCGGAGAGAATCGGGAATCGGGATATCGCGAGTCCTGGGTATATGTGTTCTGTGTCCTCGCAAATGCTGAAACCCCGATGGAAGGTTATACGGCGATAGTTATATGGTAAGTGGTCACATGAACCATGGTATAGCCAAGGGGGCTAGCTAGTGTAAAGGCGCGTCGGGAGCCTAGGGGACTTGTGCGCCATGAAATTGAAAGGTGCCAAACCCCGACAAGAATTAAGACTGTGGTCTTGTGAACGTTGTGGTCGTATTGACCAGGAATTAGCCCGAAAATCCAAAATGCTAGGAGCACATCAGGGCTCGGAGGATCGGGAGTTCCAGGTACATGTGCACCTCGGCACCGCAAACTCCAAAACCCCGACGAGAAGCTGTCGTATGGTCATATAGGAACCGATCATGTGGATCAAAGGCTTAGCCAAGTGGGGCTGAGGCAACCAAGGAGTGAATCAGAGATCGTAGATCGGTGATTGAAGTTGCCAAGACATCGTGGGTGTCAAAACCCCGATAGAAGGAACCCCGAATCCCGATATAGAACTAGGGATTGGCATTTCGCCAATGCAGGTTTGTGGAGATTTCTCATGTATGGGAGATTAACCCAATTTTTTTTTTAATTATGATAGTGGGTGTGTTACAAAGTGGTATCATAGCATGGTTACAACACTCGGCCTGATTGGGCTCATGCACCAGTCGCACCAGTCGCGCATAAACCTCGTACGAAACACTCCTATGGGGAGTAACCCCCTGACTTGACTATCTTATCCAGGATTAAAAACTTGGAATATGAACACCCGATTGTGTATGTGTGTGAAGGAATTATGGAATTTTGCACAAATTATAAAATGTATTTAACTCTTGACTAATACCCGGCGTTTGTTTTTTTTTTCACTCAAGCGGACAATCAACCGCGGAAATCTACAAACGCAGAGTATGGTGACTCACCAAGAGGTGGGAGAAGGCTCCCACAACAGAGACGAAGAGTCTGATGAAATAAGAGCAATAAGAACCCCTCCAAACTTAGCTGAGATGGTGAGGAGTCTTATGGTCGAATTGCAAATATGCAAAGCCGATAATGAAAGGATGATGAAAGAACAAGAAAAGCAAACTGAAATTAATGCAGTTCTACTGTAGAGCTTATCTGACCTACAACGACAAATGCAGCATGAACCTGAAATGCAGAATCGTGGTCGTGTCAGTGGCCACACTGAGAGAAGTACATCCAGAAAGGTCCACCTCAGAGGTAAATGACCAGTGCCAGATGATTCCACTGAGAAGGAAGCTGGTGATTCAGAAGTCTCTTCCAGCAGCAAGACCAGTTCCTATTCTCCAAAGAAACAGAAGAAGCAAAGGACTTCCAAGAGTCATAAATTTTAGGAATTCAGGAAGGCCAAACCTCCCTCCTTCGACGGCGAGATAAAGAAGGGAGAGGAAGACGAGGCTTGGCTACTCGGACTGAAGAAATATTTCAGAGTCCATGATTTTTCAGAAAACTTGAAGGCCCGAGTGGCCACTTTCAATCTAAATGGAAAGGCTTCCATCTGGTGGGAAGACCTTAAGAATATAAAAGGGGTCCGTGAGGAGGACCTGTCTTGGAAACAGTTTGAGAATTACTTCCGGAAGAAGTATTTGTCGGAAAGGTATTTCGACTAGAAGGCTAAAGAGTTTTATGAACTCCAACTGGGCCAACTTACCATGGAGGAATATGTCAACAAATTCCTCGACTTACTGAGGTACGTACCCTACATCAAAGTAGAGAAGGCGAAGGTACAACGCTTCATCAGCGGGCTTCCCAAAGAATACCGGAACCGAATTGAGTTT
>ML777072.1:90218-100283 GCA_009831015.1 Picea engelmannii | reverse complement strand
AGGTGCAGTGGAAACATTTTGGCCCAGATGAGGCTACATGGGAAATGGAGGATGCCATGAGACAGGCATATCCGATTTTGTTTACTTCTGTACATGAAATTCATATTAGTAGCTAAGAACATCGAGGACGATGTTCCTTTTTAGGGGGAGGGAATTGTAACACCCTGTTTCCCCCAGATTGTAAATATAACTGAACTAGCCAAGGACTATGGAAAAAACTCATAAGTATGAATATGTGTTGTAAATGGACCTGCAGGAGGAGGTCAACGAATGTAAATGATAGTTTGAATTTATTGCAGAGCTGCTGAGAGGGGATGTGCGGAAAAGAGACCATGATGGTGGTGGAGGGCACCTTGAAAAAGGGACGTTAACTTCCACCAAGAATTAAATACCGTATTTGGACTCCACTGGCCCGGAGAACCAAAATCGGCTCGCTAGCCCTGAAATAAATGCCTTGCAGGCTGGTAGGTTGATGGCTTGATGAGGGATGGGGAGGTGAACCGCCTATCCGTAGAGCCATCATGAATGACCAGTGCGAGGGTAATCGTGCCACACGCAACCTCGCGAGAGGATAAGGCGTATGGCAGAAGCGATTGAAGAGGGCAGACGCGGGGGGAACTCTGGCAGTTCTATGTAGAGTGAGTGACTGCAGAGAGGAGGGGATTGCAACCTTCGCTCCTGGGCACTGGCAGACAGAGAGACCCAGGTCTCAGGACATCGTGGTCTCAACTCGGGGGTGGCTAGTGGTAAATCCATTAGGAGTCACTACGCCTACGGTTGGGTGGAAACGAGCACCCCTCTCAGCAGTTGCTTCCATTGCCGAAGTTATTTCTGATAAGTGTTTTGCTTATATTGCATTTGAAATTTATATGCTGTCACATATGTTCATAGACTGGTGGAGTTGTAAATGTTTTCTGTGAAAGAATGTCTGTGCAGTAATTGTTAAATAAGGAGTAGATATTAGCTCATATAACCCTGAGATAGTAAATGATTTCAGCGTGGGAATGTCTGCGTAGTGCTTGATATGAATGAGTCGATATATGCTTAACACCGAGAAAACCGTGCTTGACTTACGTGGATAACTGAATCTAATCAGGCCCAGCCGCTCTCGGGAAGCTGTCTCCCTTTATCTGCTCCCGGGAATGACCCGGTAAGGATCTCTTCACAGAGATTCCCTCCTCGGAAAGGTTCACCAAGAACCCAAAATAAGGACTTGAACGCACAGGCCTTATTAACCCTGTACGAGGAGGAACGATCCTATTAAGGTTCCAAGATAGTAGTGTTGTGAGATGAAATCAGCCGACGGATGAGATCTCGTCGGAGGACCCATAGTCATTCACGACCATTAGATTGACGGAAGTAACGAAGGCGTTACATACCTTGACCCTTTGTCCTCTATCATCGTGAGCAACGAGAAATTGGGATCGTAAACTGCAAGACCCAAAAGAACGAATCTAGACCGTTAGATCTCGGTCCAAATTTCCCGTCAGCCGTTGGATCTGGAGAAGCTGCGCAGGGGTTAAGCGCAGGGGTAGGCATGCGAGGAAATGATCTGAACCGTCGGATCTTAGATCATAGTCCCGACAACCGTCAGATCTCGAGAAGATGCACCGGAGTTAAACTCTAGTGTGCAGAGGAAGAGTCCTAGTCGTTGATCTCGGCAGGACACGTGTCAGCGTTCTGGGGAATCGTCGAGATTTCACCCATCGGAGAATTTAGGAGTGTAGAACCGTTGCAATAGGAAGTCACGATTCGTGAATTCCCGATAGGATCTGAGCCATCCAAACAGCAGGGACACGTGGCAGAGGATCCCAGAGAGTCGGAGTTCGGCATATCGGGGTTTTCGAATACATAGAACTCTTGCTATCCGGAATCGCGATCCGCGATTTACCGATAAGATCTGAGTTGTCCATATGAGGGACAGGTGTCGGAGATCAAGGTGCTATCGGAGTTTAACGCATCGGAAAATCGAAGTTTCCGAGGACATGGAATACTCGCAACAGGAAATCGCGATCCGCGATTTCCCAACGGGATCAACACCGTCCATCAACGAGGACGCGTGGTGAGAGATCCCAGAAAGTCGGAGTTCGGCATATCGGGAATCGGCGTATCGGGGATTTCAAGGACATGAAACCCTTACATTACAAAACCGTGATATACGAATTCCTGACACCATCATAAGCCGTGGATCCAAGGGACACGTGTCGGGCATCCAGAGAGAATCGGGAATCGGGATATCGCGAGTCCCGGGTATATGTGTTCTGTGTCCTCGCAAATGCCGAAACCCCGATGGAAGGTTATACGGCGACAGTTATATGGTAAGTGGTCACATGAACCATGGTATATCCAAGGGGGCTAGCCAGTGTAAAGGCGCATCGAGAGCCCAGGGGACTTGTGCGCCATGACATTGAAAGGCGCCAAACCCCGACAAGAATTAAGACTGTGGTCTTGTGAATGTTGTGGTCGTATTGACCAGGACTTAGCCCGGAAAGCCAAAACGCTAGGAGCACATCGGGGATCGGAGGATCGGGAGTTCCGGGTACATGTGCACCTCGGCACCGCAAACTCCGAAACCCCGACGAGAAGCTGTCGTATGGTCATATAGGAACCAGTCGTGTGGATCAAAGGCTTAGCCAAGTGGGGCTGAGGCAACCAAGGAGTGAATCAGAGATCGGAGATCAGTGATTGAAGTTGCCAAGACATCGTGGGTGTCAAAACCCCGATAGAAGGAACCCCGAATCTCGATATAGAACCAGGGATTGGCATTTCGCCAATGCAGGTTTGTGGAGATTTCTCATGTATGGGAGATTAACCCATTTTTTTTTTTAATTATGATAGTGGGTGTGTTACACCCTTTGGCCTGAAGAACACTGGAGCCACTTTTCAATGGGCCATGTCTTTTTATTTCCACAAACTTATACATATAGTCGAGGCTTATCTCGATGATTTAGCATCACGATCTCGTAAGAGATATGATCATCCTACGTAGCTCCAAATAATCTTTGAGCAATGTCTCTACTATCAGATTCGCTTGAATCCAAACAAGTGAAGTTGTTGCATGACGTCAGGTCGTCTGCTAGGTTTCATAGTTTCAATAACATATATCATGGTCGATCCTCTCAAGGTTGAGGCGATAGTACAGTTGCCTCCCATGTGCACAGTTCCTCAGCTTCAAATCTTATAGGGTAAAGATAACTTTCTTTGCCGTTTTACTGCAAACTATGTCGAAATCACTAAAGAGTTCATGTGTTTACTGAATAAGGGAGTCCCTTTATTTTGGGACGAAGCTGCTCAATGCTCTTTTGAAGCATTGAAACACACCCTCACATCTTCCCCTCTGCTTGTACTTGGTCGTTGCAGAGTCAACCATCGGTATGGTCTTGGTTCAAGAAGACGATCTTCTCGAAGAGCATGTGATTTATTATATGAGCTGAGGCCTTGTTGGACCAGAACTCAACTAATCCCATGTTGATATGATTGCATTGGAAGCAGTGCATGTTGTCCAACAATTATATCATTATATTTTTCTTCGTAAGACCACCACCGTTGTTTTTGTGAATCCAATTCAATATGTGTTGAAATGACACATCATAGATGGAAAAATCAGCAGATGGATCGTTATCCTCCAAGAATTTGACTTGGATTTTGTTTCCTGAAATCCAAAAAGTCACTGGTCTTTGCAAAACTTATCTCGGAAATTCCATTCGAATCAGGTGATGTTATGCCCAAAGAATCATCGATTAAAGGAGATATTTTTCTGATTTCATATTTGGACCCCTGGTATGGAGATATTCTAGTCTATCCCCAGACTTTGAAGTACCCCGCCTCTACTTCTCGCGATGAGTGTCAACGCATATGCCATCAGGAAAAAAACTATCTCATACTCGATGACACTTTGTATCTTCAAGGTGTAGATTGCATCCTTCATTGGTGCATCACTCATGAAGAAGAAAAACTCGTTCTTAACGACTGCCACACTGGAGCATGTGGCGGTCATTTTTCTAGGTTGGAAACAACCCAAAAAATTCTACAAGTTGGTTACTTTTGGCTGACGTTAATCAATGATTGCGTTGAATCGGTCAAGAGTTCCACTTGTGTAAGATATTCTCTCTAAATATGATGGCACACCTCGCTCCCATGTTTCCCGTCATTACAGTTGGTCCCTTCACCAAGTGGGGGATTGATTTCACCATGTGCCACCTGGCCTCAACCAGGGGGCATTGATATATGATCATGGAAGTAGACTACTTCAAAAATTGGGTTGAATCTATGCTAATGTTCAATAATGATGGTGAGACAACAACTCTCTTCATTTTCAATCAGATAATAGCAAGGTTCGATATCCCAAACAAGATTTTCACTGACCATGGAAGTCACTTTTAGAACAAAAATGATGTCTGAGTTAACGTCAAATCTTGGGTTGAGGAAAGACAATTCATCACCCTAATACCCACAAGCGAATGGTTAGGTAGAGGCTATGAATAAGTCTCTCAAGAATATTCTACAACGAATGATCAATTCTGCCAAGTCAAATTGGAATTTGATGTTGTAATCAGTGTTGTGGGCCTACCAAACGTTTGTAAAGACTGCCCCTGATTTCTCACCTTTTCAACTGGTTTACAGGTTGGAAGCAGTCTTGCCTATAGAATGACAAATCTCATCTCTAAAGTTGGCAGTACAGTTATTTCCAGACACTTCTCCACTTGAGGAATGCTTATTATATCTCGAGAAGCTCGATGAGCAATGACATGATGTAGCCTTGGCTAATGAGGCTCATAAGAAAAGAGTCAAGTGTCATTATGATCAGTCCGTTCGTCCTCGGATTTTCTCCGAAGGTGAACTTGTCCTTGTCTACGACCAAGATAAGGATCCCATAGGGGCAGGCAAGTTCAAACCCATGTGGTTTGTACCTTTTATCATGAAGGAGGTATTAAATAAGGGTGCTTATCGTCTAGTTGACTTTGATGGAAATTCTTTGGCAGAGCCTAGAAATGGGCTCTACCTCAAGAAGTATTACTCGTAGTTGGGTCGCCTGGGGTGACTTCTTGTACATATGTATAGTTCTTATACATTTAGTTTTTGTCTTTTTGTTTTATGGACGTGTCATTATTTATGTTATTGTTTTCACTGTGGCATATGTCAAGTGAATCAGAGGTGTTCATTGGATTTGTGAACGACGGTAGCCAACACACTCGGAAGATTGCTTCTGTAGCTTGGGAGATTTTCACACCTCAAGGCCAATTGCTATCTTCTGTAGGTATCTATTTAGGTGACGCCACGAACAATGCCATCGAGTACAGTGCAATCATAGAGTTGGTTCATGATTCTTTGTCACATGGTATCTCTCACCTCTGGGTCTACTTAGATGCACAACTTGCTGTGTCTCAGTTAAATGGGGTTTACCACGTTTATGATGCTACTCTACACCGACAATTCCTTAGGGTATGTCTCTTAGAATGATACTTTGATTACATTACATATATCCATGTTCCTAGGAGATTAAATCAAATGACATATACTCTAGCTAATTAAGTGTTAGGTTGGCATATTGCACACACATAAAAAGAACTACACACATACACTTGTACATACATTAGTAAAAATGTGATCCATAAAACATAAAAGATGTAAATACACATATATATATCAAAAGTATCAGAGTACATAGGTGAGCGCAAGCACCTCAAAAATAATATGTCTGGTATACATCGCGGGGCTTATGCCCTCAAAAATATACAAAAGAGTTCCCTCAACACGTAATTGGTCCACCCTAGCTAAGCACGGGGATTGTTGGCCCTGTCATAGTGAACGGCGACGTTTGCCAAACGCTGAAAAAGATGGACCCAGGTCCATGGCACCCCAACTACATGAGGGTGCATCAATGGTGGAAAATCCTTGATCTCGTCCATGGGAACTATATGAGTGAGCGTGGTGAGGTTATACTCCACCAGTCTCAATACTCTCTCAGTGTCTCCAGCTAGAGGTCCCCCTGCTGTTATTGCTAGTCTGACGACTGTTGTTGGTATTGCCTCTAGTCGAGGACGTCACCTGCTTCTCATGAAGTTTGTTGGATGCATTGGTCCCACATCTGTACATAATAGATACATAGTTGTCAGATACTCTAGTACATATAAAAGTGATATATATAAAAATAAATTTAAATATTAAATAAATTTAAAAATAAACATACCCATCTTTTCTCGCTCATCTCCAAGAGGTACAGGCATGTTCAGATCCCTGGAAAAGTTGATCCTGATGTAGGGTTAGTCCTCTATCGTCGTAATCTATTGTTCCCACCAGTCAAAAAATACATCATCGAAGGCATCTATGGTCCTCCCTCCCCCCTGTCGTGGTAGCAATGCTTCCCATATACACACACTATTGGGAGCGAGGCCACATGCCCCTGCACTGCCTCTCATGGAATAAGACCGGGTACCCTCTCAAAGAAGAATGAGCATAAAATGGTTCCAAATCCGATTTTTTTGTTACATTGGTTGCAACACTCGGTGAGCTATCTTTTCATGTAGTCAAGCATGGTCATGCTCCAGTCGAACAATCATGCATTTAATAACTACACTGCACAATGCATGTGCACCTGGGAGGACTGATGTAAGGTTTTGGATCCAATGATCCACCCAATAAGTAAAACTATCACCTTCAATGATAGGTTGGTAATCTTGTGGATCGACACTTGATAACCTATTTTCTCAGTGCCGACCTCTCAATACATCCCAATCAAATCAACGATGTTGTGGGGCCTAAGGGAAATGTATGCAAGTTGATTGGTTCCCCTCTCCTCAAGGGGCTAGTCAGAAAGTAGATATCCTCGGTCGTTGGAGTCAATGACTTCCCCTCAAGCATAAAATCCTCTACATCGGGGTGCCAATAATCCATCAAGGCATTCAATAGGCTGGGTTGTGCCTATTGGACAACTGAGAGGGGGGGTGAATCAGTTGTTACCGAGCTTAAACAATTATGCTTCTTTTAAAATGTTTATAAGGCACTCAATGATGATCACAATAATGAAGGTAAATAAACAATGGCACATTTAGCATCAGTCACATATATGAGAAACACAGATACAAATATTTCCCAAGGAAACCCATACAGGGTAAAAACCTCTTCTTCTTTATATGATAAGTATTATTTACATTCTTTACATTATCATAAACATGAGAACCACATCATTGTGAGGCTACAACCTCTGTTTTGCAAGCTGCAACTTGCTGAGAGCACCAACTCTCTGTTTTTCTCTAGCACCCACTATAAGGAAGCACCAACTCCTTGGTTTCTCTAGAACCAACTAGAAGGAAGCACCAACTCCCTGGTTTCTCTAGTACCAACTAGAAGGAAGCACCAACTCCCTGTGTTCAAGCCCCCACTTGAACCTCTGAGGACACCAGTCCTCCCTAGCATCTCCCAACCACCCTAGATTATGAATATGAAATACTGAAACCTATTACAGTGATATAGTGTTCAATAATAGCTTACCAGTCTCATCACTGTTCTGCAATATTTTGCTACTCAGACTTCCTCGCTGTCTTCCAGCATGCATCCTCTGCCCATTCTGTTCTTCTTCTTTTTATGCTCTGTGTGCCATGTCCATTCACTGCATAGTTCTTCTTCTGTTCTATTCAGCTGTTGCACTCTGCTCCTTCTTCACGCATGAATCACCTTCAACAACAACATCCGCAACAACTCCAGCAGCAACAATAAGCGCATCTCTTCTCTGTACCATGTATATATAGCTTTTGTGCACCTGGTGCATGCAATATTTTCCATTCCTCTACATGCTCATACTGCGCCAATTTCCTCCACATCTCAAGTGCTTTTCCTGATCATCATCGCAACTCTTCAGCTTCTTTGGTGGTTCCCACCACGTGTCTAACATCACTGGGTGTTCTACTGAGATTCCTCAGCCTCTCTGGTAGTTGAGACTCTTTGTCTTCTCTGGCACAGTCGATCTTATCCTTTATTTTTCAGTTACAAACTTCAATGCTCATCCACCTGTCAATCCCTCTAAGAATCATCTTCATTCACTGGACGAATCTTGGAGACTCTTCATCTCCTCTAGCAATCACAAAGAGGTCTCTTCCAATTCTCTGGCAGAGACCATCAATGGTTTCTAGAAGTTACACTGTGAGGAGCAATATTATCCCTCTGATTATGCTCAAATTCACCTGCACTGTTAGATTGGCTCCATGCGATCTTTCATTCATTTCGGCATTTCGACATTCGACAATTCGACATTTGAGTGACCAAGTGTCTCGACACTCCTAGTCACAATCCACGAAAAGGAGCTTGGTTTCTCTATCTCTTTCCTCCATCTCTCGCCGATGTGACCAAGGGTTGTGACCACAACCTTTATTCAACAACTGCATTTGGTAATTTCGTGTTTTGACACTCCTGTGGTTATGTTTCTTGCCTCTCCAAGTCGCGATTCGGGAAACTATGAAATGGAGTCGGATCAATGGTCTAGAATCTTGGTGTATTGATGGTCCAGATCTTATCGTGAGTTTGCATCTCGTGATTCCTGTGATGGAGGTTCTCGTCACTCCAAGTCGCGATAGGCGAAGCTCCGAGATGGAGCTCAGATCAATGGTCCACGTTCTTGGTGATCCGACGGTCTTGATCTTCTTGCGATCTTGCATCTCATTGTTCCTTAGATGGAGGTTCTCATCACTCCAAGTCACGATAGGTGAGACTTTGAGATGGAGCTAGATCAATGATCCATAATAAACCTTGATCTGACGACTAAGATAGTTTCGCGATTTCGCATATCGTGAATTCGAGAGGTTAGGGAACCATGTTCCTTTGACTTCCCAGTCAGCGACATGACGATCTTTCACCATGTGTCTTATGATTCAATGGTCCATATCTCATCTTGATTCAACAACTTAGATCATATCGTGATTTTGCATATCGCGATTTTGACATTCTTGTTGCAAAGTGTTTCGACACTCTAACTTCCGGTATCTGAAACCCCGATAGCCAAAACTCCGAAATGGAGTTGGACCACCACTTCGATCTTTCACTTTAAAGAACACGCAGGTTCTTCCTGATCCACCGATGGTTGGACCCTGTGCTCGGATCTAACACAAGAGAGTTGTCCTCCATCTTTGCACTCCTCTGGTCATCAGGAATTCTGAATGGGATCCAACGATCAATGTCGCTTCTCTTCCCGAGCTTACGCATCCTCCTTACTTAGAAGAATTTCTAAGTGTCAAAGGCCTAAACCTTTGATCCACCTGAGATCCTAAGTACGCTATCTCTCTTGAGCTTTGGCAATGAGTTAACCTCGTCCCTGGTGCACACCTATGCACTGCATGCGAATTTGCACTAATCCTCCTTAGCTTACATTGTTCCTGTTTTTCCATCGATGCACACTCTCATCTTGCCATCAATGACAAGCACACACTGTCTGTAAAACATGCCAACAATCTCCCCCTTTGGCATTGATGGCAACAAAGGCACCCCTATTCTTTTCTCCCCCTTTGATATCAATGTCAAAGAAAACACGCTCCCCCTGAGCTGTTGCATTAATTTTAGGAGGTATCAGATATGCAACCAATACAGGACTCCCCCTAACAGGATGGACTCTCTTAGATGTGAGACGAGATGACACCCAGCTTCTGTCTGAGATATTCAAATGGTGTCTTGGCTAGGGGTTTAATAAATATGTCTGCAATTTGTTCTGTAGTGGGAGTGTAATGGATCTGAACAATCTAATTGGTGACTTTCTCTCTCAGAAAATGATATTTTATGGGAATATGCTTGGTCTTGGAGTGGAAGACAGGATTTTTAGACACACTGATGGCACTAGTGTTATCACAATGAATTGGGATTGGTGCAGTGTATTTTACCTCCAATTCTGCAAGTGTCTGAATCATCCATAATACCTAAGTGCAACAGGTAGCAGTAGCAATGTACTCTGCCTCTGTGGTTGATAAATAAATGGAACCTTGCTTTTTACTAAGCCAGGCTACTAAGGAGTCACCCAGGAAGAATGCTCCTCCACTGGTGCTTTTTCTCTCATCAACACAGTTTGCCCAATCTGCATCTGAA
>ML777072.1:70112-90161 GCA_009831015.1 Picea engelmannii | reverse complement strand
CTCTGAGTAATTTGCAGACCAAGAAAAAATGACAGTTCTCCTATCATAGACATTTCAAATTCAGACTCCATGGCAGAAGCAAACCATTGTACCAATGAATCCTTATTACATCCAAATATGATGTCATCTACATAGACCAATACAATAAGCAAATCATTATCTTTTGTTTTAATATACAGATTGTTGTCAGGTGTTCCTCTCTTGAACCCTTTGTCTTTGAGATACGTATCCAGTCTGTGATACCAGGCTCGAGGGGCTTGTTTTAAACCATATAAAGCTTTCTTCAGCTTGCATACTAAGTCAGGGTTATCAGACAGTTTGACACCCTCTGGTTGTTCCATATAGACTTCTTCACTTAAATCTCCATTTAGAAAGGTTGACTTGACATCCATTTCGTAGACTTTAAACCTTTTATGACAAGCATAGGCAAGAAACATTTTGATAGCTTCTAATCTTGCTACGGGCACAAATGTTTCATCAAAATCCAGTCCTTCTATCCGAGCATAGCCTTTACAGACTAACCTTTCTTTGTTCCTGATAACTTGTCCTTGCTCATTCAACTTATTCTTAAAGATCCATTTGGAGCCAATGACGTTTTTACCTTCAGGTCTTTGAACCATCTCCCACGTATTTTTTTTCTCAATCTGATCAAGTTCTTCATTCATTGCTTTAACCCAGTGGTCATCTTTGCTGGCTTCATTAAAATTCTTGGGTTCCATCATGGATATGAAGGCTATATGATATTGTTCAGTGTTTTTTATTAACTTTCTCATGGTTTGTACACCTTTGTCTTTTTCTCCAATTATCTGACTTGCAGGATGATTCTTTTGAATGATTCTGGAGGAGGAATTTTTAGTTGAATGCTAATTTGAGTCTGTCTGAGTGTCTGAGTCTTCATCTGATTCAAAGTCTTCATTTTCTGATTCTTGGACCTATTCATCTTCAGCTTTAGCTATGTCTTCTACAGAAGACTCATTACTGTACACCTCTCTTGTTGGGATTCCTTCATCAATTTTTACATCAACACAGTCAACCATTTTATGCAGCCTCTTATTATAGCATTTGTATCCTTTACTATTTGTAGCATACCCTAAGAAAATACCTTCATCAGCCTTGCCATCATATTTGTCGAGGTTCTCATCATTATTCTTTATGTAGCATTTACTCCCAAAGACTCTGAAGTGTTTGATTGAGGAATGTCTTCCAAACCATAATTCACAAGGTGTCTTGTCACTTTGTGGTCTGAGGTGGGCTTTGTTAAGCACATGGACTGTTGTGTGTATTGCTTCTACCCAATAGGTTTGACCAATGTTCTTCTCATTCATCATTGACCTGACCATTTCCTGCACTGTTATGTTTTGCCTCTCAACAACTCCATTTTGTTGTGGAGTTCTTGGGATTGCGTATTCTCTCTTGATCCCATGTTCATCACAAAATTCCTTGAAGTCTCTTGACATAAACTCTCCTCCCCGATCTAATATTACTTCCTTTAACCTCTTGCCTGTTTGAGTCTCTGTTAAAGCCTTAAATATTTTAAACTTCTCAAATGCTTCAGCTTTTTCTTTGAGAAAGGAAACCCGAGTAAGTCTAGAGTAATCATCGATAACTAGCATGAAGTAGTTTTATTTCCCTGTGCCTTCCTATCTTGATGGTCCACATAAATCCATATGAACTAGTTGGAGTGGTTTCTTTGTTGAAGTAAAGCTCTTGGACTTAAACTGTGTCCTGTTTTGCTTCCCTACTTGACAGGGTTTACACATTGAATCTTGGGGCTTTGATATTCTTGGAAGATATTTTACTTCCTTGAGGTTTTTGAGTTTGATTAAGTGGTCAAAGTTTATATGTCCAAGTCTCCTATGCCATAACCATCTTTCATCATGTTTTCTTAGATGACATTCTTCTCTTTCAGCACATATACATTATTTTCTGTCCTTATGCCTTTGGCCACCACTTGTCCTTAGTTTACAGACTTTATCTTGCAGTCCTTGGACGTGAACAACACTTCACATCCTCTGTCACACATTTGACTTACACTGAGCAGATTATGTTTCAGCCCATCCAAAAGTAGAACATCTTGGGCTTTTCTTTTTCCATTACTTAAGATCACCATCCCTTTGCCCTTTATTTTCCCTGGAGCATCATTTCCAAAGGTTACGTTTCCTGATTTGCTTTCACTTAGAGATAGAAAATTGCCTTTGTCTCCTGTCATGTGTTTGGAGAATCCACTGTCTATATACCTGTTGGAAGCCAATTCACATTTTTCTACTGTCCTTATAAGCTTCCTACACCAGTGTTTTGCAAACCTTAATTTTTGTCACAATTCTTGAATAAAACGACACTATTATTTTTGCGCTATTTTGCACACTTACCTTTGTTCTTGTTTTCACGATTGCAAGCATGAAAACTTGGTTTTCGAAGTTGCCTTAAAATCGTCATTGAATTTTCGTTATCATTCTTGTCGATATGCCCATTGCGTTTACAATTTACTTATCGTTATACAGTTGGCAAGACCTTTTGATCTGTACTTATTTGACATTCTTTGATTGATTATGTAATTTCGTTTTATGAGTGATTGAGTTTGTGATGCATTGGTGATTGGATTTACATGTTCTTTCATCGATTCCCTTGATCATTGGTTACATAAAAATTCATTGGTGTTATGGTTAAACCCTTGGTATGAATCGTTTCGTACAACACTTGATATTGGTTTTGATTCATTTCTTTGGTTTTAAAACTATGGTATGACCTTTGCTCCTGCAAATGTTCCATCCACTTACCATTGATTTCATTGGTTGATTGAATGGCATAATCTTAACACATATGCATAGTCATTTGAATAGTTATAAGCGCCGGCGGTTTTACTGTGGATATGACTATTGTGCATGGGCCAAAATAGCTCCACCACCTTTGCACGATATGTCATTAATGTCTTTCCCCCTATCCCTGTTTCACCTCTGCTAGTTTCGGGTAAGCCTGTGAGCGTTCTGCCCCTACGTATGCTGTGATTCAGACCCTGGCTCATTCACATCATTCACCGTGTGCTCCTGGCTATGGCACCGTTGGTGCGAATAGAGCCGAACGGTAGTCAAGCTCTGTTACTATTTGATAATGCTAGTAAGGATTTAGAGGATAGTGGATGGCTCGCATTTATACAGAGGTTCGAGGGTTTCAATTTGTTGGTTGCACAATAATTTTCCCTTACCTTTGATGGGTGTAGGGCTAAATTAGGTGACATTCAGCTTGAACTCAATGAAGAGTTCATAAGCTCTGCCACGGGATTAGAAGCCACGGGACAACGATGGTTTAAGAACTCCAAAGTTGATGAATTACCGTGGCCTTTGCTATTCGTATCATGAAAAGTCACATCCTATGACAAAGGTATGCCTATTTCCACACTTAAACCTAGGTGGCACGATCTTTTGATAATGGTTAAACAATTTGTGACCTGTGAGGGTTGGTGTGGATTGGTTTTTCTTTATCACCTTCGACTGTTAATGAATTTCATGGGCTATCCATTGAACATGCCATTTTACTTCCTGCGTAGTCTTTACAAAATGGCTAAGAGGTTCAAATGCGAGAAGGCTGATAGCAGCTTGTTTCACCATGGCTTGATTAGACTCATCGTCGTTCACCATTTGAACCTCCACGGTGATAATTGGCAAGCCTTTCTTTCTTGAAATGGCTTTGTTGATTCAGAGTCTATCCAAATCGACAAGTCTGTGGTCAGCGAGACTAAGGTCGGGCCACCCGTGCCATTTCATGCCCTTCTACCCTCTCCCAAACCCTCGGTCTGCCCTGACATCGACCTACCCGACATCATAACAGACAAGGCTGAGGCTGGTAAGAAGCCTGCGAATAAGAAGGTCAAGGGTAACCCTACTGTCAATAGCAAGGGTAAAAAGAATGCTCGATTGATATCGAGACTTGCCTGGAATAAACCTAAGCCAAACCTCGATCAAAAGCCCATAGTTCTAAGTGAGGACTCGGATTCCGATATCGAGCACTTCCTAGCTAGAGAGTACCCTTATTCCCAAGGCCTATGCTCCAAGCCACCCTATGACTATGTTTCTAATTTTCCCCCATGCCTAAAGAACAATCCTAACTACCCAGGAATCAAGCTTCATAACGAAACCCTCGGTAATGTGAACAAACCCTCGACTGTTATTTCGAAGCCCGAGTAGACATCATGCAGCCAATGCAATGTGTGGCTGGAGTGTTATTACACTGACGTCCCATTATTACAATCGAATATTAAATCTTTAGAGAACCAAGTCACAGTGTTGTCAAGAGAAAGGGACAGGCTTCAAGCTAATGACAAGAAGAAGAAAACCACTAGTTCAATCGTTTTTAGGAATGTTGAATTGGCAACAGCCTTCGTCAATTCCAAACTATCATGACCAAGTTGTTTTATGATTATCCAGGTATGAATTTCAATATCAATTTTGTTTTATGAATTTCTTGGGTTAATATATGAATTGGTTTTTGAGTTTCGATTAGTTCTGTTTATTATTCGAAATAATTTTGTCATGGTATGATTATCAAAAACGGTTATGTGTGGATCATGTACAGTAGATTCATTTTGCTAAAATCAAATATGGTTATGATTTGGGTATGCGATTTGGTCATGCCCAGCTTAGCAATTGATTAGTTTCATTGGGTTTGATTCGTTTTGAATAATTCTGTTGGTTTGAATTAACCAAATCAATGGGGTTTGCTTTCTCTTGGATTTTGTTTGCATTTGACCTATACAGGAGATTTTTATGCTAAAATTAGAACATGGTTATGTTTTGATTTAATACGATTTTGTTGTGGTTGGATGTCATCGACTCTTATTTAGTTCTTATGATTTGATTTTGGAACGATTTCGTGGGTTTGAATTGGTATGATCCTCTATATGTGTTATGTGTCATTATTAATGATTGGTTTAATAAATATGATGTAATCTTTTAAATTAGGAAAACAAATCTGTTCGACTTCAATTTGGCAAAAACGACTTTGTTTTGTATTCAATCGATATTCTCATTTGGCCTGTGTCAAAGATCTATTTGCTAAAATCAGGTAAACAGTGTTAATTCATAATGATTCTGCCAGCCTCAAACCATTTCAATTCGTTCCTATTTGATTTGATTTGCAAGTGATTATTGTGTGCCACGATTAACATGATCGTTTGTATTCGTTTAATATAGCTCTATCAATTTCAAAACGATCCTGTTGATTTCGTTTGGATACGACAGTGATCTTGTTGATGGCTGAAGCCACTATTTGTGTTGATTTCAATTGGTTATGAAAACGATTTCATCGCTGTCGAGTTATCCAATATGATTATGTTGACCCGAATTGGTGATAACGAATTAAACAAAGTATATCTATCCCTATTATCATTTGGTTGAATGCGATTTAATTTGTTCAATTTGCATACAAGTGTCGATTTGAATGATGCTTTTAGCAATATAATATTTTTAAATAGTTTGAATATATTTTTTAAGATTCGAATTGATTTTAATACGATTCTGTGTTCAATTTAGACCAGCTACAGAATCGCAAGATTCTGTAGCTAGTCTTAGAAATTAGTTTTTTGTCAATTTTATTAATAAAATATCCTCTAATATTGTCTATTCTTGTCCTTGTTCAGGTACATATGAATTGCAATAATCAATTTGGGCATGCTGTGACAATATAGGAGATATTTGTGTGATGTAGTTTTTATTTTTAAGTTGTTAGTTTGAGTTAGAAATAGAAACTTGGGATATTTTCCCAGATTTGTGTAAACTGTTTTGATAACTCCCAAAAGGATGTTTTACCCTGTGGGAGGTCTTTAAATACTTGTCATTTTTTGTAATAAGGATCATCATCCTCACTGTGGGAGAACCATACTATGGATCTATGATATAGACTGGAATGAAAGTTGATGTCTTGTAACAGCTTTCGCTTTCAATATATCAAACTTTTGTTTCAAGTTTTACTCGTGTCATTTTGCAGTTGATTATAGACTACATTAGCTATCATAATCTATTGCAGGTTGATGTGACTTGATTAATGTGTTATCCATATCTGATCTCTTCTATTATTTAAAAATACAGTAATTATTTGTTTCAGTTAATGAATCACAGATTTATCTTCTTCGTTAATTGAATCATTTTATACAAATCCTTGCACGCAGATTTATCTAAATGTTATGATTTGTAAATTATAAGATTGTTGTAACTTTTATGTCTTGTTTGTTCTGTTATCGATATTCAAAAGAGCACTGCTGCTTACTGTTTATTAGAGGATGGCAGAGGATTGATGCGGGTTTCCTTCCATCAAACGACTGAACTGGATTCTTTACACAGGACAAATTGGAAAGCGTTATTACAGGTTAGCTTATTAGTATAATTTAATTAGTTTAGATAGATATATATTAGTTTAGATTTGTAGTTAGAGTTATTAGTTTAGTTGTTTAGTTTAGATAGTTTTCAGTTTATTTCTTTTTCCTAAAATTCAAAAGAAAAAAAAAATAGTTTCGATGTCTTAGGACATATTACCAATGAGTTTTGCAGGTTTTCATTAAAATCTATAACTTGTAAATATTGTACATTTGTGATGAAGATTTAATTCTATTAGTAGTTAGATATTTAATTTCATAGAGTTATTATAGTATTAGATAGTAGATTGTATATATAATAGTTAGATTTGTTTATTAGTTTGTTTTAATTATTATTTTTAGTTAGATTAGTTAGTTTAGAGTAGTTTTCTTTTGTTTTCTTAGGACTTAGATCGGCTAACGGAGCCGCTAAACCCGTTAAGGTGGGTTATCCCAAACAACTTGGGTTATTTAGACAACCTCGGACCAGATCCACTCTCCCAGTTGACGGACGGTCAATTTCGCCCGTCAACAATACCAAGGGTTCATTTTTCTTTGAGCGGACAACACTAATCCACACTTGTCACTTTCCTTCTTCTTCCAAAACTTGACATTTTCAGCAAGAGATTTTGAATCTGGTTCATATTCCCTTAAATGGAAGTCAATAGATTTGTGTCCATAGTTATGATAGAGGTAGCATTCAATCTCATTGTTCAACAGGTCAAACTTATTGGTGCAGCGTTGTCTACTCATTGACTGTTGATTATTTATGCATGTCCCTGGACTTAATTTGGCAATTGGCAATCAGTGAAGGTTTGTTACTTAACTGCATCATTCTTTGTTGTGGCAAGTATTTATTCCTTTGAAATCTTAATTGCTCATGTCTAAGTCTTAAGGAACAATTTACAACTTTGTCACCAAAGTTAGCACAGTAGAAATAATAGCCATAGAAAAATTCTTTGTACTTGGAAAATGGTTGTCTTCTTTGAGCAAATCGATTTCTTCCAGGCTGATGACGTCGTTCAGCAGTGAGCACATTACTTTTTTGTTCTACAGATTCAGATCTGGCATCTTTTACCTTACTCGACCTTGGCAGCTGATTGTCTTCCTTTGTTTCTGTAGGATTGTTATTGTCATTGGTTGTACTTTTGACAAACTTGATGGGTTCTTCATTTCTTGGCTTACCACTGCTTGATCCCTCTTCAAACCCCAAGCCAGTTTTCAGCTTTGGATTCCTTTGCTGATTCAGAATGGTGGCCAATCCTTCTGAGGCTTTGATACTTGATAGATTCTGATTATACAAGGCTTGAAACTTCTCCATTTCTTTCCTTGTTTTCACTACTTCTTGTTCTAATGCTTCACATCTTGCCTTCCTTTCTGATAGCTGTTGTTTCAGAATATCTTCGATTTTATTTGCCTCTTCCAATTCTACTTTTAGTAGGACAAGGTCTTCATCAGGTTCTTTACTATCTTTCTCAAACTGTATCAACAATTGTCTTTTCTTAAACAATTATGCTTCTTTTAAAATGTTTATAAGGCACTCAATGATGATCACAATAATGCAGGGAAATAAACAATGGCACATTCATCATCAATCACATATATGAGAAACACAGAGACAAATATTTCCCAAGGAAACCCATACAAGGTAAAAACCTCTTCTTCTTTATATGATAAGTATTATTTACATTCTTTACATTATCATACATATGAGCACCAACTCATTGTGAGGCTACAACCTCTATTTTGCAAGCTGCAACTTGCTGAGAGCACCAACTCTCTGTTTTTCTCTAGCACCCACTAGAAGGAAGCACCAACTCCCTGGTTTCTCTAGCACCAACTAGAAGGAAGCACCAACTCGTTGGTTTCTCTAGCACCAACTAGAAGGAAGAACCAACTCCTTGTGTTCAAGCCCCCACTTAAACCTTTAAGGACACCAGTCCTCCCTAGCACCTCCCAACTACCCTAGATTATGAATATGAAATACTGAAACCTATTACAGTGATATAGTGTTCAATAACAACTTACCAGTCTCATCACTGTTCTGCAAGATTTTGCTACTCAGACTTCCTCACTGTCTTCCAGCATGCATCTGCTGCCCATTCTGTTCTTCTTCTTTTTATGCTCTGTGAGCCATGTCCATTCACTGCACAGTTCTTGTTCTGTTCTATTCAGCTGCTGCACTCTGATCCTTCTTCACGCATGAATCACCTTCAACAACAACATCCACAACAACCCCAACAGCAACAACAAGCACATCTCTTCTCTGTACCGTGTATATATAGCTTCTGTGCACCTGGTGCATGCAATATTCACCATTCCTCTACATGCTCATGCCGCACCAATTTCCTCCACATCTCAAGTGCTCTTCCTAATCATCATCATAACTCTTCAGCTTCTCTGGTGGTTCCCACCACGTGTCCAACATCACTGGGTGTTCTGCTGAGATTACTCAGCCTCTCTAGCAGTTGAGACTCTTTGTCTTCTCTGGCACAGTCGAGCTTATCCTTTATTTTTCAGTTACAGACTTCAATGCTCATCCACTTGTCAATCCCTCTAAGAATCGTCTTCATTCACCGGACAAAGCTTGGAAACTCTTCATCTCCTCTGGCGATCACACAAAGGTCTCTTCGAATTCTCTGGCAGAGACCATCAATGGTTTCTAACAGTTACACTGCGAGGAGCAATATTAGCCCTCCGATTATGCTCAAATTCACCTCCACCATTGGATTGGCTCCATGTGATCATGCATTCATTTCGGCATTTCGGCATTTGACAATTCAACATTCGAGTGACCAAGTGTCTCGACACTCCCAGTCGCGATCCCTGAAAAGGAGCTTGGTTACTCTAGCTCTTTCCTCCATCTCTCATCGATGTGACCAAGGGATGTGACCACAGCCTTTATTCAACAACTGCATTTGGTAATTTCACGTTTTGGCACTTCGACACTCCTGTGGTTATGTTTCTTGCCTCTCCAAGTTGCGATTTGCAAAACTCCAAAATGGAGTCAGATCAATGGTCCAAAATCTTGGTGTATTGATGGTCCAGATCTTATCGTGAGTTTGCATCTCACGATTTCTGTGATGGAGGTTCTCGTCACTCCAAGTCGTGATAGGCAAAGCTCCGAGATGGAGCTCAGATCAACGATCCACATTCTTGGTGATCCGACGGTCCTGATCTTTTCACGATCTCGCATCTCGCTGTTCCTTAGATGGAGGTTCTCATCACTCCAAGTTGCGATAGGCAAGACTCCGAGATGGAGCTGGATCAATGGTCCATAATAAACCTCGATATGACGGCTAAGATAGTTTCACGATTTCGCATATCGTGAATTTGAGAGGTTAGGGAACCCCGTTCCTTTGACTTTCCAGTCAGCGACATGACAATCTTTCGCCACATGTCCTATGATTCGACAGTCCAGATCTAATCTTGATTCAATGGCTCAGATCATATCGCGATTTCACATATCACGATTTCGACATTCTTGTTGCAAAGTGTTTCAACACTCCAACTTCCAGTATTCGAAACCCCAATAGCCAAAAGTCCAAAATGGAGTTGGACCACCGCTTCGATCTTTCACTTTAAAGAACGTGCAGGTTCTTCCTGATCCAATGATGGCCGGACCCTGTGCTCGGATCTAACGCTAGAGATCTGTCCTCCATCTTTGCACTCCTCTGGTCATCGGGAATTCTGAATGGGATCCAACGATCAATGTTGCTTCTCTTCCCGAGCTTATGCATCCTCCTTACTTAGAAGAATTTCTAAGTGTCAAAGGCCTCGACCTTTGATCCGCCTGAGATCCTGAGTACGCTATCTCTCTTGAGCTTTGGCAATGAGTTAACCTCATCCCTGGTGCACACCTACGCACTACGTGCGACTCTACACTAATCCTCCTTAACGTACATTGTTCTTGTTTTTCCATCGATGCACACTTTGATCTTGCCATCAATGAAAAGCACACACTGTCTGTAAAACATGCCAACAATGCCCTCATGAATGGACACCGGAAAAATTTCCATAATCCGCATTGTCTCAATGTGGCCATAGTTGCAGGTTCCTTATCAACCAAGATATCATATCCTCATGCTCCCTCTCTCTCCAGTGGACATACATCCTATTACATGACAAGTTCATGTGGGGTATTAACTCTTGCTTTTCATTTTTTTATGCTATTGAAGGTGTACGTGGGTTGTACTGGACATAGTCATGTATGCACATAGAAATATTGTTTCCTGCCTGCGGCCATACACGACTGCCCTTGGACATCCCGTATACACATAGGGCCGACCTGTTTTAAAGCGACACGCCCCCTTAAAAAAACAAAAGAAATGCAAAAAAGAAGTATGGAAATGCAAGAGGAGTTAGTTTGTTCTTACTTGGTCCAAGTAGAAGTTCATTTCATCCTCTGAAGTTTTCGAAATCAACTCTTTTAGAAAAGGTTTTTTTTTATCTTTTTGGTTAATTCTCAATTTGCAATGGTGAAAATGAGTTGGCAACTTCTATTTATAGACTTTTTTGGACTTTTTTTCCACTTTTTCGAAACCTTTTGTCATTTTTTCTGGCTTGGAAATCATTTAACGTGGTTCTTGAGTTTCTCATTGGATGTTACGATACACTTCACTTTTGGTTTGGAAAACTTTTTTTGGGAGATGGGTCACTTTTAAAGATTCTTTGGTAAAAGTCATTTTTCCAACTTTTTGCATTTAAGTTAGGATTGCACCTCCACTTTTTGCATCTCGTTGTATTTCTCTCTTTGCCATAGGATCGATCCCACCAAAATGCGACACAGAACCATCATTGTTGCTTTAGAAGTGTCGTAATTTAGTGGAAGAGACTACCTCTACATGGATGCCCTAGGTAGATCCTGGTTGCATTTTGGTGTCCATATCGTCGTTAATGACTTTAGGCTTGGGATTCCTTGTTAGTCCTGCCATGATTACAAGATTGAGCCTCATACATCTAATATGTCATCACTCTTGGCCTCACCCTCGGGACTCCCAAAAATGAGTCTTCTTTAAGCCCTTTTCAGACTCTCTAAACATGAAAGGATTGTTGAGCGATCTTGTTGTCCTTCACGCTCGCCAAACTAAAACTTGAAGGAACTCTTATCCGGTGGTAGTTTACCCCTTTTTCAATATGGATGGTCAATTTTACGAACAAAGGTATACTCTAGGAACTTCGGTTCACTAGAAGAGTATTCTCAGGTATAAGTTTAACCCTTTTTCAGGCTTGAGGGACTAAATTTACGAAAAAGGAACCTCCACAGAGTCCATAGTTAAGCTCCACAGAGTGACCTTGTTCTTTCACACTTGTTAAACTGGTCCAGAAGAACATCCCCTATGGAGTCCATAGTTAATCTCTTTTCAGACTCCTTAAATATGAAATGATCGTCAAGTGACCTTGTTCTTTCACACTCGCTAAATTGGTTCAGAAAAACATCTACTGGCATGAGTTTGCCCATTTTTCCAGCCTATAGATTAAGAAGGAAAAAGGTACACCTTGGGAGATTCGTCTCGTCGGGAGAGTTCTCCTAAGTATATTTTATAATTTTTCGGGCTAAGGAGACTAAATCTAGAAAAAGGTTGCAAGTCCATAGTTAAGCTCTTTTCAGACTCCTTAAAATTGAAAAGATTTCTAAGTGATCTTCTATGTGTCACACTCATTAAAATGGTTTTGAATAGATGTATTTTTGGTGCTAGCTTGTCCCCTTTTCAAACCAAATAGAATAATTTCGAAAAAGGTACCCCAGTGGAGTCTTCTTTTACATTTTTTCATGCTCTCTAAACGTGAAAAACTATAGAGCTTACCTTCTCTGGGCTCGTGAAAAATACATTGAAGGGGGTTTCATCATGCCTTGCTAACCGCATTTGCATTTCTATGTATTTGGCCTAATTCTGGCTCCATGTTGCTCTCAACTGAACCTTTGAAGCATGCCTTATACGCAAGCGTTGTAGCACTTTGCCTCTGCGACCTGACACCTTGACCCCTGGAGGATTTTTCATCGAGTGTCCTTTTCCTGCACATGTCTCCTTGCTATGAGCATTAGTGTGTTCCTTGCACTCGGAACTAGTATGATTTGCGACACTCGTTCCTCCTTTGTGACATAGCATTCTTTAATTATTTTTCAAGCTCTTTCAAAATATTGAAAAAGACAAAAAAATAAAAAATACTCCAAAAAGAGGACGGGAAATTCATTTTTTTTTTATGGAAGCACAATGAGTCTCCCTTGGACAAAGCACATCCTTTCGTTTTTTGTCATGATTTGAGATTTAATATGACCTTAGGAAGTTTTCCTCGCTACATAGATTTGTCTCCTCCTCCATTTGGTTATTATTCCAAACACATGGAGAGTTTGTGTTGCCTCCTGCATCGTGAACTTATGTCAATGTCATGTTTCCTGAGTTTGATCATCTATCATGCTATTTTCCAAGGGAATTTTTACTCAACTTGATTCGGCCTTTCTACATTTTGTCTCTTGAACTAATGCTCGACCATCCCAAAATTCCAATCAAGTCCTTGTTCGAAATCAATGAAGTTCTCTGCCTAATCACTGATATCCTCTTGTCTTTTCCCGACGAGTCATTGAAGACATCTGGGTAATAAAGTCGTACACTCAAATTACACTCCTACTTGAGTTTTGAAGATCTTGAAGTAGTTTCTCGAGCTCTTAACACCTCATCTCCATCCATCATGTGTCACTGACTTCTTGAAGATGGATACTATACATGTATATCTTTGATTTTGAGATGTATATCCACTGTGTATTGCTTGTGGCTACACTTTATATAGTTATACGACATGGATATGCAATGTATTTGATTGGAAACCATGATTTATTTCATCCCGAGAATGGGTATGTATGCCTCAGTGAGACAATTGTTATTTTTTGTAGTTGGCACCTCCCGAACTCTGTTCTCGGGCTCACTCGCTTCATACGTTGGTGAATATTTTGTAATCTATTTCGGCCATCAGATGCTCTTATGACCTCACACATTAGGGGGAATCGATTATAACCCTAAATTTATCCATACATGCATACCTGGCATTTGGCCCTCTTACTTGCTATTTTTTCCAAGCCATCATTGAGCAACTCTTCTTAAAAACACTATTTTTGAAGATGTACGCGCCCTGCACCACTACTGCCCACGTAAATATGCTTGTTGCACCACTAAAACCCATGTACGTATGCTATTTGCACCATTACAGCCCACGTATACTCACAAAAGTTGCAAAAATTAAAACGTTGCAAGGAATTCGTTGAGATTACGGGCTATTGGGCAGTTTCCCAACTGTCCCACCACCTATAGCCCATCACCCAATTGAATAACCATCCTTTTTTTATATAAAAGGAGGCGTTGGGGTCTCATTCCTAATATAAGCATAAGAACAGTGAAACTCTTCCGTTTCACATCCCCACCTTGCCCCAAGAATTGCAACCACCTTGTGAGATTTGCATCAAAATTTCCCATTCTTGCCCTTTTTCCTCCATCATAAGTCTATGCCATTTCCCTAGAAGAAGTGTGAGAGGAGAAAGATATGTGGAAGTGCATTTGGATCTTGGTGAAGAGGAGCTTGGACCAGGTTCGAGGAGCAGTCACCGATCTCATTGTAAGTAAACATCGTGATATCAATACAAGGAATATTTTTTCTATCCTGAAATATGATGTCCTTAATCTTTGTATTCGATTTATGATTTATTCTAACATCTAACAAATGATTTACATATGAGATGCATGTTTGTAGTTCCTTGTTTATCTATTTTTGAATGCAGGCCAACCTTGGGAGGAGGCTTGTAGTCAGTGGATCAATCAAACGTGAAAAGATCGACACCGGACGTGGAGTAAAAAGTAGTGTTACCATATCTTTTCACTTTGTATTTCATGCATGAGTGTGGGGTGTATTCGGGGTAGTTTTAAAAAGTAGGATACTTTTAGACGGTTAGATCTTCCTACATGTTGAACCCTAGTGTAGTCCATAGGGGGGTTTTCCTGCTATAGCAATGAGAACAATGCAAATCGAATCACTCGTCCAATTCATGTACAGTTGAGGGAAATAGGCTCTTCTTCCCTGGCAAACCAAAGGGGGCTGATGAGAAATATCCAACGGTTTTCAACAAACCATGAAATTCAAATAATATCATAGGGATATCAAGTAAAAAGAGAGAAAGGCATGTTGCACAACTCCTGACAACAAAATTTGCGCAAAATCTATGGATGAACCAGGATCAAGTGAAGATATCTGATTGAATCCTATTATGAAAGATTTGATCATTAATGGATATGCAGATGGAAATTACATGCAAGTTGGTGAGAGAAAAAGGAAAAATCAATGGAAGGAGGAAGTTAAAGCTAGAACAATTAAAGGTACTGAAGAAGATCAGCCTAGTTGGCTTGACATGTTAAAGGAAGAGATTGAAAATCTAAAATGAAAAATTCACGACGGGCTAAATTGAGTTCATTTTAGGGAATCTTGTTTGTAACATTCCCTAGTAAGTAGGAGTTTGGTTTTGGTACGTTACTCCCTTTGTAACTAATATCTATTTTTGGAATCTTGGAGAAGATGATCCATTTTTGGGTCTCACATGTAATTTATCTCTCTCTATATATATATTGTTAAAGAGATAAATGAAGGGTTTGACTGGATGGAGAAGAGATTTCCCCTGTAGCAGGAAAACTTTGTGATTTCTTATGAATTTTATTACAAGTATAGAAGGTTTTCTTGGATAGTCGAGATTTATCATGGTGTTAATGTTCAATATGTTTTCCTATATTTCATATTCATGAATGTGTTTTTGCTGCTAGTAATAATCTTTAAGTAAAAGAATGAATTCATCTTGTTGGTGCTACTTTCTATATTGATTATACTTTTGATATGTTTATTGGTATCGGGTTCAGAATTCACCCGTTATCGGTGCCCTGCCTTCAGTAGCCAGCTTTTATGTTCCTTCTTCTAGAGATATGCGGAGATATTTTTCCTCTGTTAGATGCCCCTTGTCATAGTGGTCTTTCCTCTTTTTCCACTGCCATCTCACATTGCTTATTTGGCTGAAAACAATGCCTATTTTTCCTCTGTTCCCTTAGGAATACATAGCTTGCAAATTTTCATATGATTTCAGAAGTTGAACCCATTGCCCAATGCCCCTATTCTCTTGTTGGTCCTACCAACCCCTTTAAAAAACCTGTCCTATTGTAGAATCTGAGCCCTGTGTGTCCATTGCGAAATATTTTTGAGTGTTTTTAGTATTTACACATTTGAGAGAGCCCTCTCTGGTTGGAAGGGTCAGAATCCGACCTAAATTTGGTTGAAACAATTACATCTATTTTTTTTTATTAGCCAAACAAATTTACAGAGTGCTAACACAAATATCAATTCAAATGGAATTCATATGAAAAATTTATGAGCGATAAAAGTTCAATCAAACCTGGTAAAAAGTCAAAGGTCAAAGTCAAAGACGATGTTAGCATGATAGGCGATGAGGTCAATAGGGTGATACTTGTCACCACTATAAGAGTGACACATGGCACATGATTATTGGCAATTGATTGAGAAAGGTACCATCCAAGTGGTCCAATTACAGGTTGACAAGTGGAAAATTTAAGCCAATGAAAGGCCACCATGTGGCAACCTCCCATTGGCCTATAATGGTTAGAGTTTTGTAAAAGATATGGAATCAATGGGGATCAAACCTATAACCTCCATAACTTCCCAATGACTTAACATAGCCCCCACTACCAACATGACATACAATGAGACTCAATAGATCAATGGTAAGTACTATATTTGAATTAATGTTAAAGCTCAATTGGGTGGCTAAAGGGCCCTAGCCCATGGTTTTCAAGTTATTTCATATGAACAATGCCGAATTTCATGGAGAGGTTAACAAATATATTCCACCATAACCATATTACTTATGGTTGTAACCATATAAAAAAAACCATGAAATATGCCAAGGATTGAGGGGAATAGAACCCCTGACCTACCGATTTAGATGCCATGGTTCCAACCAATGAACCATACACATGAATTGCTAAAAAAAACCACCTAACCTATAGTTAAATCCTACCAAAAAATTCAGGATTTGTTTAAGGACCTGCAACCTATTTAATGGGTGCATGGACCTAGAATGGGACACCATTAATGCAAAGTTTAGTCTCATAACTCATGCCCAAGGGTACCAAAGTTTAGATGCTACACTGTAAAGAATTCTTAATGGTACCTTGATGAAATTTCAAGAAATTTATACTCATTTTGCATGATTTTCCGCCATGAATCCAACGGTGACTCTGTTTTTGCATTTGAACGACATGTAAAAAGGTCATTGTAAAATGAAAGTATTTGAGAATTAATAAAAGAAGTTCTCCATTGGAAGAAAACCCGAAGAGGTAGCCCAAATTGGGTGAACTCCGATTTTTTCAACTTGTGTATGTGATTTCATTATTGTTGTTCATTTCAAGATAAATTATTTGGCAAGTTATTTTATCATTAAAGTGGATTTGGTTAGATAAGTTCTTCACGTGTAATTGTCATATAGTCAAGTGATTATTTTATTTCGAAGATCAATTGGATGGTTTTTTTTTATGTATTAAAATATTAATAAGAATCAAAGTATTTTTCAGATCAAGTTGGTATTAGAGAAGGTTTGACAAGTGTTTGTAAGTGAATTCTTACAAGAGCCAAGCTCAAACTTGGTAAAGGAAAAATTGCAAGCTATAAGTCTGAAATTGGAAAGAGATCTCAAAGACATAATATGGCTTCTAAAAAAGGAGAAGAAGAAGATCGTCCCATGAGTCATGAAGAGATCAAAGCTATGCTTCAATCATTGAAAGAAACAATATATGAGCTAGAACAAAGAATTTAAAATCATATATCCAGAGAATCTTCAGTAAAAGGAGAAGGAGGAGATGAAGGTGATGGACCTTCAGAGCCCCCTTCACCATCCTCATCATCATCAGTTTCTTCTTAAGTGAGTAAAAATTCTTTTCAATGAAAGAAATACTATAAGAAGTTTGAGCATAATTTGCCATTACTAAAATTGGATGTTAATTTTGAATTGTGAACCTATGATGGAGAATTGCATTCCGAGAAATTGGAAAACTGGATCAAGCAGATAGAAGTATATTGTAGGGTTCAAAATATTATGGATGAGGCTACAAGGATACAATTATCCACTCTTCAACTAAATGGCACTGCCTTAATATGATGGGAGAGTAAGATGCAATTTGATCTTATTCAAAAGGGTAAAATAGTCTCTTCCTGGGATAAGTTTACTAAGGATATAAGGAAAAAATCCTATCCACTGGCACATACACAAATGCCAATGATCATATGGAAACATATAATATAGGGTAAAGGCCAAAAAGTTCATCCATATACACATGAATTAAAAAAGAAGACATTATCACTAGGAATTCCATTTTATAATCATGAAACTCTTATGAAGTATATTGGTGGCATGCACTCTATTGTTTATCTCTCTCACTTCTTATTGGGTTGACCTAGTTTCATATCTGAACAAGTTTCCAACAAAAACCTCTAAAACTATCGGCTCTCCTGGTAAAACAGAAGGCAATGTTGTGCACATAATGCACAATGCAGTCTCACCTGATATAGTTTTATAGGTGATTGCAATACCCAAGTGTTTGCAGTCTAGGAATGAGTGGGGATTTGAGAGGGTATTCTATCTTTGTTTATGTATTAAACTTGTTATTGATTCAATCATTTCTAATATTTCTTCATCTATTTCCTTATGCATGCATGATAATACATGTAGATTAAACATTCATTCATAAACTAATCATTGGCAGAAAAAAAACATTCAAGAAACATCACATAGACCACAAGTTTTACCATGGTTCACCCCCTCTTGGGATACGTCCACAAATATTTGGCTTCTCGTCTCTTTTATTCAGTCTACTGCAAAATATAGCGCTAAACGCATTACATATTCAATCATACAATCATGATGAGGTTAAGGAACCTCTGTGAGGTGGAATAGATCACACCAGGATCCTCAACCTGTGATCTAACCCTCAAAATATATCTTACTTTAATCTTCTATAGCCTTATAAAAATCATAATAACTGAACACCTTCAACAACGAACGAACCTTCACCAATGAAATTACAACAACTTAACCCTAACCTAGACCTCATAGGTTCTTATTTATACTATTTTACAATCTGATAGTCGTTACAATCTTTATCAAAAACCCTAACCCTATCATGGTTAGGCACACGAGGTTGACTCAAAGGATTCAAAGAATGACTATCTTGTCCATCATCACTCCTTGAGGCTTGGGATGGGATGAAAATAAATATGGAGGAGGTTTGATAATTAATAAAGGGAAGGCTGAAAATATGGGATGTTAATGTTCTTCTTAAATTCTCCAACCTTCCTTTAAATTATAAGGAAAAAAATTTCCCCATAGATAACTTGGGCCATGGAACATGTTTCCCAGTCGTATCCTCAATGATATAGAAAGATGAAGGAAAATAAGGAGGTTGGGAACTCTCCTCATGAAATTTATGTCTAGGGAAAATCATGGCTTCATCTTCATCAAAGTTAGAGCATAAATATGGTTGTATATATTCTTCGTAGAATAAATCCAAGTGCTCAAAAGAGTTTATATCAAACCTTCCACGAAAGGGATATAAATCACCGTGAGGATGGTGCAATGGGTCCTTCCTTGATGGTTGAAATGAATCTATGAACACATTAGTCTTCATATCCAAAATATGAATCAACAATGATCATAGACATATTCTCTAAAGGCAATAAATTTACATTCTTGATTCTAGAACCATCATCATAAATGGGATCTCCATCTAAATGGAAGAAACCGTTGTCCCATATATTTCTTCCAACATGTATCAAGTCATCAATACAATCATCGTTCTCTTCATTAGGTGATAAAATTATTGGATCCAAAGGTTCCTCCATAACTTCTTCACTTTCCAAATCATGAAATGAAGCAACATCAAAAACTTGGAAAGAAGTACAACTTACCACATTCTATTCTTCATGTGCAGGAGGAGTGAAATCTTAGATGACTTCATATTCATCATATAGAGGGGAAAATGTTGATGTTTTGTCTTCATGAGGGGCCTATTCATGTATTGGGTCTTCCTCATGAGCCACCTCTTCAAGCTATCATTATTTAATCAAATTTTCATTGTCTTCAATGGAATCATGAGGTGATTATTTCTCCGCTTCAAGGGTTTGGTATCCCTATTCATACTTGGAATTTTATAGTTGGAATTTTAATATTCACTAAGATTCACCAATGTTTGTACATGGTATTAAGATAAGAGATTAGATCGGACCTGGGTTATCATTTAATGTAATGTAAATACCTAGCGACTATTTAGTGTAGTGTGCATACACCAACAACTATTTAAATGCAACTCCATTCGTTGATTGTCCACCTACATAACAAGTAGCCTCAACCTAAAGGTAATTAGTTTGTATTTCTTTTAATTGTCACTTGAAGGTGATTGGTTTATATTTATTTTAATTGTAAATGTAATTGTTATAGATATGCAATAAAAACTGACCCTTTTTTATGTTTTTCTGTTTGATGAGTGTTAAAACATAATAATTACCTTATGATCAAAATTGATTATGTTATAGAGTGTTCTCATCCACATTTTTCTTGGAAGGTTCTCTAGATCTATCTAGAGAGGATCTCTAGATCTTATATATATATA
>ML777072.1:11853-64384 GCA_009831015.1 Picea engelmannii | reverse complement strand
TTTTTAGACAATGATTTATATTTTTCCTAAGGACATTGATAACAAAAGGGAAATGTTCGTCACATTGTGACGATGGGAAACGTTCGTCACAATGCGACATTGGGAAATGGTCGTCACATTGCGACGTTGGGAAATGTTCGTCAGAATGCGACGTAGGAAAATGTTCATCATAATGCAATGTTAGTCACAATGCAATGGAAATGTTCATCATAATGCAATGGAAATGTTAGTCAC
Organism: Picea engelmannii; assembly: GCA_009831015.1. Classification (NCBI taxonomy): domain Eukaryota; kingdom Viridiplantae; phylum Streptophyta; class Pinopsida; order Pinales; family Pinaceae; genus Picea; species Picea engelmannii. The sequence goes on along the minus strand of ML777072.1, from coordinate 64,150 downwards.
AATGAGATGTATGGAATTATGTTTTACTTTTTAGACAATGATTTATATTTTTCCTAAGGACATTGATAACAAAAGGGAAATGTTCGTCACATTGTGACAATGGGAAACGTTCGGCACAATGCGACATTGGGAAATGGTCGTCACATTGCGACGTTGGGAAATGTTCGTCACAATGTGACGTAGGGAAATGTTCATCATAATGCAATGTTAGTCACAATGCAATGGAAATGTTCATCATAATGCAATGGAAATGTTAGTCACAATGAGATGTACGAAATCATGTTTTAATTTTTAGACAATGATTTATATTTTTACTAAGGACATTGATAACAAAAGGGAAATGTTCGTCACATTGTGACGATGGGAAACGTTCGTCACAATGCGACATTGAGAAATGGTCATCACATTGCGACATTGAGAAATGGTCGTCACATTGCAGCATAGGAAAATGTTCATCATAATGCAATGTTAGTCACAATGCAATGGAAACGTTCATCATAATGCAATCGAAATGTTAGTCACAATGAGATGTATGGAATCATGTTTTACTTTTTAGACAATGATTTATATTTTCCCTAAGGACATTGATAACAAAAGGGAAATGTTCGTCACATTGTGACGATGGGAAACGTTCGACACAATGCGACATTAGGAAATGGTCGTCACATTGCAACGTTGGGAAATGTTCATCACAATGTGACGTAGAGAAATGTTCATCATAATGCAATGCTAGTCACAATGCAATGGAAATGTTCATCATAATGCAATGGAAATGTTAGTCAGAATGAGATGTATGGAATCATGTTTTACTTTTTAGACAATGATTTATATATTTCCTAAGGACATTGATAACAAAAGGAAAATGTTTGTCACATTGTGACGATGGGAAACGTTCGTCACAATGCGACATTGAGAAATGGTCATCACATTGCGATATTGAGAAACGTTCGTCACAATGCGACGTAGGGAAATGTTCATCATAATGCAATGTTAGTCACAATGAGATGTATGGAATCATGCTTTACTTTTTAGACAATGGTTTATATTTTCCTAAGGACATTGATAACAAAAGGGAAATGTTCGTCACATTGTGACGATGGGAAACGTTTGTCACAATGCGACATTGGGAAATGGTCGTCACATTGCGATGTTGGGAAATGTTCGTCACAATGCGACGTAGGGAAATGTTCATCATAATGCAATTTTTGGAAACACTTGACACAGTGTAGAATCATCTTTTACTTTTGCAACGTTGTGAAAATGGTCATTATAATGTGGCATCAATCATTTTTTGTCACATTGCAACGTTCAAAAAAGTTCGTCACATGGTGACATTGGGAAATGTTCGTCACAGTGCGACGTTGGGAAATGGTAGTCACAATGAGATGTATGGAATCATCTTTTACTTTGTATAAAATGATTTATACTTTTCCATAAAATGTATGGTAAAAATAAAAATTAGTAAAAACAATTTCATAAAAGATGATTGGTGGATTCATAAATCACATCTCCCCATTAAAGCCTACATAATATTATTAACACCCTAAATGAGACATAACCAACAATACATGGTTTACAACTTTATACAGAAAGTGCATGCTTTACAACCTTATATAAAATAGATGCATAATTAGTTTTAATTTATTATTAATAAATTTGAAAAACTAAATCTATATAATATAATAGAAGTGGGCAAATAAAATTATATAGGCATTAAAAATTTATCTTGGAATTATAAATCTATCTTAATCTATTTATTTTTTAAATTATTTTGGCTATTTAATAGATTTAAAAATATATTAATACATTACACTAATAATTGAAGCTATTTCACTATTAATATATTAATTGAACCAATTGAACTATTAATATTTTAATTGAACTATTAATACATTACACTATTAATATATATTAATCAATTGAACCAATTTTAAATTTGAAAAAATAAATCTATATAATATAATAGAAGTGGAGAAAATAAATGTATAGACATTATCAACTTGGAATTATAAATCTATCTTAATTTATTTATTTTTTAAATTATTTTGACTACTTAATAAATTTAAAAATATATTAATACATTACACTATTAATTGAACCAATTTCACTATTAATATATTAATTTAACCAATTGAACTATTAATATATCCATTTAACTATTAATACATTACACTATTAATATATATTAATCAATTAAACCAATTTCAAATTTGAAAAAATAAATATATATAATATAATAAAAGTGGGGAAAATAAATATATAAACATTATAAACTTGGAATTATAAATCTATCTTATTTAAAAAAAAAATTGATTACTTAATAAATTTTAAAATATATAAATACATTTAATTGAACCAATTTCACTATTAATATATTAATTGAACCAATTGAACTATTAATACATTACACTATTAATATATTAATCTATTGAACCAATTTCAAATTTGATATAAAAAGAAAAGTTAAATTTATAGTTGTTCAAAAAACACTTATAAAAAGGAAAGTTAAATTTATACTTGTTCAAAAGACACTTATAAATGTTTTTGACTACTTAATAAATTTTAATAATATATTAATACATTTAATGAACCAATTAAATTATTAATATATTAATTTAACTTTTAATACATTATACTATTAATATATTAATCTGTTGAACTACTAATATATTAATTATACTATTGGACTACTTTTATAATTATAAAAAAGTTTATAAATTTATAAATTTATCCAAAGTTTAGCTTTGAAAAATAATTAAATATAAAATTTGAGAAAGCTTATAATAATACAGATGTGAAATATATACATAATATAATTTAAAGCTATACACATCCTTATATTATATATTATAATACACTGAGTATTATTATTTAAAGCTATACAGGACGTATATAATTGAAAGCTATACACAGCCTTGTTATATAATACACATCATATATACACAATCTTGTTATATAATACAGAGCGTATATAATTTAAATCTATACACAACCTTATAATATAATATAGAGCGTATTATATACACAACCTTGTTTCTTTTTACATAATACCGAGCGTAGCGTATTTAGAAGCACATTATTATTTTGAAAAAGTATTGAACTTTGAACCGATGTGATATATCAGGAACTTTGAACCACTTTTATAATTAATTAGCGTTTAATTATTTTATCGAAAACGTTTTGAAAAAATGTATACAAAATTGCGAGAATGTTTTGTGAAAAGATAAAAGTTATTAAACAACCCTAAACTATAAGTCCAGCTAAATGAAAATGAAGGTTCAGCGTTGGCCTTCGTCTTATAAAATACAATTTTGAGTGATCTGTAACAGACTGCTTCAAACCTTATGCCAGTTCAAAGAAAACAACTTCAAAACACTACAAGTAACATACAATTCGAGGAAAACGTTCTACTCAATACATTACAATTACTATCATTTCCCATTGGCGGTCACAAGTTAAATTTCCCTTCACTAATTCCAAATTCTTCTTGCTGTGGCGATATAAAATCATTTTGAATGACTGGTTGTTCTTTCAACAGCCAAATATCATCTTGCCACAGAGACCCGTCGGAGGCCTCACTACTGTCAATATACCCATGCATGGTGTCTGAATATATAATATCGGGCACTGAATCTCGATCGAGATAGTTCTGCAACATAAATCCTTTTCCTCGTTCTGCTTATTCTTTTCTTTGACAATCTCTACCACCATATTGGTTGTATCAATGCTTGTTCATTCCAAACATAAAAGATTATGAATGCAACTTTGATAAGATCAATAATGTAGCATGTTTACATAGACAAACATATCAGATTAATATTAAGATGGACAAATAATTATCAACCCGCAAGAACAGACCGGGATTGATTTACCTGCAAGGTAGCCACCATGTACATATCCATTGAATTTATGGCTAGTATGTTCTCCCGTGAAGTAAATGGGACCAATAGGTGCCTACAATCAAATAACATTTTATGCATAATACAACACACAGATGCAGATCGATTCGTATGTTTTCCCGTGAAGTAAATGGGACCAACAGGTACCTTCAATCAAATCAACGCATTGTTAATGATTCTTCCGACTTGTATCACAGGAAAAAAGGTGAAACGCCGACTTGTATGCGCGCATCTGTAAAGAACGCATCCACATACCACCAACACGTATATGAAACGTTAGCAGCACATTCCACCACCATGTGGTAAAGACTCTATCACTCCAAAACCTTCCACCTGTTATTCGGTAACCATAATTATCTTTGCTAATTCCCTAACGTGGCAATTTAGTGAGCATTATGTAATTTTTTAATCATATTAAGTAAAAGTAAAAAATAAACATAGAAACGCATGTCTTTATAAAAGCAAGGAAGTTAATTTATCAAAATCTCATCCATTGATGAGAGTGTAAGACGAAGAATATGCTAGCATCCTTTATTCCTGATCATAAGATTAAAATTTCTAATTTAAAGATTGATTGATCATAGACCATGTTTTTTATTCTGCATTACTTGTGTTTACATTTTTTGGTTAAAATAATTTATATTTCTTCATCAATTTGAGTGTTTAGAATTTAGAATATTAATTTTTTTTTATATTAAAATTGTTATCGTTTTAAATTAGTTTTAATAGTTTTTAAAGAATAATTTAATGTAGCATTTAGCCTAAAATCTAATAGCACTTGAGCTTATCTTTTAGAAATTATTGTCATTAGTGATAACATAAATGCATTCGACATTGTCTAGTTGTTCTATGAAATGGGTTTTTTTGTCGGAATCCCACAATATAAATTTACTCAAATCACTATTTTTAGTTGTTCAAAATCTATTTTTGAATGTAGAAATGGATTCAGCGTGCTAAAAAACCCCGGACACTTAGATTATACAAAAATAATCACTCAAATCTAAGAATATAACTATTTCTCACTGGATTTCGGGAAAATATCCCCAGAAAAAGCGTCATTTTGTAGTATGTTTAGCCTACGACAATACATTCTATGCTATATTGTTGTCTCTATGGTTGTCAATGCTTGTTAAGGCAGGTTTATTAGCAAAAATTCCTTAGCTCTAAAAAAAATGACATTTTTTATCCAATCATTGCAACACCAAAAATGACTACTAGCAAAGGTAGATAGTGAAACAATCGGCAATGATGAGAACCAACCAACCAAATAGTAGAATGCTTGTCTTTTTGCAAAAAAAAAACTTATATATCTAATGGTTAAGAACATGTGTTTCCTGCTAAGAGATCGTAAGTTCAAATCCAAAGGGGATAGGGTATATATACCTCGGTAAACTTTACCAGTAAAATTATTATTATTAATATTATTAATATCAATTCATTATTAATAAAGAATTTGAATAATAACACCAAATTATTTTATAAATTAAATTTTGAATAATAACATTGATTTATTTTATAAAATAAATTTTGATACAAAAATCACTGAATTGATTTTGTGTTTAGGCAAGCCAAAGATAACCGAGTACCATCTTCCATATTTTACATATGCATGGCAAGTCTCGATGTTTTTGAAGGAGATATTCTAGTGTTACATGGTTGTGAATGCACGTTTATTAACAAAATTTCATTGGCTCTCCATAGAAAAGATAACATTTTGTTTGTCCGTTCATTGTAACAACACAAATGACTACTTGCAAAATAGATAGTGAAATAATCGGCATTGATGAGAACCAAACATAGAATGTTTGTATGTTTTGCATTTTTTTGGTATATTACTTCACTATAAAAAAAAAAAAAATAATCATATCACTAAATTCTTTTTTATTTATATTGAATTTTAAATAATAACATTGATTTATTTTATAATTTAAATTTTGATTAAAAAAAAAAAAAAAACTAATTATGCCGAAGGTTATTAGGAAGAGCTGCAAAGGTTTTCGAAAACCACCTGTGTCGTCATTCTAAAATGTCATGCTGTCACCATCGTCACTTCTAAAGTCTCATCGAAAACCATCCCTTGAAAACCGTCTTATTCCCACGGCCTCATATTCCATGATTATTAAATATTAGCAATGTTGTATCTGATGTTTTTCCTTAATACATGTTGTCCCATTGACAAACAAGGCATTCATTCCACCAACCTACCAGCACAATTTTTAATACTAAGTTCTTCGATCCGATCTGATCAAATCCAGAAAATATGAATACAGTGTCGAAAGTGTGGATGTACAGCGAATATAGATCCACAAAGGTCCTGTAGTTTGGGGAATTCCCTGTGCCAAAGCCTGGGACATGCCATCTTTTAGTTCAAGTCCGAGCTGCTGCGCTTAATCTCGTCGACTTTAAGAGACTGGCAGGCTTATTTAGATATGCGGATTCCGACTTTTAGGTTTTCAAATGGACCAATTTTCAGCACACATGCCCCCTACCCCATTGATATGTATATACATTTTTTCATTTCTATGTTGTCTGTGTTGTGCAGGCTGTGTCAGGTTGTGATATGTCGAGAGTGGTGGTAAAATTTGGCGATGGTGTCTCCAAGTTCAATAATGGTGACGAGATATACCGCAATATCCAAAATTTCAAAGTACGCAGGCCAAAGCAGCGTGAGACTCTCTCCAGTACACCATGGTGGAGGAATACCTGGTGGCGTCTAAGCCCACTAATTTATCGTTTGAGGAAGCATACATTCTGTCGCTTGTGCTTCAGACTGCTTATCAGAATAACCATTTTTGAAAAGGGGCAGAGCGTGTTCATTGTGGGAGTGGGCAAGCTCACCATTCAGTCGGTTAAGAATGTGTAATCAGAGCTACGATGAGGTGTCCAAGAAATTTGATTTCGCATTCCATACCATAGGTTAGTTTTGTTAATAATTATGTACGTTGCCTTTTTTTTCTGTTTGGTTTGGCCTGGTTAGTCCTGGAACTAACCCTGAGCATGATGAGGGGCATCTAAAAGTTATTATTTAAATTAAATGCATGACATATATAAACGACTGTATCTCACGAACGAAGTTGTAAAATGCATTTAATAGATATTTTTCTTTTATTTTCATTTGATGGAATTGCAGGAGATTCCTTCAAATTTCATGTGTTAGCTAAAGAGGATGACAAATTTGTGGACATAACGTTGTTTTAGTCTCATCCTAGTCGATTCCTAGAGCTTAGTTTTACATAGTGTCACCCAGCGTGCATAACCTGGATAAGTTGCAACCGTATATAGAGAGTGAGAAGCCGAAACCAGTGATTGATCCGAAGAGTTCGTACTCATTCTGAGACGTTATAGAGGCTTTCAAACATCAAGAAAGCGGACGAGCCCTGAGAAAGATTGTCGTTATAGTATGTCGGATGCATAACATTCATTTCTAATTTTCTATTACACTTAATATGTTTACATATTACAATATAAATGTATATATATTATCTTATAGACTGTTGGGTGGCTTACCCGGTTCTTAACCCAGATACTTATCGACATAAGATTCACCATTGCCATCATAGTATCTCTAAGAATCAACCATGTGTCTATCAGTCTTTCCTACTCTTCCCCATAAAAATTTCTCCATGGTTACTTTTTCAAAGTCACCTTGCATCCCCATAGCTACCAAACTTATCTTCACTTTTTATCCATGGCTATAAAGACTAATGTCCTCATAGGCTCTTAATGGAAGAAAAAAATTGCACACATCAGTTTTTGTTACAGAGTGACCAATCATCATCGATGTCCTTTTGCTCTGTCATCCTTTGGTATGTTGTTCCTCTTATCCATAAGCGTAATCTCCATGATTGATTTCTCACATCTTCTTCCTTCTCCATGGAAGAATCATATTTATTCAACTCAGTAGAGTTGAGTAAACTCTTTTGGAAAATCCAAAAAAAAAATTAAGTCTCCAAAAAATTAAAAAAATAATTTTTTTTTTTTTGTTGAAAACCTTAACGATGCATTTCTCTCATTCCAATACTTAAATAAAGTTATCATTTATATGTCTGGTGTTTGTCTAGTGTGTTGTTGGTGTGACAAGATTCTATTAAAAAACGCCTCCGTGCCAAGATTCATTACAAAATGACCTATACATATTTATTGGTTACAATATTTAGTATATACAATGAGGGTTTTGAAGTTGAAACATATCGATCTCGAAGTCTTCTACAAAACATCTTCATTATTAGGGTTAATAATTACAAAACGACTAGGGTCCACTACAAAACAATCTTTGATTATTTATTAATTACAATATTTACAATAAGGTTTTTTAAGTGTATGTGAATTCACATCGTGAAGCTCATGATTAGTGTGATGTTCAGGATTGAAAAATAAGATAATGTTATTTGCACAGCAAAATGTGAAATTCATCTCTTAAATGTCTGATGGGGACACATTACAGGTTGCATCCTACTGAAGCTGTAAAAATATTGTAAGAATATTTATTGAAGTGGCCATGTTTTCGAAATGTTAGGGATGGAAACACCTTTAACGTAAAGTACAAGGTAGGGTTTATCATTTGGTTTATTCACAATAATGATATTATTCAATAATCCCACCCGCACACTTGTTGAGTGCGAGAGAGCTCCATTGGATTTTTGCATCTGACAGTTTGTGTTCTTGGATGACAGCAGAGTGGCATTGCTAAGAATTGCATGAATATTTGAAATGAGCTCCTGTTGTACTCACTTCTTGTCATCCACATTTCCACAAGTTTTCATTTCGAAAAATGTTGCATATGAGCAAAGGATTTAATTGCAGCAAACAAGAAGCAAGCAAAACTGTCAGAATTGTGTGTTATGTGGCGATTTATTTATCATTGTTTTTATAATAAATTCATGTCCAAGTATGCTTGTATAGTAAAATCAAACTCTGAAATCGATTCTAAAAGATGTACTTTAAATTCTCTATGTGTTTAAAAGATGTACTTTAAAAGTTTTATGTTTTATGTTTTTCCCTTGCTCAAAATTTAATTAGAAAGTCAAAAACATAGAATATTTAAGTTATGTTAATTTATAATTTTCCAAAAATTAAACAAAAAATTAAAATTAAAAAAAATAATAATAAATAAAATAAAAACCACTTTAACAAACTTATGAGAAAGTTTTTTAATGAAGTGAATTAAACCAAAATCATCCGGGGATCGCACTCGACCTGAGCCACACCAACTGTTAACATGATTGGATTTTTTTCCGCGTAGGTTTTGAACAGATGACCTTAACATCACGAAGTGCCTTAACAACACACTTTGTCACCGACTGTCCTACACTTCGGGGACAAAAAAATTGAAGGAAATGGGGGTGGGTTTTGATCCACTTATGTGTGCACGGGTCATGATACCATTTAATATAGTATCTCTGGGTGCAACCACATGTTCGACCAGTACCTCAAGGTTCCCCCATGGCTTCAGGTTAGGCCCTCACGGGAATTGAACCTTTCCCAATGGTGAAAAACTCCTCGCTTTCCACCATTGAATCCAACCCCTTCGGGAAAAACCATTTGAAGGAAGTGGGGGTGGGAGTTGATCCACTTATGTGTGCACAAGTCACGATAACATTTAATATAGTATCTCTAGGTGCAACCACACGTTCGACCACTACCTCAAGGTGCCCCCATGGCTTCAGGTTAGGCCCTCACGTGAATTGAACCTTTCCCAATGGTGAAAAACTCTTCGCTTTCCACCATTGGATCCAACCCCTTTGGGCTTAAAACTTTTCAAGGACATGAGGGTGAGATTTGATCCACTTATGTGTGCACGGGTCACGATACCATTTAATATAGTATCTTTGGGTGCAACCAGACATTTGACCACTACCTCAAGGTGCCCCCATGGCTTCAAGTTAGGCCCTCATGGGAATTGAACATTTCCCAATGGTGAAAAACTCCTTGCTTTCAACCATTGGATCCAACCCCTTTGGGCCCCGCCGAATAAATTTAATATAAATTAAAATAATTTTTTAAATATAAAATATTATAATAATCAAATAATAATTATATATATATTAATATTCTACATCTTGTATAGATTCACATTTCATCATTTTATTTCTTTAAATTTAAATGTAAAATACGTTTTATGAATATTTGTATTATTAATGTTTTAATAAATTCAAAATTAAGTTAAATTTATATTAATGTTTCAATTATTTGTGATGATGATGATGATTAAAATTCACCGAGACTAATCGTTTTTTCTACCTTAAGAAGATAAGAGATTACTTCAACTTCTTTAAAATTGTATTTTTATTCTCAAAAAACATTGAGAGAAGCGTTCCAAGATCACCATAGTTTTGATCACTTAGGAGGTTAAGAAAGTCCGTAATGTGGAAGATATTTTTAAAATAAGATTTAATATGGGTATAGGCAAGGAAATCCAAGAGGAAGTGTTTTTTATCTTCTACGTGCTTAGTGTTACAAAGGTGACATATTCAATCGGGGAGCCTGCCTATTGAAAATTTCCCTTTTTTTTCAATAGGGAGTGTGTAAGATGACAAATGGTTGCACTTCTTTTGACGACGATGAGAAAACTCAAGAGCTAAAGGTGATCGACCGTTTTGTTTTGGAAAAGAGTAGTGTTAAAACATTTAAAACTTTCTTTGTAGCATTTTTATAATGCTATATAACATTTATACCTAAGATAACTTTATGTATGCAATTACTAATTACTTATTTTCTGAGCTAACCTTATGTTTTCTGATAAATTTTTAATTTTTTTTTAGTTTGAAGAGTTCTATGTAATTATTAAATTTTATGCATAAAATGAATTTTGAAAATGAATTTCAACAAAAATTAAAGAACAATTCCATGACCCTACAACCAGAAATAGTCATGGGAACAATTAAGCCTCTTTGTACAAGTGAATCCATTAATAGCATTTAGTTAATAAATAATATGACTACAAAGTTGTAGAGTCTATGTCAAAGTACATGGTGTGTTAATTGTGAAAAAAAAATTGACCAATAAAAATGGGCGTTCCATGCTTACGTGCCAGAAACCAATTCTTTCAAACATGTTTTCATATGCAATGGAAGTAGAAGAACCATAGATATGGTCCTTAGTGTAAATAACAACCATGCTTGAAGAATTTATGTCTGGCCAATACTCATTCCATAATTAGATATTTTCTCTCTGCTCCTTTTTGCTCAGGACAATTTATTTCTTTTTAACTGGCATCTCTTTTGATTAGCTTCACCATTGATCGGCCAAGATTGGTGTGATGTACAATAACTGCATATTAATTATTTATTGTAAAGTATGGATTTCAATTGAATACAAGTTTGAGGAAAAAATTCAAACTATCGTTTTGAAGCCATTGGTTAGCACCACATGACATTTATTGTCATCATGTTTTAATTTTATTATTTAGATGTAATTTTTATATTAAATATAGTTTTGAAGTCATTGGTTAGCATGACATAGACATTTATTATTTTTGTATGTAAATAAAAAGTTTGTATTACCTTAAAATGCCGAAAAAGCGGTACATGTCAAAACATACTTCAAAACCTACCACTTGTTCTACCATAAGCATGGAAACCATAATAGATGGCCTGCAAAGTTCATAGGAAAGACAGTATACCAGAGTCTTACTCCAACATAATTCGACTATAAATGCATCCTAAATAGACCTGAGAACATAACAGTAAAAGAACTAAACTTTTGGCAAACCCAGACTTCCATCATGGCGGAAAGTGAAGGAAAATGGTTGGAAGCAAGTTGGGCAGCGACTCTTCACAGGCTCGCTTGACATGGGATCAAACAACATATCTAGATGACTATTGAGGGTGCACTGGCTTTGGAGTTGGTCCACCATATCTCATCTCATCTCGAAGATCAGTTTTAAATGGTCCTCCGTGAATCTACGAGGACTGGGAAAATCATGGCTTGCCAAGGTTGGATGGACTGGCTCATCCACATGCAACATCATATGGGTCTCCTCCTCTTCTCGACAGTCATCCAAATCAATCTTGGTGGCCTCATTAAGAAGTCCTCTAACATTTGGAGTTTTTCCTTGAATGGAGTCGTCCCGCCACTGTGGAGGGATTTCCTCCTCCACCACACAACCTCCCATAGTAATATCAGGATAACCCAAAGGGAGGGCATTGTCGGTTAGTGAAGTCTACTCCTTGAATTCCTCCCCCCAATTTGGAGTAATTTCCTCCTACACTAGATAACAATCTTAATTTAGCATAGGTTCGGGCAATTAAGGCACTGGATGGGCATCATTGTGCCAATTTTGATCAGAGTAGGGATGGATGATAGAGTTGCTACTAGGATTAGGAGGTAAAGAGGGAGGATCTATGCGTCGATGTTGGCCTATGAGAATGTAGTAGACCGACCCACATTTGGGCTTGCCTCTCTCACGATGCATGGTGTTGAAACAACTAAGGGAGGAATTGAGAAATAACCTATACACAGGGGAAGGAAAATCAACAAAGGTTCATCTCCCTCGAAAGGAGATTGTTGGTGGAGAATGAAGATCCAAATGAAAACGCGGGAGTAAATAACCGCAACAAGTGCCTACCTTTAAGAAGACAAGAGAAATGATAGGGAGGGGTGCCATGAAGGATGAGGTGATGTCACTTTGTTGCATCGTACCAACTCCAGAGGGCCAAGACTTGTGCAGAATGTGTGCCATTAATCTCCCCTGACTGTCATAATGCACTAATGCCTTTCTGTTTTGAATTCTATACATAGTGGAATGATGGAGGGGGATGCTAGCAGCGAGGGGATTTAATTGCACTCGTCTCTTGAGTGCCATGTATCAAGGGGTCGGCAAGTGTCACCCCATCTGAGGGACATAGACATTTATTGTAATGATGTATTAATTGTATTATTATATGTAATTTTTTTATTAATATAGATATATGATTAATTAATTAATTATATTTATAAATTAACACGACATATACATTTATTGGAATGATGTATTAATTGTATTATTATATCTAATTTTTTTATTAATATAGAAATATGATTAATTAATTAATCATATTTATAAATTAAAATTGATAGAGAAAATTTGAATCATAATAAAATTATTAAGATTCAAAATGTATTATTACATAAATTAATTCTAATAACATTAAAATAATATGAAAAATTGTAAGGAGAAAGTAGCACGTAAAGATAACAAGAAGTTCCATTTGAACGAAAAAAATAGTTTAATTCTTGACATACCTTACCAACATGATCATGATTTTGTGTGCAATATTTTCACAGTATCATTTACTTGTTATGGGCCTATGACACAACATCCTAAGTTTTGTAATGTTTTTCTTTTATAATATTTTTCTAGTGAGATGAACCATCCTAAGTTTTGTAATGTTTTTCATTTATAATATTTTTCATAATATTTTTCCAGTAAGATGAATCATGAATCTATGAATTATATTTAACATTTATTTTCAATATAATTTATAACCAACTTTTGAAAGATAATTTTTCATCATTAATTTATATTAAGAGTGCATTTTATTTCTCTAAAATACAACTTTATTTCATTTTTTTTTTAATTTAGAGTTTTTATTGCTAATAATCTTTTGGAGATTAATAGAGGTAAATTAGTCATGTATTTTTAGTCCTCGTCGAAGGCGTAGAGGGACTATAGCGATCGATAATTCGTTTACTTCATAATAATATGTCCTTTGACTATAAATTTTCGCATCATCTCTATTGATCGAACTATAGAACTAAAAACATTATGTCATCATCTGATTGGAGAATAGATTTGAAGTCTTACTGAGAGCTTCAATATTCCCAATGTTTCAAATGTTTAGATATCCAAAGTTTTGAGCATCGACACTCTTTTTTAATTTTTATATTTTTATTGAAATGTTTATATACCGAAAGTTTTGAGCATCGACGCTCTTTCTTAATGTTTTTATTATTTCTATTTGTATTGAAATGATTACATACTGAAAGTTTTGAGCATTGACATTCTTTTTTAGGTACTTGAATAGGCCTGACAGCTTAAATGTTTACATAGCGCGAGGCCCTTAAATAGGCCTGACATCTTAAATGTTTACATAGCGTGAGGCCCTTAAACATGTCTGACAACCTTAAATGTTTACTTAAATAGGCCTGTCACAATACATTTTTCCTCGAATTTTTCCATACAATGTTGTAGTGAATTTGGGCAATAGTATTGTCCACCACCACTCGCATAGCCATCATATGTTTCATACTTATTATATTCTTGGAATGCAATTTAGTCATCATTGAAGATACATATATTGTTTATTGGTTCACTGGTTTGTTCTTGTTCGTTGGTTCATCGGTTGTTGTTTGTTGTTGTTTGGTTCAACTTTGCAAGGTTGGGGTCCTGCACCTGTAGTTGGACCTGTTGGTGCTTGTTTCTTGATTTTGTTTTCTTCAACTTTGCAAGGTTGGGGTCCTGCTCCTGCAGTTGGAGCTATTTTTTCACTTTGCAGGGTTCACGTCCTGCACCCACAATTGGACCTGCGATTCTGCCATTCATCGTTGCTGAGTAAGTTTCAATGCCATGGTTTCATTCGTATTTGTTCTTTGTTGTTTACTCTTTGCAGTTTGCAAGTAAGAATGTTTAAGTATTTCCACTCACATGGTCATCATATGTTTCATATTTCTTATATGCTTGGAATGCAGCTTAGTCATCATTGAAGATACATATATTGTTTATTGGTTCACTGGTTCACTGGTTGTTGCTTGTTCATTGGTTCGTTGGTTCGTTGGTTGTTGCTTGTTCTTGTTTGGTTCAACTTTGCAAGGTTGAGGTCCTGCACCTAAAGTTGGACTTGTTGGTGCTTTCTCACTAGTTTTTTTCTTGCTGCTTTGTTTTGTTTGCTTCAACTTTGCAAGGTTGGGGTCCTGCACCGGCAGTTGGAGTTGTTTTTTTCACTTTGCGGGGTTCAAGTCCTGCACCCGCAATTGGAACCACGATTATGTCATTCATCATTAACGAGTAAGTTTGAATACCATAATTTCATTTGTATTCATTGTTTTAATTTTGCAAGTAAGAATGTTTAAGTATTTATTTTTCATTCTTATCTTGCAGACTTTCCATAGAGGTTGGCATATATTTTTCTCCTACTCTTAAATTTTCCTCTAATTTTTTCTCGAGGCTCTACACCATGTTCATGCCAATGTCGTCTGCACAACTTCGGCTGTCATTTTTTCTAGCATTGCAAATCCTGGTCCTTTGTTGTATGTGACGAAGTGGAAATATAGTGCCTGAATTGAATAAGAAATTCTTCAGCCTTCGCACCTTTCCCTCAATGATATTCCCAGCTTGCCCGAGAATGAGTGCCTGCCAATCCCGTACGGGAATCGAACCCAAGTATTTCGCATGAAAAATATGATGTCAAGCTTATTTCCTTTACAGGATGTTCTTGTAGAATAAAACTGCAGGTAGGTGTAGAAGGGCTAGGTATGGTGCAATGGTGGCTAGGATGCAACAAAATTGCACAAAATTGGCATATCTTTCCCTCCTGCTCTTAAATTTTGCTCCATTTTTTTCTCCAAAATCTCAACCATACCTACATGCCTTTGAAAAATGTTCTTGTAGAAGAAAAAGATGTTGAGATGGTGCTAGCAAGAGTAGTCTTCCGTGGATTGCAAATTGCAATATTCAATCTCTATATCGCTCCGCGTGCAACATTGCTAACATAATGAATTTTTTTTCAAATTCATTACATCGTTTACATCTGAATGAAACCATTATCATTCTAGGATACTTCAGTGTTGACATGCTACAAAATAGTGCCATAACAAAACAATTGGAAAACTACATGTGCAATTACAATGTCCGCTTTCTTTTGGTTAAGATAAAACATGTACAAAACACACTTATTGACCATATATGGTGAAATGTGCCCATATCACAATACAACCTCTTTGTCTTATACACAGACTGGTCTGACCACGATACAATTTGTCTTGTACTTGAATTATGAAATATACATCAAAGCTATTACAAAATTATATTTCCATGTCTCAAAGTATATCTGAATACATTTTTGCACAAAACCAAATCATTCAACTACGATCATCCAACTTCTTAATATTTTATGTCTTGTAATATATTTTGGCCAGGAAAAAATCTATATAACCACAACCATGGATCAAGAAAAACAAAGGTTCATTCTTCTAACTGTCTTTTAATCTATTCCTTTGATTCTCATTTAATGTATGTACATATTGCTTGTTTTCCCTTACATACCAACTTACATTCATGTGCATTGTATTTTGTGCATTCCAACATTGAAACAAACAGAATAACTAGAGAAGACAAAGGACTCTTTACCACAAATGTAGAAGAGGAGATACAAAGGTGCATGCTTCTATTCTTATTTCATATTCCATTGTTTTGTATTTCATTTATTGTCTGTATATTTGTTCTACTGCTTTGCACCTAATTTATTGTATGTAGATACTACGTATCTTCCTACATAATAACTTATCTTCATGTCAATTGTATTATTTGTGCTGCTACATTGAAATAAATAGAGATGTATTTATTTTTTTACATGTCTTTCTACATACCAACTTACCTTCATGTCCATTGTATTTTCTGCATTGCTACATTGAAAGAAACAATTTAGTTGGACAAGAGGATGAAATATTATATGCCACAGCAGAGGAATTTGAAGTACAATCTTCAAAAAGGTATACTAATTGTGATAGTAAATCAAACACACAAAATGAGTAGGTGGATAAAATATTGGACTAGAAAATGATGATTTGGAAACAATGGGACTTTGTTGAGACTTCCCACTTCCGAACATTGCCCTCCCCATTTATATTTTCCCACTCTCTATTATTCCTTTTTTTTCCCTCTTCTATACTTAATCATATCCCCTTTCTTTTTCCCTTCTACTTTCGCTTTCTAGTTGCTTTGCTTAGTCATTTTTCCGAAAATGTCTAGGTGCATGGGTTGGCAGAATCACAGGTTCACATTTATACTCATGCTTCTATATCACGAGTCCGATCGTCGACTTCCTCATTCCATACTTAGCCACTTTTTCGATCATGGTTTCTCGGGCTTGCGGACTCAAAATTGCACCTCTAGCTTCGGGGGTTCTACGATACACATATTGGTCACCAGACTTCCCCATCATGCCCTGTTCTATGTTACACATTTTTGCAGTCAAAATTTCCGAGGCATACAATTTGACCATCGGGTCCTCATGTTTCCTAAGTATCCCTTGACACACTATTTCATATTCCATCTCCTTCAAGCCTGTATGTGACATTCAGAACAATTATGGACAATATACAATGCATATTCTTATTTAGTCCTTCTGATGTTCATGTACACATGCTTTCATCAGAAAAAGTTGGATGAGTGACATGGGAATGAGAAGTCAATCATCACAAACATCAATAGAACGATAAGGCCAAAGGTAAATATTCATAAATTGTGCTCTTGATATGTTTACCAAACAAATATCCTAAGATATTTATTCATCTATTCCATGATAAATATGTTGATGTCATCTACAACACATACTTTGCGGTTCACAAGAAGTATCAACGAGCGTAAATGAAATGCCCAACATAGTGCAATTTCTGTAGATTAAGAGGTTTGGTTACAAAACTCTGACCTGCAATCTTCATCCAAGTTGTGCGTCTACTTGTACATTTATGCCAAAAAAAAAGAAAACAAAAAAATAATGTAGACTACCATTCACATTACTTTTTATTTTCAAAAAATGTTACCAGGTCTAAACTTATAACACCCAATATACTATTGATAGAAGGCTTGAACAACCGTCGAACTGGACAAGTGTTCGTCGGGGACATAATGGTCGTGTATAACACCTACTTGGAAAAGGAAAAAAAAACTAGATGCATTGTTCGTGCTGACATGACAGACAACGAAGACATGATGACAGTCACACTGACTATCCCTACACAACTTGTCGAGAAACATGCAGAAAATATCTTACCAGGTAATGGGATATCCATTACAAATTTTAATATATTTCTGAAAACAATATATGATCATGGTGATTGTGATCGGATTATATCGCTCAATGAAAAAAGTATTGTGGAAAAAATTCACGCTATTTGTTCATAATATTATTTCGTACCAGACACAACAATCAACCAAATTGCACAGAACAACGACACTTACCTAATCAGAACCATTGGTGCAGTTGTCACACTCGCTAGAAAACTTGTCTCGCAACACATTCTCCATATAAAAGATGGAGATTCATAAAATGACAAGGAAATGGTACCGTTCTCCATATTCAGTTTTTTCCTTTACTTTCACATGTTCATATAGCTCAGTTATGTTACACAACTATTACATTGTTTCATGTTGTAGCTATGATTGTTCGACAGCTATTCAAATTTTTTTTCCTCAATGGAACAACAATTGCATAAAGAGAAATTTCCACTTATACTCTTCAAAAATATAACAAAAAAAAGATATGTTAAAGAAAGGATCTTTCACACAACCCAAGCAACATTTGTAACAGAATTGCGAACATACATAGTATAGGATCTCAAGAAACTAACTAGCTCGACAACTTTTGTGTGTATACATCTACAATTCCATCCACACTTTGCTCATAAAAATTGCCTTGATCAATTTTTTGCAGCTTTTTTGTTGTACAATTGTATATTATATTGTTCAATATATTAACTATTATGCTCATGTGCACAGGTTGAGGGTGTTTTGGTTGCAGCGAATGCGTACTCGACCGCCTTCGAGCCTGTATGTGCCAAATGAAACTCTCTTGCTTCTTCCTCTTCTTTCATAAATGATGGTACAATTGATTGTCTACGATGCAGTAAAAAATTCCCTTACATATATAGACATTGCCTCAACGTTTCCATCTAAACTGTCAACAACACAATCGTACATTGTAAAATTAGACAACCTCTGTTACAAGATGTGATTCTTGGGTTAGCATAATTTCCATATGAAGTATACCTATAGAAAAAGTAAAACAATGTCTACATGCTACGTAACTTTCGGATCCATAGAAAATTTACATTAAATGAGGGCAATGCCATACTGCATATCGGCTGAACCAATATTTTTTTTCATATCAAGCGTTGGAAGGAAATGAAACAATCTCATGTGTATATGTCCATGCTACCCAATGAGGATATGAATAGAGTTTTGTAGTGCCATGGAAAATTGAACTGGAAGTGCATAAGATTGTTCATTCCAGGAATGAGAAGCATGAGGACAAACCTCATACAAAGTATCCAACTGTGAATAAATCAAACTCCATTAAGTTAAATGTTGAAACTCTTTTCCAAAATTGGTAATGTTAGAACATTGTCACATCAACGTGATGTTGGTTCATAGTACTATCATAAGAAAATTTTCATAGTGATATTGCTTCATGGTAATATAGTAATCGGAAAATTTCTTGGTGCCTGTTTGGGGATTTGGTTATAGATGAAATAAAATGCCCAATCTTCGTTGGTTTTGTCCTATCTTGTGTTTGGTAGAATTTTGTTCATGTGATTTCGTGTTGTAGTTCAAGGTTCTCATGGGCCCGGTTTATGAATTATGGTTGGATGATACATTCAAGATCTTAGCAGTTTTTATATGATCTTAAAGAATATACAAGACCTTCTTTTCCTTTTAATGTAACCTCTATGAAGTAAATGTAATGTGTAGCACATTTTAGCACTTTTACTTGATCGATGAAATTACCAAAATTCATCTTCAGAAATATTTTGAAATAAAAGGATATATGTTATGTGAATTCCAATGGAACTATGATATCAACCACAGAAAATTAAAATTCGTCGTTTTTATACTTACGGTGAAGTTGACAGTACAATAATTTACTTGAACATCCCAAAATTGATTTTCCTGTAGCTTTTCGATGATTATATTATGCAAACACATCCTGGAAAGTATAAGAATGACTCACTTTCTCTATTCCTTGATTGAAGAACTTGTTCACCTATTTAATGCACTTCATAGTTACTGTTAAGACCATCAATGGGCTTTGTTAACACCAATTCCTGCTTCCAAAAATTTCCCTCCCCTTTCTTTTTTCCCTCTGCTTTCCCTTTCTAGTTACTTAGTCATTTTTCAGAAAATGTCTAGGTGCGTAGGTTGGCAGATTCACATGTTCAAATTTCCATTGATGCTTTTATATCACGAGTTTGATCGACTGCTTCCCCGTTCCATATTCAACAACTTTTTGGATCACGGGTTCCTGGGAAGGCGTGCTCAACATTGCGTTTCCATTGTTCCGTTGCCTACAAACAGCACCCGGACTTCCCTGATCTACAAATTGACAACCAAATTCCCCTTTATTTTTCTCCTTTACTTTCCCTTTTTGGTTACTTAGTCATTTTTTTCGAATGTCTCATGCGTTTGTATCATGAGTTTGACCAACCGCTTCCCCATTCCATACTTGGCCACTATTTCCATCATCGGTTCTTGGCCAAACTTGCTCAACATTCCTATTCCATTGTTCCACGACCTACAAACAACACGTGAAGTTCCACGATATACAAATTGACCACCGAAGTTCGTCATCATGCCCTGTTCCATGTGACACATTTTGCAGTCAAAAGTTAGGAGACATACAATTTGAACATTGGGTGCTCACGTCTCATGAGTATAACTTGTGACCCTATTTTGAAGCCTGACCGACCACTTTCCATACTTGGCCATTTCTTGGAATCTCTTTCGCGGGTTGGAGGGTTCAAGAAATATCCAATGCTTAACTGCTCTTCGCCATCCCCACCACCTTCAGACTTCTTTCTAGATATGCAATTATTAATGTTTAATGTTAATAGCTCATCCTACAGGAATCATTAATGTTTTCATTAATGTCCAAAACTTGGCTGGAGGAGATATGTCATTAATACAAATTAAACCAAGATTTGTGGAGGGTTGTATTATCCCTTCCGCATGTTCATTTCAAGCATCATGGAATATATTTTGCACATCGTTCGGTTGGAATATTCCCAAAATCTCCAATCCTTAATCGCTCTTTGTCGTCACCACCACCTTCACACTTTTTTCTAAGTATACAATTAGTAAGCTTTAATGGTAACAACTCATTATGCAGGAACCGCAGAAATTTCATTGATCAACGAACGGCTCGAGGAGATATCCCATGGATACGCATTAAAGAAATATTTGTAGAGGATTATATTATCCCTTCCGAATGTTCATTTCAAACATCATCTAGAGAAAACAAACATTATCGCTAACTTATGGCAACAATTCGACAACAGTTCTATCCAGATATAGTAAACACCTTCAGGCATGATGACCAGAACTTCCAGTGGTCCAGGGAATATTCTAACGACTCATCTCCTTATGCCCAAAAGAAAATAAGGAGATGGTGTCTTAGTGGGTTGAGAGATATATTTCAAGCCAAATAATTCCAAGGCAACCCCCCCTGCTTAGATAACCTGCCCCATGTGTTGATGGCCGACGCAAAGGTTGATGCGATCGATTTTGGGCTAGAAGAATATGATTTGATGGAAAATGATACGATGATGGATGATGGAAATGCAGACATTGTTCCCACTCTTGCACCCAAATTGAAATCCACCATAATGGGCTCCACATCACGGCTCGGCGATGGCGACCCTAAAAAGACCAAAGGAATGGGTTTCAGAAAAGAAATAGACGAGGAACATAATAGCCACTTTGCAGCTCAAGAGTTCAAGTCTCTCAGCTTGGATGGTGGTCCTCGCCCTCAGATATGTATCCTTTCCTTTCATTTTTATTATTTTGGATTGGGTTTGGATTTGTCCCTGGTGCATCCTATGTCCCTGAATTATTTGACTGTAAGGAAATGGTCTCTTGGTGCGCCCAGAGATATATTTCAAGCCAAAAAATTATTCAATTGCGGGACGACTCTCCTGTTCTCTGGATATACAATTAACATATTAGGGGGTGAGGACCAAAAATCCCAGTGATGCAAGGCATATTCCTACTACTCATTCCCTTCTGCCCAGAACGAAGTAATTTGGACCTCTGCAATTTCTCGTGTAGCCTGTGTCCTTGATGTCTTTTCCTGTAAGGAGGGGGTATCTTGGTCCCCTTCCACCTAGAACAAAGTAATTTGGACCTCTTGAATCGCTCATGCATGTTGTGTCCCTAAAGTCTTTAATTGTAAGGAGGTGATCTGTTGGTGTGTCCTCACTTTCAGTTTTGGGCTCTTTCGCTTTCCCTACAAAAATTTTTCTCTTCTTCCTCATGGGAAGCTTGTGATAACTATCAATTTTACCATGAGGAGAGTTCTTATATCCTCTTGTGTTTGAAGAATTTTGGGTTCCTTTCTTACTGGGGTGAGTCATTGGAGCAATGTTGCAAGATGTCGTACTCTTGGAAGTGGTGGTCGGAGATTAGGAACTCTTCTCACTGGTGCCTTTTCCCTATTATTTGTACAATTCAGTGGTGCCTTGAAATGTCTTTAGGTCGCCAGCATCAGGAGCAAGAGTTTTGTCGGCCTTTTTCAAGCCAAAGAATTATTCCACTACAGAACCACTCTCCTTTTTCTTTGTCACCTCAGGTCTTTTGCAAGATATTGAGATTGTGGTATCTAACATTGACCTTTTGAGGAGAATACTGCAAGGAGTTCCTAAAAAATCATGATAATCAGTTTTGTATGCATGTTCAAGAGCTTGTCGATGGCTCCTGCATGTTGTTGCACTAGATGAACAACACAAAATTGTATGCATGTTTTTTTTTTTTTTGTAACTCGTGTACTTGTATTTATGACAATTATGCTCAATGCTTTGGTGCAAAGAACTCAGTCCAATGTCTATGGATAAATATATATTGCCCACTATTTTTGTTTTTACATTTACTGTTAAAAAAATTGCCCTCGAATCTTGGTTGGTGCTTCTTTGTTGTATTTAACACCTCTTCTCGTTTGCATGGTTAGATAGTCTTGTAATTCTTAAATATTGTATTGACTCAAGTAATTTGATCTAATATGGAGAATTGAATAATTATATGACAATGCATTGTGTCGATCACATGAGGCTTCTATGGAAACATATATGAATTTCAGACAGCTTCAAACCAACATTCAATTCTATTCGTAATGCAGATAAAACATAGCAACACTAATTCACGATGCAGGAGTTAGGGTCCTGCCCAAGAAATTTCGTTTTCATCTCAACCTTGCCGAGCAAATGATTTCTTATTTCCATTTCGCTTCCTTGATTCCTTTAATCCAAAAGGAAACATTTTATTATTTTTCCATCCCCTGACCTTTATTTGAGCACTTTTACTTTATTAATGAAATTACCAAATTTCTTCTTCGCAAATATTTTGAAAAAAAAAATGATATTTGGTAGTTGAAGTCAAATGGGGCTATGAAATCAACCACAATATTAAATTCAAGTTCGTCATTGTGATACTTATGGTCAAGTTGACAGTACAATAAGTTTATTTCTAGATATGTAATTATTAAGATTTAATGCTAACAACTCAACATGCAGGAAGTTTAATACTTAAAATAATATTTCAAGGCATTAAACAATGTATCAAGACACAATTACTCCCACAAGTTGCAATAAAAACAAATATTTAGCAAAGCATTTGCTCACACCCTTTTTAATGGTACAATCACTATAGAAAAAGAGTAAGTGGATAAAATATTGGACTAGAAAATGATGATTTTCCAACAATGGGGCTTGTTTGAGACTGATTCCCGCTTACAAAAATTGCCCTATGCTTTTCTATTTTCCCACTCTCTTTTATCCCCTTATTTTCCCTCTTCTATACTTAACCAAATTCCCCTTTTTTTTTCCCCTCTACTTTCTCTTTCTGGTTACTTAGTCGTTTTTCTGAAAATGTATAACTATGCGGGTTGGAGGACTCACAGATTCACATTTGCACTCATGCTTTTATATCACAATTATGATCGACCGCTTCCCCATTCCATACCTAGCCACTTTTTCGATTGCGGATTCCCGAGCAGGTGGGCTCCATATTGCACTTCCACTGTTCTGTGACCTACAAACAACACCTGGAATTCCGCGATAATACAAATTGACTTTTGGACTCTCACATCATCCACTCTTTCGTGTTACACATTGTTTGCCCTTGGTTATGGAAGCAAGCAAAGATCAATGAATAAAAGGTAAAATGCAAACTACGCGGAAGACACAGTGATTGTTACTGGGTCAAAGTGAGCAAAAGAGCAGAAAAGATGGAGTGAAGTAAAAGGAAGCAAGTCGTTGGATGAGGATATAGAGGAGGATAGATCAGCAAGGAAGAAGGATCGTGGACAACTCAACAAGCGGAAAAATACACCGTTGGATGCTTTGGATCACCGCGCGAGAAGGAAGGAAAGATAGGCTGGCGAAGCCCTAAAAATGCGAGTCTAGTTGACCTAGGGTTTTAGACACCTAGAGTTTTGGTATCTAGAGTTTTGACACCTAGGTTTTGGCCTAATTATGTCGGTGAGCTATTGTAATGTATAAATAAAGGTCAAGAGGACATGGGTCAGGTTGTTGTTGTTGCTATTGTGTTGTTACTATCACTCTAGTTCACTATTGGTAAGAGTGATTATTGTTGTGAGAGAGAGAAGTTCTAAGTGTGAGAGCCTTATAGTATTGTAAGATCCCTAGTTGGGTGCAGAGATCAAGTCCTGTAGTTGGGTGCGTAGGAAGGGGAGAGACAGAGAGGAGAAGAGAGAATATATGCTAGCTAAGAGCACAGACAAGAACTGTATTCTTCATATTAATACATTATAAAGCACAGTTCAGTGGTCGTATCCCTAGAGAGAGGGTGAACCACGTATATCTTGTGTCATGTGTGTGTGATTGATGCTCTACTCTTTGTTATTGATGTACTATTATTGAATTGTTTTGTTAGATCAGATCTATAGTTGTGTGGATTAGATATAAGTTGATAGGTGATATATGCATGCTGTATTGTTCTAGGGTTAGATCCACTTGATATTCCCCTTGGTTGTAGACGTATTTTTCCTGCAATCCCCTCATAGTTGCTTCGGGTGAGACTGCATCTGCCTCGCATGTGTTGCCTAAAGGGCCAGTTTCTAGGGCTTGTTGGTGTGCTCTTGGAGTGAACCCTGGGTCTGCCTCTGTGCCAAAAAATGGTTCCATTGCTGGGACAGGAATATTCTTGAGGTAATTTCAAGGTGGTTCCCATCAAAGACAAAGATTCAAAAGTGGATAGAGGATCAAGAAAAGGAATTTTTTGAAGCCCATAACAAAAACCCTAATATTAGAACAGAGGATTGGTTAGTAAGATATATCTTTACCGATATACATGAGATATTATTTGGAGGAATCCATCAAGAGCTATATGAGTGGCTAGCTAGGTTAGCAAATACCTAGTTTGAGATTAGACCTAGACCTCTTGTGGTTTGGACGTCGGCGCTGATCAAGAAGGTCAAGAGAGTTGACAATGTCGTGTAGAGAGTAGTAGATCATTGGTTCGATAGCACCATTGGAGGTTACATCACCGAGTTTGTTGTTGACAGAGTAGAGTCATATAGCCAAGCTGAGAGATATTTTTTCAAGGGACCCAGAGGAAAATTTGTACATTTCCTGAAGTTGAGGATCAAGATGCTATTGCATGAGAAGAACATCTTGAAGATACAATAGATTGGTCAGACTTGAAAAGGCTAATGTTCAATAAGTTGGACAAC
Source organism: Picea engelmannii (assembly GCA_009831015.1). Classification (NCBI taxonomy): domain Eukaryota; kingdom Viridiplantae; phylum Streptophyta; class Pinopsida; order Pinales; family Pinaceae; genus Picea; species Picea engelmannii. The sequence goes on along the minus strand of ML777072.1, from coordinate 38,595 downwards.
AACAGTGACACAGAAGTTGGACATACGCGCAGTGGGAGAGTGTTCAGAGAATTTCATCTTGCGAACCTGTTCAAGCATAACTACGGGGACGAAGGTTTCTATAGTGGAGAAGAGGCAGATATGACAGACAAAGAGAATTCAGAACCCGCTAGGGAAGAGGAAGGAAAAGATGAAGAACTTCTCCGAGACAAGCCATAAACTTCAGGAACTACGCAGACTATTGAAGTAAGTACTATTAATCCTCCCGTTGTTTCAGCAACATTAAGTAATCAGAGCAATCAGAGTCACCAAAGCATTCAGAGTACTGTCACCAGTAGTTCAACATATACTCAGTCAGGAAACCTAGGTAGATCTATGGAAGATGAGATGAGGCTCCCTATCTTTATGGGAGATGGATCTGAAGACCCTGATCAACATTGGTTCCTATGTGAAGCTATGTGGAATATTAAAAATGTCACCGATGAATCTGTTAAAAGAACTCAGTTTAGCACTACTCTAAGAGATCGTGCACTGAGCCGGTACATGAATCTTGTCCAAGAAATTACACGGCCTAAGCCACTAAATGAGATCAAGAATGCGTTGATTGCAGAGTTCAAGAAACCCAAGTCAGAGTCACAATGTATTATAGATATGAAAGAGATCAAGTATAAGGTATCTAAACCCGTTTGGGAATTCGATTAGAGATTCAAGATCTTAATTGGTCGATTGAATTTTCAGATCCCAGATGAGTAGAACAAGGAATGGTTCATCGCTGCTCTTTTACCACACATAAGAGTTCCTTTGATGCAACAAAAGATTGCTTTATAGGCTGAGGCACTAGAGATCTCCATGAATCTTGAATCATCCCCTATGGGAGAATCCAGTTCAGGTATGAGTCAAATCTTGAGTTAGCTAACTAGTTTGTCTCTATAGGTCGAAGATATGAAGAAAGAAAAGGGAAAATATAAAAGAGAATACATATGGTGTGTCAGATGCAAATCATAAGGCCACGACAAGGAGCACTGTCCCCTCTTTCATGAATACTTGAACTTGGGAGCTCCGAGCCCTTAAAGAAAGTCACACTGCCCTGGTGCAAAGTATTCAGAAATAGACATCAGCCTGGTGAGTGCTATTACATGCAAAAACACGTTCAAACACCCACAAATTTGTATTGCACATTCTGTAAGTCAATAGGGAATGATGATATGGATTGTAGTTCTTATGACCTCATGCATGAAAATTCAAGAGACATATACAAAATTCAAGGCGAAGTACAGCAAGAAGGAAACACTACACAGTATAATTCTCTGAGGAGAGGAAACTTCAATCCTCATGGTGGATTCAAAGAACAAGGACGAGGAGGAGGTATGGGATGAGGTCGAGGATAGATCATCTGTTACAACTACGCGCAACTAGGACACTTAGAAAGGGACTGTTGGAACCCTTGCGCTACTTGCAGCTACTGCAGTTCCTTTGAACACGCTATAGAAGACTGTCTTGTGCTGCTAGCTAAGCTTCAGGGAAGATGAGTTCCTCAGCAGAATCTGCAAGTGAAACTGATATATGTTGAACCTCATGGAGAAGACCCTAGAGTCATTGTTATCACTAGAGGAGGCATTGTTATAGGAGAAAATAGACTGACCCAAGGAAAGACTATAGAAGACTCAGGAATCAGGAAAGTTGCAGAGAGGACACAAAATTTTGATGCAAAGAAAGAAAGACATATATTTGAGGAGGAAAGAAAAGATTTCAAAGCAGATCAAGGTTCTTCATCAAAGACATGACCAAATATAAGAGAATATGGAATGCCTCTGGCATTCAATCAGTCTTCTTCACCAAAATAAGGAAAAGAGGTAAGCAAGCTCATGGAATTTTTATATACTTGTATTAAGTTGATTAAGAACGAAAATGTTGTACAAGAACTACAAAGCTTAATCAGAGAATATGAGCTAGGAAAGATAGACCCCTTATTGAATAGGGTAGTACACAAAGTCTCTAATAGGATAAGGAGAAATAAGGAATTACACTTGAATGCTCAAATAGGAGAGTATGATATAGACTATGTGGTCCTCGACTTAGGGTTGGAGGTCAATGTCATGACGAAGAAAACCTGGGCACTGATGGGAAAACCGAAGTTGATATATTCCTCAATCAAGCTTAGGATTTCTAATCAACAATATGTAAACCCCTTTGGAAGATTGTATCATGTCCCTATGGACATCGACGGAGTCAGAAAATTTGCATATTTTGAGGTAATTGAGATAGTTGATGACAGTTGTCCTTACCCTATGTTGTTAGGAATTTATTGGGATTTCAATAAATCCATTGTGGTTGACTTAAATAAAATACGTATGACATTTGAAAGAGATGGCCTTAGGGTCATTTCACCTTTATATCCAGATGAAGGTCAGCAATACACAGAACCCATCAGAGAGGAAGCTCGTGCATATGAATTGGAAAACATATACAAACTAACAGTCAAACAACAAGATTACATCAATCCTACGGCCGATGGAAACCTAATATGGAGAAGTGGCAGTGCCTATTCATCATATTCAGAAGAAGCACCAGAGAACTGGAAAAACAAAATGTATGAAGTATCTACAAGGAGATGTGCTAGATTAACCAGAGAAGTTCATTGGACTGGCACAATAGTAAGTAACTTACCCACATTTGATGGTTTGAATCCTTTAGAAGCCTTCTTATCAGACTTCGAAACAAGTGTACCAATGCAACAGAGATTGTTGGCAATGGATGAGGCCTTGAAATCAACACCAACAAGATGGTGGGGGACACACAAAAGCAATATCACAGGCTAGATACAATGTTGTACTTTGATGACAACGTGGTTCTCATCACAAGTAGAAGGCTTTGAAGTTTGGTACACGGGTCAAAGCTGCCCGAAGGAACACGTGCAAATTTGTGAGGAAACTTGGAGCAACGTTATTCAAGAGCAGTGGGTGCACAAATTCATTAACACGTTGGACACAACCCCTATTAACTGGTACCTTTAAGCGGAGCTGTGCCTCATCACTACAGACTGAGAAGGTATGACTTAGAATTTTGTAACCACCTTCTTATTTGAAAGTCAATATCCTTTTATAGATCAAGAATTACATATTGTGAGATAGAAAGTATTCGAGGAGCCATCTAGCCTCCCTTTGGAACAAGAAGAGGACGAATGGACTGTGCCTCTCCAGAAACTACAAAGTTGTTACAACATCAATACTGATGAAGACGATGACCCTAGGAAGGTGAACATCATCGAAACAGAAGGCCAAAGATATGTGGAAGGCATAGGAGTTGAGTTACCATTCATTGGATAGCCAATCAAGATTAAAAAATTCAATATTGGAACGGAGGAGACATCGAATCTTGACAATGTGCGAGATTATTGGGATGTTGCTACCATTGACAAGATTACAGAGTTACTACACGAGTATCAGGACTTGTTTCCAACCAAGTTCACTGATATGAAGGGCATAAAAGGAACTATGGGCAAGATGAGGATCCCTTTGAAACCATATGCAATACCAGTCAAATAGAGACCCTACAGATTGAACCCTAAATATAAGGAGAAAGTGAAGATTGAGCTCGACAGAATGCTGGAAGTAGGGATCATAGAACCTGTTGAAGAGTCAAAGTGGATTATCCCTATGATGGTACAAGACAAGAAGACAGGAGAGATCAGTATCTACGTAGATCTCAGGAAGTTGAATGATGCCTGCTTATTCCCTACACCATTCACTGACGAAGTGTTAGATAATGTGGAAGGCTAGGAGGTATATTTTTTTACAAACGGATTTTCAGGATACCATCAGATCTGGATTGCCAAGGAGGATCGCCATAAGACCAAATTTGCAATAGAATGGGGATCCTACCAGTATACAGTGATTCCATTTGTATTGAATAATTCCCCAGCCATCATTTCCAGGGTGGTGGTCGAAGCATTCAAGGAGTTTATGCATAAACTTCTAGAAGCATATTTTGATGATTGGACTGTTTTTAGTTTATTGAAAAATCATATTGAATGTCTAAGGCTAATGTTGGATAAATGCAGGCAGTGTCAAATTGATTTGAATCTAAATAAGTGCATCTTCTTCTCACCATTTGAAGTGCTCTTAGGTCATATCGTATGCAAGCAAGGATTGCTGGTAGATCCATCTAAAATTGCCATTATCATTGATTTTCCACCTCCTACTTCAGTCAAACAATTGTGCACTATGATGGGACATACTGGATATTACAGGAAGTTCATCAAAGGATATGCTTAGATTACAAAACCCATGGAGAATATTTTAAATAAGGGTTGTCAGTTTAGTTGGACAAAAGCATGCCAGCAGAGCTTCGACACACTGAAACAAAAGATGGTTACCGCGCCTATTTTGGCCTTCCCAGATTGGAGCAAAGAGTTTCATGTGCATGTCGATGCATAATCCATTCCATTGGGAGTTGTGTTAGAACAACTGGGAATAGGAGACATCGACCATTCGTTATATTTTTCTATAAGGAAACTATCCACAACTAATATTAATTACACCACCACTAAGAGAGAAGGATTAGCCATGGTGTATGCACTGCAGAAATTTCGCCACTACTTGTTGGGAGGAAACTTTAAAATGTTTACTGATCACTCTATGCTGAAATACCTAGTCAACAAGCCAGTGTTGGGGGGGAGAATATGTAGATGGCTTCTGCAATTTCAGGAATATCATTTCGAAATTGTGTTTAAACCAAGGAGAATGAACAAAGGTCCCGACCACTTATCAAGGTTGGAACATGGTGAAGAGATGACTAGTTTGGAGGATGCACTGTCGGATAAACAACTATTATCCATTAGAAATATTGATAACCACTTCGCATAGATAGTCCAGTTCCTGTCAACAGGAATGAAACCTAGTGAGTATACAATTACCCAAAAGAAACAACTAGTAGTGCGCGCTGCAGAATTTTCATTTATAGTTGGACATCTATACAAGATGGGACTTGATGAGATATTAAGGAGGTGTGTTATGGAGGTAGAGAGACCATTGATCCTCGCAGAAGCTCATGAAGGCATCGCATGAGGACATTACGCAGGGAAAGAAACTGCACATAAGGTTCTTAGAGATGGCCTTTGGTGGCCTACCTTACACAGAGATGCTAAAGACTATTACAGAGCCTACAATGTATGCCAAAGAGTTGGGAAACCATCCAGAATAGATGAAATTCCTATAGCACTGCATCTGACCCTACAAGAGTTTGAGAAATGGTCCATTGACTTCATGGGCCCTATAAACCCACCAGGAAAGTGCACAGGAGCAAGGTACATCATCACTGCGATAGAATAAGTGACCAGATGGGTCGAAGCCATAGCAGTTAAGGATTGTTGTGCAACTATAGCTGCACGCTTCATATTTGATGACATCATAACCAGGTTTGGATGCCCAAAGATCCTTATGAGTGATCAAGGCACACATTTCATAAATAAAATACTTGAAGCCCTGACTGAGGAATTTGCAGTCCACCATCAGAAGAGCACGCCTTACCATCCACAAGAAAATGGGATGGTTGAAGCATTCAACAATATTTTGGAGATAAAACTGACGAAGATTTGCAGTGTGAATAGGGATGACTGGGATTTAAGAGTACTAGCAGTACTTTGGGCCTATAGAACCACTTGTAAGAAATTAACAATGCAAACTCCTTTCAAGTTGGTGTATGGCCTCAAATTTTTTGTCCCAATGGAATACTTGGTGCCAAGCTTAATAATTGATTCCTTTATAGACATGGATGACACTGGCATTGTTTGTGAGAGGCTTTCACAGTTGGTCGAACTAGAAGAGGACAAATTTATTGCAGGGTTCCATTAGTAGGTTAAGAACGAAAGAGAAAAGGCCTATCATGATAGACACATCAAGAAGAAGGAATTCAAGAAAGGTGATATAATACTGGTATATGACAGTAAGTTCCTGAAACATCTTGGGAAGTTCAGAACACATTGTCTTGGGCCATATGAGATCACCTATGTTACAAAGGGAGGAGTTGCACAACTGAAGATGTTGAACAGAGAATGGAAGGAAGGTTTGGTGAATGGGAGTCGGCTGAAGTTGTACTATGACAACCAGATGCCTCGTAGCTCTCAGTAAAAGCATGAAAAAAAGGGTCTAGGTACCAGGTGCAGTTGAAACTGGGTACCAGACACAAAAAATATAGTCTACACAAGGAAGGAGAGGAGGCATAGAGCAGAAAGAAAAGTTTTCATTGCGCAGTCCAAAGTTGAAGTAAAACAAAAGGATCCGATCTAAAGTTCCTCGGGATGAGTCACAGGTGAGTGTTGGGGAGCTGTTGGCCCTTGGTTATGTTAGAAAGAGAAGATCTAGGAAGAAAAGGTAAAGTGTGGACTGCGCAGAAGACACAATGACTGTTACTGGGTCAAAGTGAGAAAAAGAGAAAAAAAGACGTAGCGAAGTAAAAGAAAGAAATTCGTTGGATGAGGAGATTGAGGAGGATAGATCAGCAAGGAAGAAGGATCGTGGACAACTCAACAAGTGGAAAAATCTACCATTGGATGCTTTGGATCACCGCATGAGAAGGAAGGAAAGACAGGCTGGCGAAGCCCTGAAAACATGGGTCTAGTTGACCTAGGGTTTTAGACACCTAGGGTTTTGGTATCTAGGGTTTTGGCACCTAGGTTTCAGCCTAAGTATGTCGGTGAGCTATTGTAATGTATAAATAAAGGTCAAGAGGACATGGTTTGGGTTGTTGTTGTTTTTATTGTGTTGTTACTGTCGCTCTAGTTTACGGTTGGTAAGAGTGATTATTGTTGTGAGAGAGAGAAGTGATAATTGTGAGAGCCTTCTGGTATTGTAATGTCCCTAGTTGGGTGCGGAGATCAAATCCTACAGCTGTGTGCGTACGAAGGGGAGAGACAGAGAGGAGAAGAGAGAAGATCTGCTAGCTAAGAGTGCAGACAAGAACTGTATGCTTCATCTTAATACATTATAAAGCACCATTCAGTGGATGTATCCCTAGAGAGAGGGTGAACCATGTATATCTTGTGTCATGTGTGTGTCATTGATGCTCTGCTCTTTGTTATTGATGTATTGTTATTTCATTTTTGTGTTAGATCGGATCTATAGTTGTGCGGAGTAGATCTAATTTGATAGGTGATATATGCATGATCTATTGTTCTAGGGTTAGATCCACTTGATATTCTACTTGGTTGTAGACATCTCTGTCTTGCAACCCCCTCATAGTTTCTTCAGTTGAGATTGCATCTACCTCGCAGGTGTTTCCGAAAGGGCCAGTAGCTAGGGCTTGTTGGTGTGCTCTTGGAGTGAACCCTGGGTTTGTTGTTGATTAAGGTTGGTTGTCATTGATGTCAACCCTTGAAGAAATCCCCGTAGCACAAAGGTTTGGGTAATGGACCCATTATTGTTTCATGTAAATATGACTGGTTATTGTTTTGTCATGGTTGATAAGAATTAAATATGGATGAACTCCAAAGTGGTCCCCTTATGGTGAAATCCCTCACAGGAAGATGCTTTGCGGAGTAAGAGAACACATGCTTAATTGTGGAATAATGAGATGAAGGATAGTGAATTTGTTAGGGAAACTATCCTATATGGATAGTGCTTGTCATTCCATTTTCGGTGGTATGTGGAATGTCACATAACTCCTCACGGTTAGAGAGTTATGGCCATGAGAAGTTGGAGACCCCAGGTTTGGGTAATGGACCCAAGTTTGTTTGATGGGTAACTGTATGAGTTATGATATATTTTCAGATAATACTATTCTATATGGATATTAAATGTCATGCCATTTCTGGTGGTATGTGGAACGTCACATAACTCCTCACGGTTTGAGAGTTATGGCCTTACGAAGTTGGAGGACCCTCATATGTCATCTAGAAGCCCCAAAAGGTCAAAGTAGTCAAAGTGGTTTAAGAGATTCTAAAAGGTAAATAATAAAGTGAAGTAATGAGTGTATTATAATTCAAGGTGAATAAAAAATAAATTATTTCAATAATAAATTTAATGGAGAAATTAGAAGTGGGTTAACCCTAAAATAAGGAAAGTGGGGCCAAGTGACCTAGAAGGTGTTTTTAAGGAAGCTACTTGTAGAGTATAAATAAGAGGCAAGGCTCTCTCATTTTAGATACACTTGAGCATATTGAATATCTATAGGTGTCTGAGGTAACCAAGGATATCTAAGCCAAAATTCTGAGGGAAGGTGAAGAAAAGAAGGTTGAAATGCTAGGAAGGATAAATTCTTTTGATGGTGCTTTCTAAGGTATGTTATTTACAGGTCATCTCACCATTTTCACTATAACGTTTTTTCTATAATGACTCAGACCGTGAAATTTATATTCCATTGAGAAAACATATCCAAGTATCTGTGGTAAAAAAATTATCTTGTGGGTCGTTTTATTTTGGGAGTTACACTCCGTGGAAAATAGGGTTTGTGGTTAGTCCCGAAACTAGTCAAAAACAGGTGTTTCGGGTAAAAACGTCATAACTTATTCATAAAAAATAAAAATTTACTGAGACAAAATGTGTTGGTTAGGGTACAGTCTGTAGTATGTTTTGTAACCATTTCATGTCCATTCAACAAATATTCCGTGCGGGGTACACTCTACAAGGTCTCTCTCTAGAATAAGCCAGAATTGAGTAAGGTATGCCATTTTTTCTATAACTCATTTTATGAGAGGTTCCAAGTAGTGACACTTGGAGGAATTGCATAAACCACACTAAATAACATTGTGTATCAGTTTCATATGTTTATACATTACAGGTACAAAGTTATGATTACTTCAAGTTATGGTTGTTGACTAGTCCAAAACTAGGCATGTGAGACTAAAGAAACGTTTGATGAAAATGCTAGTATCTTGTTGTTAAAGTTAAGGAAGGTTTGCAAGAATGTGATCATATACACCAGGTCTACTACAGAGCTACAAATCATATTTGGATGATGAAATTGATGAGGGATTTTGGTTGAGGTACATGTTGAGTACATGGTTGAGATAAGTAGTTGATGAGTTAGCACATACATGAGGTGTATAGTTGATGATGTTGGTACATATTTATGAGTCATAGTTGATGATTAGTTGACACATGATTGGTACATATTTGGTACATGGTTGGATGCACTTGTTTATGGTACAGGTTGGTGCATGGTTGATGCACTTGTTTATGGTACATGTTGATTACAGGTTGAGGTACAGGTTGATGGATGGTTGATGCATGGTTCATATTTATTGGTACAGGTTTACAATGGTATATATCACAGTGATAGTGTGACAGTGGTTCCATCATTCTACTTCTACTTCAAGGCGGTTGGATGGGGCAAGGACAGGTAGTTGTAGCCACCTTCCGATTGTAGCCACCTTTCGGTTGTATCCAGAGAACATAGGGGTTGTAGCCTCCTTCTTGTTGTAGCCAGAGAACATAGGGGTTGTAGCCTCCTTCTGGTTGTAGCCAGAGAATTGGGGAGTTGGAGATTCCTTCAGGTGGTAGCCTGAGAAACTAGGGGGTTGGAGCCTCCTTCCAGTTTTAGCTGGAAAACAAAGGAAGTTGGTGCTTCCAATGAATGTAATTCTTCAAGACATATAAGAAAAAGAAGTCCATGGTTTTCTCTTGATTTGGGTTTCCACGTAAAACATTGGTGTATTTTGTATGTGTATGATTGTTCATTTGTTCATTGATTATTTACTCTGCAGTTATTGGATGATAATGCTTCATTGATATAACACTTGGATTATATGGTTAAAAAGGATTAAATTTATCTATTACTGATTCACCCCCCTTCTCAGTAATCCAACAATTGGTATCAGAGAAGGTTCCTTCAAAAATCAGTTTAACCACTCAAAGGTAGATCATGGAGAGCAACAACTTGTATAAAGATGGAATACCACAGTTTGATGGACATAATTATGTTTTTTGGAGCATAAGGATGAAGACATATATACAGGCATAGGGATTTGAAATTTGTCAATCAATTGTAGATGGATACACAACACGAGCAGTTCCACCAACAAATGAAAAAGCAGTGAAACTCAGTCATAATAATTCCAAAGCCACAAATGCACTTCTAAATGGTCTCAGTGAAACAATATTCACCAAAGTTTCACATTGTAAATCCGCTAAAGAGATTTGGGACAAGCTTCGAAATATTTATGAAGGAGATACAAAAGTCAAAGAAGCAAAGATTCAAACTTACAGGGGTCAGTTCAAACAACTAAAAATGAAGAAAGATGAGAATATTGCAGCCTACTTCTTACGAGTCGATGAAATAGTGAATGCAATCATAGGATTGGGAGAAGACATCGAAGAATTTGTAATTGTTCAAAAGGTACTAAGATCTATTCCTATGAGATTTAACCCTAAGATATCAGCACTAGAAGAAATATCGGATCTAAACTCAATAAGCATGGACAAACTGCATGGAATCTTCACAGCATATGAAATGAGAATTGAATAGGAAAATCCAAATGTAAAAGATGCAGCCTTTAAAGCATCCAAAAGATCAAAGAAAAATCAAAAGGAACAAGAAGAATATAGCAGCAGCAACGATGTCTCAGAAGATGATGAAGAAGTGGCCAACTTTGTCAAAAGAATGAATAAGGGAACCAACGGTAGGTATAGAGGTAAGCTTCCTTTAATTTGTTTTAATTGTGATGGTATTGGTCATTTTGCTAACAAATGTCCTCATAAGAAAAAGAGAAATGATGAAGGTTACTCAAAAGGCAAATAAACATATAAAGGTAAAAGAAATACAAAGAAAGTTTTCAAGAAACGATTTTGCACCAAAGAAGACATCTCATCATCAGATGAAGATGAAGTCAGCAACAGTGAAACAAAGAGATTTATATTCATGGTAGTAGAAGACTCCGAAAAAGAATATGAAGAATCATATGAAGAAGAAATTGAAGAGGTAGAAGTTGACTTCCGAAAATAATTAATGAGTGCTATAGAAGTTATCAGAAGAGAAAAGAAGAAAAACAAGAAACTACAAGCAGAACTAGATAAGAAAAAAGACACTCGAGAATTAGAACAAATGATCACAAAATTGAAGGTTCAAATAGAAGAATATAAAATAATTGAAGAAGCACTCAAAGAAAATATATTGATCAGTCTCCTTTGGAAATGATGATTCAGCCAAAATCATTGGAAAAGACACAGTTCGAATTGGGAATAAGAATGAAAAGGCAGAAAATGTTCTACTAGTAGAAGATATGAAACATAGTATTTTAAGTGTGAGTCAAATGTGTGACCAAGGTCATAAAGTTACTTTCATAAAGTTACTTTCTATTCACAAAAGTGTGAGATAAGAAAAGAAGGTTCAGGGAAATTGGTCTCTACAGCTGTAAGAACTTCAAGCAACATATATGTGTTAAGTGAAATTGGAAATGAAAAGTGTTGTCTAGGAAAGGAAGATGAAAGTTGGATATGGCACAGAAGAATGGGTCACATGCATTTTGATAACCTTGTCAAAATCAGCAAAAGAGAAGCAGTCAGAGAAATTCCCGAGATCACGAAACCAACCAACACTTTATGCAAACATTGCCAACAAGGAAAGAAAACAAATACCAGGTTCAAATCAAAGGAATATTCAAAAACAAAACCACTAGAAATTGTGCATACTTATCTAGTTGGACCAACTACAACAAAAGGCTTAAAAGGTGAGAGATACTTTATGTTATTAGTTGATGATTATACAAGAATGACTGCAGTTTTCTTTCTCAAGAACAAGTCAGAAGCTTTTGAAAATTTCAAGATCTACAAGGAAATGGTTGAAAATGAGATGGATTCAAGAATCAAATGCTTAAGATCGGATAATGGAGGAGAATTCACCTCAAATGAATTTATGGACTACTGCATCCATCATGGAATAAAAAGGCAATTCTCCTTCGCTAGGACACCTCAACAGAATGGAGTTGTTGAAAGAAAGAACATGACAGTACAAGAAATGGCTCGAACAATGATAATGGATTCAAAGTTGACAGATATTTTTTGGACACAAGCAGTGCATACAACAGTTCACATTCAAAATAGAGTAATGCTCAAAAACAACACTGATAAAACTCCCTACGAGCTATGGAAAGGAACACCGGCAAATGTGAAGCACTTCATATTTTTTGGAAGCAAATGTTACATCAAAAGAGAAGATGGAAGAATGGGAAAGTTTGACTCTCGTGTGGACAAAGGAATACTTGTTGGTTACTCAAGTACAAGGAAAGCATACAAGTGTTACAATCTAATATTAAACAAAGTTATGGAAAGCATCAACATAACAATTGATGAAACAGGCAGACCCGAATCAAAAGAAGAAGAAAACAAATCAATGGAACAACTTTTCGAAGAAGAAGATGAAAAAGAAGTAGAAGAGGAAGATGAAGATGAAGAGAATTTGACAGAAGAAGAAGAGCAAGTTCAACAAGTATCTCTAAAGACACCTAGCGAATGAGTAGAGAAGAATCATCCTTTAGATCGGATTATTGGAAACAAAGATACATGAGTTGAGACTAGAAGAAAAATCCGTTCACCAGAAAAAAAACACCTAGCACTCTTATCTACAATTGAACCAAATTTTTTTTAAGAATGGACAGGAAGGATGAATTTTGGAATAAGGCCATGGATGAAGAATTGGAACAAATAGAGAAAAATGACACTTGGGAATTGGTTCCAAGACCAAAGAATAAGAATGTGATTGACACAAAATGGGTCTTCAGGAATAAATTGAATGAAGATGGATAGGTTACAAGGAAAAAATCTAGATTGGTATGTAAAGGATATGCACAAATTGAAGGAATCGACTTTGAAGAGACATTTGCCCCAGTTGTCAGAATGGAAGCAATCCATTTTATTTTAGCTTATGCATGCTCCAAAAATGTTAAAGTATATCAGATGGACGTAAAATCAACTTTTATGAATGGGGAGCTTGAATAAGAAGTCTACATTGAACAACTAGAAGGATTTTAGTTGTCAGAGAACACAGACTATGTGTGTAAATTAAAGAAGGCCTTGTATGGTCAAAAATAGGCTCCTAGAGCATGGTACTCCAGACTAGATAAGTATTTGCAGTAGGCAGGGTTCAGAAAAGGAAGTGCAGACAGAAACCTCTACATCAAGGTAAGTCAAGGTAATATTTTATTAATTGAATTTTATGTTGATGATATTATTTTTGGTAGTGATGATGACAGGTTAAGCCAAAAATTTGCAAAAGACATGCATAATGAATTTGAAATGTCGTTACTTGGAGAAATATCCTTCTTTTTGGGACTTCAAATACATCAAAGCAACCAAGGAATTTTTATTTCTCAAACCAAGTATATCAGAGAAATGCTAAAGAGGTTCGGAATGGAAGATTGCAAACCAGTTATCACACCCATGCAAACCAGTTGTAAGTTGAGCAAAGATGATGATTCAAAGTCTACAGATCAGAGGCAATACAGGTCAATGATCGGTAGATTACTATATGTGACAACATCCAGACCAGATGTAATGCAGGAAGTTGGACAAGTGGCACGATTTCAAGCAGCACCAAAGGAATCACATGTATTAGCAGTAAAGCAGATCTTAAGATATCTCAAACGAACAAAAGAGTTTGGATTATGGTATCCAAAAGGAAAATATCTATCACTTATTGCCTACACAGATGTATATTGGGTAGGTTTTATTGATGACCGATGAAGCACCAGTGGAGCAGTGTTCTACTTAGGTGAGTGTTTGGTATCATGGCTAAGAAATAAACAATCATCAGTATCTCTATCTACAGCTGAGGCAAAGTATATTGCAGCAGCAACATGTTGTACACAGGTTCTTTGGATGAAACAAACTTTGACAGATATACAGGTTGAGTATGATGATCCCATTCCAATATATTGTGATAATAGAAGTTCCATTAGTATCTATAAAAACCCGGTGATCCACTCCAAGATGAAGCACATTCCAATCAAGTATCACTTTCTATGGGAACAGGTTGCAGAAAAGAACATTAGAGTTGAGTATGTGGGCACAAAAGAACAAGTGGAAGACATCTTTACAACACCAATTCCATGGGAAGCCTTTGAATATCTTTGCCAAAGACTATTAGTTATTTCTACTCCAAAATGAATGCTTTTTGAATGATTTTTGAATGCTTATCTTATATGTCTTAGATGTACACGAGGAAGCACCATAAGAGGAAAGTTCAGTTAGGGGGAGCATCCCCGAATGGAAAGATGCATTTTCAATTGATGACAAAGGGGGAGAGAATTATTAGATGCAGAGGACAAAGGCATGGTTCTAGGGGGATAAAATTTATTAGATGCAGAGGATAGAGGCATGGTTCTAGGGGGACCATGAGTGATATGATTCCAGTATTGCATCAGAGTGTTGCCATCAATGCCAAAGGAGGAGATTGTTGATTAAGGTTGGTTGTCATTGATGTCAACCCTTGAAGAAAGCCCCGTAACACAATTTTTTGGGTAATGGACCCAATATTTTTTCATGTAAATATGACTCATTATTGTTTTGTCATGGTTGATAAGAAGTAAATATGGATGAACTCCAAAGTGGTCCCCTTATGGTGAAAGCCCTCATCGGAAGACACTTTGTGGAGTAAGAGAACCCATGCTTAATTGTGGAATAATGAGATGAAGGACAAGGAATTTTTCAGGGAAACTATCCTATATGGATAGTTCTTGTCATTCCATTTATGGTGGTATGTGGAATGTCACATAACTCCTCACGGTTAGAGAGTTATCGCCATGAGAAGTTGGAGACACTAGGTTTGGGTAATGGACCCAAGTTTGTTTGATGGGTAACAGTATGAGTTATGATATATTTTCAGATAATACTATTCTATATGGATATTACATGTCATGTCATTTCTGGTGGTATGTGGAACATCACATAACTCCTCATGGTTTGAGAGTTATGGCTTTACGAGGTTGGAGGACCCTCATATGTCATCTAGAAGCACCAAAAGGTCAAAGTAGTCAAAGTGGTTTAAGAGATTTTAAAAGGTAAATAATAAAGTGAAGTAATGAGTGTATTATAATTCAAAGTGAATACAAAATAATTTTTTTCAATAATAAATTTAATGGAGAAATTAGAACTGGGTTAACCCTAAAATAAGGAAAGTGGGGCCAAGTGACCTAGAAGATGTTTTTAAGGAAGCTACTTAGAGAGTATAAATAAGAGACAAGGTTCTCTCATTTTAGATAAACTTGAGCACATTCAATATCTATAGGTGTCTGAGGTAACCAAGGATATATAAGCTTAAATTCTAAAGGAAGGTGAAGAAAAGAAGGTCGAAATGCTAGGAAGGATAAGTTCTTTTGATGGTGATTTCTAAGGTATGTTATTTACAGGTCATCTCACCATTTTCGCTATAAAGTTTTTTCTATAATGATTCAGACCATGAAATTTCTATTCCATTGAGAAAAAATATCCAAGTATCTATGGTAAAAAAATTAGCTCGTGGTTCATTTTATTTTGGGAGTTACACTCTGTGGAAAATAGGGTTTGTGGTTAATCCTGAAACTAGTCAAAAACAGGTGTTTTGGGTAAAAACGTCATAACTTCTTCATAATAGATACAAATTTAGTGAGACTAAATTTTGTAGTTAGGGTACAGTATTTAGTACGTTGTGTAACAGTTTTAGATCAATTCAACAAATATTCTGTGTGGGGCACACTCTGCAAGGTCGCTCTCTAGAATAAGCCAGAATTCAGCAAGGTATGCCATTTTTGCTATAAATCATTTTCTGAGAGGTTCCAAGTAGTGACACTTGGAGGAATTTCATAAAATACACTGAGTAACATTGTATATCAGTTTCATATATTTATACATTACAGGTACAAAGTTATGATTACTTCAAGTTATGGTTGTTGACTAATCCAAAACTAGGCATGTGAGACTAAAGAAAAGTTTGATGAAAATGATAGTCTCTTGTTGTTAAAGTTAAGGAAGGTTTGCAAGAATGTGATCATATACACTAGGTCTATTACAGATCTACAAATCATATTTGAATGATGAAATTGATGAGGGCTTTCGGTTGAGGTACATGTTGAGTACATGGTTGAGACAAGTAGTTGATGAGTTGGCACATACATGAGGTGTATAGTTGATGATGTTGGTACATATTGATGAGTCATAGTTGATGAGTAGTTGACACATGATTGGTACATACTTGGTACATGGTTGGATGCACTTGTTTATGGTATATGTTGATTACAGGTTGTTTGGTACAGGTTGGTGCATGGTTGATGCACTTTTTTATGGTACAGGTTGATTACAGGTTGAGGTACAGGTTGATGCATGGTTCAGATTTATTGGTACATGTTTACAGCGATATATCTCATAGTGATAGTGTGACAGTGGTTCCATCATTCTACTTCTACTTCAGGGCGGTTGGATGGGGCAAGGATAGGTGGTTGTAGCCAGAGAACATAGGGGGTTGTAGCCTCCTTCTGGTTGTAGCTAGAGAATTGGGGAGTTGGAACTTCCTTTAGGTTGTAGCCTGAGAAACTAGGGGGTTGGAGCCTCCTTCCAGTTGTAGCTGGAAAACAAAGGAAGTAGGTGCTTCCAATGAATGTAATTCTTCAAGACATATAAAAAAAAACATTCTGTGGTTTTCTCCCAATTTGGGTTTCCACGTAAAAAACTGGTGTACTATGTATGTGTATGATTGTTCATTTGTTCATTGCTTATTTACTCTACATTTATTGGATGATAATGCTTCATTGATATAATACTTGGATTATATGGTTAAAAAGGATTAAATTTCTCTATTACTGATTCACCCCCCCTCTCAGTTATCCAACATATGCCCCTATGCCAACACACATTTTGCACTCAGACGTTTTGAGACATACAATTTGACCATCAGGGCCTCACGTTTCCTAGGGAACCCTTGTCACCCTATTTTGAAGCTCGTCCAATTGCATTCCATACTTTACCATTTCTTGGAATCTCTTTCATAGATCGTCGGGTTGGCAGGTTCATGAAATCTCCAATTCCTAATCGTTGTTTCATGTGCCCGCCACCTTCGCACTTCTTTCCAAGTATGTAATAATTGAGGTTTAATGCTAACAAATCATCATGCAACAACTGTAAATATTGTCATTAATGAGCAAAAGGCTCGAGGAGACAGTCACACTGACTATCCCTGTACAAATTGTCCAGAAACATGCAGAAAAGATCTTGCCAGGTAATGGGGTATCTATTATAAATTTCAATATATTAGCCCTTATTTTCCCTCTTCTATACTTAACCAAATTCACGTTTATTTTTCCCCTCTACAGTCTCTTTCTGGTTACTTAGTCATTTTTTCAAAAATGTCTAACTACGCGGGTTGGCAGAATCACGGGTTCACATTTGCAGTCATGCTTTTATATCGCGACTCCGATCGACTGCTTCCCCATTCCATACCTAGCCACTTTTTCGATCGTGGATTCCCAGGAAGGCGGTATCTATATTGGACTTCCATTTTTCTATGACCTACAAACAACACCCATACTTCCACGATATACAAATTGATTGTCGGACTAACACATCATCCCCTCTTCTGTGTTACACATTTTTCACTCAAATGTTTCGAGACATACAATTTGACCATCGGGGCCTCACGTATCGTGTGGAACACTTGTCACCCTATTTTGAAGCCCATCCGTCTACTTTCCATACTTTTCCATTTCTTGGAATCTCTTTCATGGATCGTCGGGTTGGCGGTTTCACGAAATCTCCAATTCCTAATCATTGTTTCTTGTGCCTGCCTCCTTCACACTTCTTTCCAAGTATGCAATAACTGAGGTTTAATTCAGCTATAGTAAATATTGTCATTAATGAGTAAAATCCTCGAGGAGACAGTCACACTGACTATCCCTACACAACTTGTCCAGAAACATGCAAAAAATATCTTTCCAGTTAATGGGATATCTATTACAAATTTGAATATATTAGCGAAAATGATTCTGACAGACCGTTTCCCTATTCCATACTTAGCCACTTTTTTGATCGTGGGTTCTCGGACATGCGGGCTCAATATTGCACTTCCATTGTTCCACAACCTGCAAACAACATCCAAAATTCTTTGATATACAAACTGACCGTTGGACTGCCCCATCATGCCCTCTTCTGTTTTACGCATTTTTCACTCAAAATTTCCGAGAGATACAATTTGACTGTCGGGTCCTCACCTCTCCTAAGTATCCCTTGTAACCCTATTTTGAAGCCCATCCGACCTCTTTTCATACTTAGCCATTCTTTAATTTCTCTTCCCCGTCCCCACCACCTTCGCACTTGTTTCTAAATATGCAATTAGTAACCTTTAATGCTAACAGCTCATCATGGAGGAACTGTAAATATTGTCATTGATGAGAGAAAGGCTCGAGGAGATCTCCCATTAATACACATTAAACCAAGATTTGCAGAGGGTTATATTATCCCTTCCGAGTGTTCATTTCAAACATCATGGAATGTATTTCATGGCTCGTTGGGTTGGCGGGTTCACGAAACCTCCAATCCGTAATTTCTCTTCATCATACCTGCCACCTTCGCACTTCTAAGTATGCAATTACTAAGCTTTAATGCTAATAGCTCATTATGCAGCAACTATAGATATTTTCATTATTGAGCGAAAGGCTTGAGGATATCTCCCATTCACACGCATTGGACCAACATTTGCAGAGCAAACAGACGTTCTCGTAAACTTATGGCACCATCTCGACAACAATTCTATGGAGATACAGTGAACATCTTCATGCGTGAGGACCAAAAATTCCAGTGGTATAGGGCATACTCTTACTACTTATCCCCTTCCACCGAGAACAAAGTAATTTGGACCTCTGGAATTGCTCATGCAGGTTGTGTGCCTGAAGTTTTTGACTCTAAGGAGGTGGTCTCTTGGTGCGTCGAGAGATATATTTCAAGCCAAAGAATTATTCCACTGCAGGACCACTCTCTTGTTTCTTTGTCACCTCAGGTCTTCCGCAATATGTTAAGATTGTCGGAGCCAACATTGACCTTTAGAGGAGAAGACTGCAAGCAGTTCCTAAAAAACGCATGATAACGGGTTGGACCTCTTGCCCGAGTTCTTGGAAGACCCGATGGCAGTTCCTAAAGATATCACAAGCTTGCAGGTTAGTTCATTTAGAAATCCATTCTAGGAAATTGCCTGGATGTTTACAAGAATAACGGGACAAGAATCCACAACAAGTATTTCCCGCATGGTTCTTTATTTTTTGTATTTCACAGTCAAGGAACAAGCCATTTTTTATTGGGGGAATCTAATTTCCATTGAAATATGTTCCCAATTGTCACGATTCAAAGAGGAGAAGAAATTTAATATTTCATCCTACTTGGTATTCGCGATAGCACATTGCTGTCTATTTACAAAACTATCTATGTCCAAGAAGGTAAACTTTGAATTCGACCCAGTAACCTTCTAGTACAAGGCCTTGTGGAGGCACAAGGCCTCCCATTGTTTTTATGAGTTTTTAATGACTTTGTCTCAGTTTTCAAATATTTATTGTTAGGAAAGGATGATCCCCGCATGTCTGACCATGAAACCACGTTTTTGGATAGGAAGGGGACACTTGAACAAAGGGAGAATTACAGTGTGATAATGATTTTTGGCTCCAAGTAAAATCCTTATTTCCTTCCATGTCACATTACGAACATAATGTTTGTTACATAAATAGCAAGGCAATACAACTGTTGGTTTCATTTATTCCATGAGAAGAGAAAAAATAAGTTCATTCCTCTGCCTTGGAAAGTCGGGGACTTCCTGTTCATGAATGTCAACAAAATTGATGAATTTGCAGGCCATTTGAACAACTTGAACCTAAGATATGCTGAAAGGCTAAGAGGGTTCAACCCTAATGGGATTTTTTTAGAATATTTACTAGTAGTTGGCTTCATCAATTCATTTATCCAGACACGTCTGAACGAAAACAGAGACAATGATGAAAACACTCCTGCTTCTGATGATGGCGACCTAGAGACATTGCAAAGCACCACTAAATTGTACAAAAAATAGGGAAAAGGCCCTGCTGAGAAGATTGTTCAATCCCCGGTTACCACTCCCAAGAGTATGACATCCTGGATCATCGCCCCAACGACCCACCCCAGTAAGAAAGCAACCCAGAATTCTTCAAATGGAGGAGGAGATAAGAACCCTCCTCACGGTAAAATTGATAGTTATCACAAGCTTCCCGTGAGGAAGAAGAGAAAAAACATTGTAGGGCAAGCAGAAGAGACCGGAATTGAAAGTGAAGACATGGAACTTGAGATTGATCTGGATATCTTATTCCACAACGTTGATCAGCCCGGGGATGTGATCCACCATAGTCCCCCAATGGAAATGGCTGAGACCGAAATTTTTGATGAAGATGAATCCTTCATATTCCAGAGCATTGTTTTTGACAACGAGTCTAAACATTTAATTATTGAAAAGAGAGATGTAAGAAATAAGAAAGGGAAATCTCGTTCAGAGATTAACCTTAGGAACATGCGGTCGTCACAAATCTCCCGACTTCACCAAGCAACGAGAGATGATCTTGATGATTCCATTGGAGGCATTGAGGCTTCGAATGCTAAACTGAAGGACCGACTCAAGGAATTGGAGGAAGCTTTGATTCCTATCCCATTGCTTGCTAGTCCTTTAGAAATAACCATGCATGCCACCCTTGTAGCCAAGTTAAAATGATCCTCCAGCCTCCTCGCATCATGTAGAGGCTATGTGGAGAATAATATCAAGAAAATAATGAAATTGATTACTCAGGCCTGGGAAACTTCACAAAGTATGGCTTCCCTTGGAACGAGGGCACTTGCTTTGCACGAACATTTGCAGTCAGATTTAAAAAATGACTAACGTTTCTATATAGAGACAGTCATCCCTTTTGGCATCCATGTCAGCAACATGACAGATATGAGAAAAAGACAATAATATCTCCCCTCCCCAAACTGGATCACTCAATTAAGTGCATGCTGAAAACATAGATGGTTTTAGGGGCTAAATTTCGCTCATGGGATAATTTTACATGGTTTTTCCAAAAATGAGATTCGCTATTTTAAAAATGATTCATCAAAATT
Organism: Picea engelmannii; assembly: GCA_009831015.1. Classification (NCBI taxonomy): domain Eukaryota; kingdom Viridiplantae; phylum Streptophyta; class Pinopsida; order Pinales; family Pinaceae; genus Picea; species Picea engelmannii. The sequence goes on along the minus strand of ML777072.1, from coordinate 17,554 downwards.
CTATAGGATAAAATTATTTTACCTTAAAAATCGCCAAAATTTTATAAAAACTATATAAGATACTTAGAAATTTGAATATTTTTACAAAAATATCGCCAAACATTTATAGTTGACATATGAAGGATTAGTAAGATTCGCCAAGGTTTCTACATTTTAAAATAAATTTCCATCCTTAAAATCATCCCTAGATGGAAAGAGAAAGTGAAGAACTTGCATCTCATTGTCCAATCATGTGAGCAAGCCATATCAAAGAAAGAATAATTATTTAGAAAGCTGACCGAAATAGACTTAGACGGAAGCACCAACGAGGTCCAAGACCCCAAATTAATCATCAACTCCTTGCCCTTCACCAAGCAAGCCTTCGATGAACACGTTGATATTTTTAAGGGGTTTTCTTTAGAAAAGTTTTACAACATCCTTGAATATGGTGAAGATGACGTGGACAACTGGCTAGTGGACTATTCGGTAAAAAATGAAGAAATTTATTAGGCTCTGCGTAATTGTTTTATCGATCTAAGGGAATTAGAAAAGGATATTTTCAACATAAAAATCCAATATGAGATCAACGTGGCCCCCATGAGAGGCTACATTGAAGAATGGCTCCAAAGGGAAATCGACAAGCTCGCCGACGAAGGGAAACAGGCAGTTGGCACGATTCCAGTAGCTGTTGACGACAGCAATAAAAAGGCATCAACAAGAAAATAGAAAAGGGGGGGATATATACCATCAGTGTAAGTCTATATTGATCACATTCTTCTCTGTTTATCAATCCATATATTCCACCTCTTTAAATAGAAATGTCTAACCAAAGAATGATAACTTCCAATTTCTTCTTTTCAGGTCTTGCTCTCTACCATCGCTCACTTCTTCTTTCTATAGTCCAATTTCTTGTACTTATTTGTTTTATGGTCCGCAAGAGCCCCAATCCCAGTCTATATGACAAATGCATTTAAATTTCTAGGAATATGTAACAGACAATATTATTTTTTGATCTATTTCAAAGAAAACTATTTTTTTCAAAATGAAAAATTAGTTCTCTTTATGCATGTCGGTCATCTTCTTTTATTTTATGTGCTCAGAAATTTTTATTTTCAACTATGTTGAATGTCAAGAGATTGTGTTTATTTAATTTGAATGTTTAATGTGTGTGATTCCTAGTCCTATTTTCCAGGAACCTTTATTTCAAAAAAAAAAAAAAAAAAACATTTTCTATCGTTTTGTATTGCTTCAAGTCATTGCGACGGATATTCTCTAAGTCCCACATTTGAACTATACATGCCACAAGAAAAAATTATAGAGGAGTACCACATCTATAAGAACGCAGAAGGATTCAAAAAAAAATAAATTGTTTCTTTGCCACCACATATAACTTATTTATCCTAACACATATAGAGACACACAATCCAGATGATCTATTTAAAGAAGTGACTATGAAAATTGTGCTTAACTCTAACCAGTTGGAAGTATACAGAAATAATTATGAATGCATTTCATAAATACATTGAAGAGATAAAACATGCAAGGTAGGAACGAAAATTTCGAACATGGCAAGTCAGACATTGTCTGGTGTACTACTGGTAAAAATAAAAGAAAGATGGATTATGAAAAACACGGTATAATTAGAATGAAAATACTTTCAAAAACTAAATGGTTCCAATGCCACAATTGCTCTAGGATCCACGTGTCATTTTCTGCATGGATACCACCTGTACTTCATGTTGCTTGCCACGTGTCCGCTGCAGTTTCCATTTGCCTCCTCTACTTATTCCCCATCCCTGTTCATTTATTCCCATTCCAACCCGGTAGGGACTACGCTGCCATGCATCACGTGTTTGTAATATAGGAGGGCTTGTTTTTTCAAAAACATTTATTATTCATTTTTAATTAATATAAATTTTTTGAACTTCTAACAATTTGTAACAATTCATTGGTAATAGAATATGCATGTAAAAAGCTTGCTTACTTTTTTTATTTTATTTTTAATTAATATTAATGTTTTGAACTTTTATCAATTTATAATAATCTATTGGTGCATCCTTATTTGTATTTTAAAATTCGAGTGTAAATTTATCCATTGCACACACCTCGCTCATATCAAAGTGGAGTAGATAGAAAATTAACAAAACAAGAGTATATATTTAATATCATGAATTAGATGAAAGAATACACTCAACTATTTATGTCATTTATACAAAGATATACATAGAAAGGTATAGAAGTGGAGTATATAGAAAGGTATCAAAACACATGCATGCATATATTTAATAGACAAAGATATACATGTAACTATTTTTTTTCACTTAGACTTCAAAAAATATTACTTTAGCACAAACATAGTCAAGAGATAAGTAATTAAATCAAAAGAGCTTCAACTAAGACACTCTCTTTATTTTGCTTAAATTTCTCAAGTCACTTTTGTCATAAATTAAACTTACATAGCTCTTAAAACATAGTCTATAACTTTCTCTGAACTTGAAACTACAAAGATTTATCAAAAATATACATATCTAGGACCCATAATGATGCAGGAGCATCGCTCCACCTTAGAAAATGCACCAGCAAGCCAACACATAGACACGCAATGGAGAAAGGGAGAGGCATTGACCCTCCCATTTTTAAATTTTAAAAATATGATCCTATAGGGATTTGCGTTGTAAGGTTGTAAGAGCCAAGCCATACATTTGTACATGTAGTGGACATGGTTGCCTTAAATAGTTGACTATAAGCAGGTTTGGATCATTATTTATGTAATGAGCCGTAGGGGTATGGTGTCATAACTGAGACAGTGATGGCACTAAGGCAGTGAAGAGGATAAGCTCATAGAGCTCTCTTTTGTAAAGAGGGGTGAGATATTTGTAGAGAAGTATTAGAATCAGAACTCGGGATAGAGTTAGGATAGGAGGTAGAATAGTTCTTGGAGAGATCTTGAGAGAACCGGGACTCTGTTGCAGTCCATTTTTTGTAAACATCTGTATAGACACATAGAGATAATAGAAACGAAGTTTTTCTTGCACAGTTTGTTTATGTATTTGTGTTCATTATTATGTTTTTATATGTCATTCATGAATGAATGTGTGAACTGGTGAAGTAACGAATAAGTTTCAATTGTTTCTCTCATGTGAGTTGCGAGTGAAAGGAGTGCACAGGAATAACTTTGTGTTGGTTTTAGAGAGAAACAGAGTCATAGAACACTCTATAAGGAGGAGCTCTGCAAAGTGTGAATTGAGAAAGAGGTTGCTAGGAGGGCACCAGAATCCTTAGGAGACTGATTAAATCAAAAATCTCAGAAGAGATAACGCAAGGAGTGTATAGGATACGAAATTATTCCAAGTCCAAAAGCTCAGAAAGGATAATGCAAGGAATGCGTGGGAGACGAATTTATTCTAAGTCCTAAAACTCAGAAGAGATAACACTTTCAGAAGCGCAAGAGAGATCCAGATAGTTGGGTCCGCAAGATAAAGTTCAAAGGCCGAAACCTTTGAACACTGACAAAATCTTCCAAGACGGAAGACGTCAAAAAGCTTAGGAGGAGGAGCAACAAAAACCGTCATATCGATTGTGGGGAGGAACCTGGACCGTCATATCAGCGTCCAACAAACAAAGGAATCACAGAGGAGAGGAACATATCCCATTAGTTGGATTTGAGAGCGAAGGACCAACAACCATTGGATCTGGAGGTAAGTGCACGAGACTTAATCCTTGTGTGTACAGGAGAGTGGACTTGTCAAAGTCCCGAATTAATTTGGGATCATCCATCGTCAAGGAGGAAAAGTGGTGTGAGATCCACAACTTTGGAAGTTTGTGGACAAAGAGGAGGAGAAACAACCAAAGTAAATATTGGTCATTGTTCGCGAGGAGGGGTATGTGTCCATAGATCGGAGTCTCCGAGCGAAAGCACTCCAGGAGAAATGAGTGCCTAGGAGTTCGAAAATCCTGAAGCCCGAAGAGTTGAAGTGCCAAAGAGCCGAAGTGCCGAAGGGATGAAGAGCCGAAGGAGAAATCTGGACCGTCAGATCCAGAAATGGTACGTGGTGACGTATCGTAAACTCTGGGAGAAAATCGAAGGAGAATTTTGAGATTTGAGATCGCCAAAGCCCAAACAGCCGAAGCAGCTGGGAGTTGTTTATATGGATTGGACATGTGTCATTAGATCGTGAAATTCAGAGGATCGTACTCCGAGGATTTTGTGAAGTTGTTTTTTGGAATGTCCCGAAGCACTGAAGCCCGAAATGTCTAAGGGTCGTTGATCTGAAAGAAAGGACATGGATCGTTGATCTACGAGGGGACACATGGAGGATGGAGATTCACTCCGTTGGACAGCTGTTGGATCGAGGACAGGTGTAATAAGATCCGACACTCCAGAAGGATTCACTCCAGAGATTTATGGTTGTTGAGGTTTGAGATCGCTGAAGGTCGAAGTCCCGTAGTGGATGAGAACCGTCGATGTGAAAGTGGACGCGTGGTGCCATATATACAACTCCAGGTACGAAGCACTCTAGAGGAAAGCAGAGGGTGAAAGCGTCGAAGTCCCGAAGAAGGTCTCAATCGTATTAATTGTGTTCACATTAATACTTTTCCTAATTGTGTGTGTGTGTGCGTTAAACATCATTGTTGGGTGTGTGTGTCACTGTGTTGTGAATAATCCCACATGGATAACAATTGTAAGATGGAGATGGTATACAATCCATTACTCACACCAAAATCTTTGCCAATCTGGAAGATGGCTTTGGGCTGCAAGTCCCTGGGTTGATGTCATGGCATCCTCCCTCACTCTTGGACTGACATTGCTGATAGTTTTGGTGTCATTCTTTGTGGACCATCTTTGGATTGTGGTTGTTATCTATGTGCCAAAAACTTTTTTGATCTGGACATTGTCTTTGGGTGAAATTCCACAGGTTGATGTGATAGCATCCTCCTCAACTCTATTACTAACATTGTCGATGGTTTTGGTGTCATGCCTTGTGGGTTGTCTTTGGCTTGTGGTTGTTATCTATGGTGATGTTATAGTTTATCTCTACAGTGACATATCCCTATGTTGGAATTTCCTTCCACATTAACACCCCTCTTCTTAATTGATTGTGTTTGTTAATGTCCAGTTGGGTATGTGTTGTGAATAATCGTACATAGATAACAATTGTGAGATGGAGGTGGTTTAAAAGGCATTAACACATATAGCAATCAGAATTGAGTAGAAGGCCACGATGTTTTAACTTTGCAAGCTGTGAATTTATTTCTCCAAATATTTTATTTTCTACAGTCATTCCTTAGTTTAATTGTAATTAACGGTGTTCTTAAGGCATGCCAACCCCCCTATTATTCCCAATATACAACTTCTAATGCATATCTAATAGCTTTGGTAATAGATCCATATTAACCAATTTGATACTTGTAGGTGCCAAGGATGCTCCATTTATTCACTACACGCATTTTTAGCTATATTATATTTAAAAAGAAATAAACACATCTAAATTAAAATAACTAGAATTGATGGCTATATAAAATTATACAGTACAGTTGGAATGGTTGGCCCCGCATGTTTCTCTTTCGATGTATGGCCTTCTGTTAGTCTTGAGCTTCACTCAATCGACGAAGAAAGATCTTAAAGTACCTACCAAAATCATTCAACGTCCTTAAATATCTAAAAAATCAATACAAGTAATATTTGTAGCGCATTATTTACTCTAATATGCATTTTTACGAG